>CAWUFW010013405.1:0-478095 GCA_963921515.1 Calotriton arnoldi
CCCAAGGTGTAGAAACCTCTGATCCTTTAGATGTTTTGGGACATGAAAATAAGCACCCTGTATGTCCAATATCACCAGCCAGTCTTTCTCTGTGACTGCTGGCATTATTTGTTATAGGATTACCATGTTTCATGCTTTACATACCTGTTGAGATTCTTCCAATCCAACACTGGATAATATCGTCTGTCAGGTTTAGGTATTAGAAAAAGTACTGAGTAAAAACCTTGCTGTTTCCTGTGTTCGGGCTATGGTATTATAGCCCCTTTCTGCAAAAAGCTTGACACCCCTTGCTAGATTGCTTGTCTCTTTAAGGGCTCTTCGTATAACGGAGTCCACACAAAGCAAGGTTCTTGTGGAGACATTTTTAAATTCTATTTGATAGCCCGATTGAACTATATCTCCACATCTACAACACATTTGTCACAAATTAAGGCTTGCCAAGTGTCTTATTCTTCCTCCCACAGTAGCAGATTGATTGTCATTTACATTAATGAGGTTGCTGCTGTGATTGCATCTGCTAAACATCTGTCTGCTCTCCGACCATGAGCCCGGCCTCAAAAGGGTTGTTTGTTGTGTAAGATTGGCATGTAAATTTTTTTTAATCAAAGAGTTTTTGGACTGAATGGTCTAAATGATTGCAAAACCTCACTGTTGGAAAATGGTCCTCTCTGAAGGGTCATCCCAAACTATTTTGCTTTCCTCCTCCTCTTTTTCTGACCTTCTCTCTGTTGGCTTTAGGACTCTGAGCACTTTACCACTGCTAACCAGTGCTAAAGTGCATATGCTTCTCCCTTATACATGGTAACATTGGTGTATACCCAAATGGCATATTTAGTTTACTTGTAAGTCCTGTGTAAGGTGGTATACCACATATCCAGGCCTGTAACCTAAATGCTACTAGTGGGCTTGCAACACTGATTGTGCCACCCGCACAAGTAGCCTCTCAAACCTGTGTCAGGCCAGCCATTACATTTAGAACTACTTGCCAAGCCTTAAACTCCCCTTTTATTACACATAAGTGACCCCTAAAGTAGGCTCTAGGTTGCCCATAGGGCAGGGTGCAGAGTAAGTAAAAGGTAGGACATGTACTGTTAAGTTTTGCATGTAGTGACAAACACCCAAATTCGTTTTTCACTATTGTGAGGCCTGCTCCTCGCATAGGTTAGCATTGTGAATTTCTTAATCTACTTTTAGGCTGTAATTCCTGAGCAGAAAGGAGTAGCTGCATCATGTTATATATCATTGGCATGGTAAGGATAAATGCTCTTTACTAGTAAAGTTGGATTTAACATTACTGTTTTAGAAATGCCACTTTTAAGAAAGTGGGCATTTCTCTGCTCCTACTGCTCCGTGTGCCTGCAGCCTATCTCCAATACACATCTGGGGTGTGTGACAGCTACACTTTGTGCATTCCCTCTAGACAGCCACAAACACAGGAAGGGTACGGGTGACAGAAAACTCATCTGTTTTCATCTGCATTCATCTGCATTCTGATAGCTCTTCCTAGGCTGGAAAAGACGGGGGAGCTGACACACCTGAATAGGCAGCGTCCTGTTTCCTACACAAAAGTCTGATTACCCCCTACTGATAGCCTGCAGTCGGACTGGAAAGAAAGGACCTGAGTGCACTTAAACGACCCTTCTTTGAAGTCACCCCACTTCAAAGGCACAACTGGGTATAAGCACTGGGGCTCTAACCCTACCAAGACAGGACACAACTAGACCTGGGAAGAACTCTATTAGGAGTAAAGACTGCTGTGCTACAAGGATTGCCACTCTGCTTGACTGCTGCTCTGGAAGAACTAGTTTTCTGCTTTGCTGGGCTGCCCTGCTGTCTGCTGATCTCTGCCCTGTTGAGGACAAGGACTGACCCCATCTCACATGAACCCAGAGTGACTTCAAGGACTTGCGGGCCTGCCTCCTGTTCTGAAGTCTCAGGGCCATCAAAGACTGCCTTCAACCCTGAAACAGCACCTGGACTCTGCCATCTGTAAGTCCTGCCCTGGCAAGTGGCCTAATCCAGTTCAGGGCCCTTGAAAGCGAGCTTTTGCTGAGCAGAACTATCAGAATCGAAGCAGTGATGACTCTGCACCGATCAGAACTGACGCATTGCCCTTCAACGCTGATGCAGGAGCTGATCATAAACATCGCTTCAACCGACTGCACGGCTTAACAACGACGGACAGTGCAGCTTGCCGATGAAGCATCACCTGCATCGTAAAGGAGTTTGTCGATGAAGCTTCATTGCGAGGATTGGAACCGACACATTGAGTCTTCGACGTTGATGCTTCCTCTATTCAAGGTACTTTTTAAGCAGGACATATGTGAGTCCTCTAACCGGCATGACCTCCATCTAGGTCGGCCTGAACTATGGATTTACCCCGATCCAGCGTGACCTCAAACAACCCCCAAGCACTATTTGCATCTAAGTATTTACTCTTTAAAAATTCATAACTCCAGATTTTTGTGGTTTTGGTCTTCTTGAACTCATAAAATATAATCTATTTTTCTAACCCTGGGTGGAGTATTCTTGTGGAATTTTCATTGTGTTAATGTGTGTGTGTGTGTGTTGCACAAATACTTTACACATTGCCTCTATTGTAAAGCCTGATTGCTCTGTGCCACGCTACCAGAGGGCGAGCACAGGTTATCTTTCAGTATGTACGTAGCTACCCTAAGTAGATTGGTGGTTCCTGCTTGTACATGGTGCATACTCTGATAATCAGAAACCCCAGTTCTGCCACTCACTCTCATCCGCCACCTTCTTAACTAGATCGTTTAGCTCTGAGGAAAACAAATTATCCCCTGCAAACAGGAGATGGAAAATCAAAACCTTCTGAGGCTGTTCCAGTTTCCATAACTTCATTCATAGGTGTAAGCGAGCTGCAATCAAAGCTCCCGCTGAGATTGCCAAGAACCACAATGATACCTCCGAAACAAACTGAGCTAGGACCTCCATATTTGGTAGGATTACTGTGGGATCCATTTTATCTTGGAGCGCATCAAACAGGAGTTAAAAATCCTTCAAAACACTTTCAGACAAATATACAGGATATGTTGCTGCTCTGAGGGCAAAGTTTGAGGCTGACTATGGCCTTTTTTAGTGATGCTGTGTGTTGGACCTGCCAGCCTTGGTGTGGTCTTCTCCCAAACATGTTGCCTTACTCCTCCAATTTTGCTGATCTAATTTCTATTGGCCTTACGACTCTGTGCACTTTACCACTGCTGACCAGTGCTAATGTACGTGTGCTCACTCCCTAAAACATGGTAACACGTGGAATTACACCCAATTGGCACATTTAATTTACTGGTAAGTTCCTAGTAAAGTGTTACTACCTGTATCCAGGGCCTGTAAATTGAATACTACTAGTGGGCCTGCAGCACTTATTGTGCCACCCATTTAAGTAGCCTTGTAAGCATGTTTCAGGCCTGCCATTGCAGCTTGGGTGGGAGGTTTTAAACTGCTACTTCAATCTGGCAAAATAAACCTTTTGTAAAGCCCAAACCTTCCTTTTTATTATATATAAGTCACCCCTACAGCAGGCCCTAAACAGCCCATAGGGCAGGGCGCAGAGTATTTAAAAAGTTGGACATGTCCTGCTAGTGAAAAACTCTTAAATTTGTTTTTCACCACTGCAAAGCCTTTCTCTCCCATATTACCTTTTTACATTTAATAAGTGATAACTTTCATCTGGGAGCAAGTGGGGATACCGAGTTTGGTGTCTAATAATTTGTAAATTAAAACCTTCTTTATTGGTAAAGTGGGATTTTTGATCACAATTCTGAAAATGCCACTTTTAGAAAGTTGGAATTTTCTTGTTCCAACCATTTGGTGCTTGCAGCCTATATCCTAGTCACATAACTAGTTGCAGCTGGCAATTAGCCTTGTGTATTACTTCCAGACAGTGCGACAAAGGGGGTTAGGTATCCGCAGGATTGAGCATCTCTGACCTGATAAGACTGCTGTTGGATGTTATAAAGAATAAAGAAAATGTTGTTTGAAAATCATATCATGGCTCCTGCTTCATATTGGAGTTATGAGAAGACCACTTATGTGTGGAAATAATTTGAAAAGACTTTGCACTAATCCGAATTCTGATTTCTTGAATGAACAATTATTGGACTCTCCAAGCACTCCACTCTTGCTTGAGTTCTCTTTCTTGGTATCATGGTGTCTGAGCAGTAGGAGCATTAGGGAGTTGAGTGTTTCCTTTATAATATATAAGATACTAACACCTGTGCGGTCACATTAGAGCCAATACTGCTCTTCTTGGAGGTAATCCTCAACTCAGGACCTCACAGCTCTTCGGAACCGCCTCAGCGTGGCGCATCAGCAATGCAGCATCTCTCAGCACCTCGGAATCTCCACTGTGACTCATCCTCGATGAAGTACCTCGCATCGCAGCCTTGCAGATCCTCAGAACCACCGCTGTGTGAAGCATCCTCGACGTGGGGCCTCGCAATGTTCTGCAACCAGGATTTATGCTACTGTATCTCGTCCCAGGCTCCATCATGATCGGCCTAAACTTGTGATTTGGACCTGGTCCAGCGCAACCAGATAACTCTAGTTAGCGTTCTGTGCTTTTAAGCACTATTTTTAAAACTGCATATCTCTGGTTCTACTAATTAGACTTTTGTTGTTTTGGTCTCAAATAATTTATTACATTTCATTCTCTGTTTATAAATTGGTGAGGAATTTTGTTTGTGTTGTGTTTTCACTTTATTACTGTTTGAAGGGCTGCATAAATACTTTGCACATTGCCTCTAAATTAGGCCTGACTACTTTTGTGCCAAGCTACCAGAGGGTTGAGTACAGGTTAACTAGGGGTTTTCTTCTGACCTTACCATGATAAGGATTGTGGTTGCAGCTTCAGTAGGTTTCAACCCCTCAACCAGTAACTCAGTTTCCTACTTCACCCTTTTCCTATCATTTGTTTTTGATAATAAAGCTTCCTCCTATGCCAGTGAAGCAGGTCACATCATATTTGCTAGCATTGTATTTATTTAGGCAACTGGGGCAATTTTCTTCAAATGACTGTAGTGGATATTTGGCAAAAATCATGGAAAACTTATTTTATCTATCTGTTTCCTCTCTTTGAAATAGATATTTTCTATTATGTCAATAATTAGAAGATCATCTGGAGCCGGGACTTTATATTGTGAGAAGTAGTCATATTCCTGCTGCTCTTTTGGCTGAAACCCCAACATCTCCATGATATGTTTCAACTTGCAGCTGCAGACTCTGCATATATCTTCCCCTAGGACCAGACTCAGACTCCTCCTCATCATCTGAAAGAGTTCCTTGCATTTCAGTTGACTGATGTGAAAGGGCTGCACTTACTGCATTGTCAACCACTGCTTGAAAATCAACCCTGGAGATTGATAGAATTTCATCCTCAATGTCCGCAGCAGAAGCTCCAGCCAAAGTGCTTGAAATTAGCTCCCGTTTGAACTGAGTCATGATAGAGCATTGCATGCTGTTTATGTAGGTTACCTAACAATGAACAGTGAAACAAGACATATATCTGGCCTAACGGCTAGAGCAGGCGACCTCGAAGCTAGGGAACCGGGTTTGAGTCTCAGCAGGGATACTCAACATCCTGTGATTCTGGGCAAATTACCTAATTTCCCCGTGCCTACCAAAATGAATTTGTCCATCTGTAACGCAACTGGTGCTAAAGCTAAGAGAAACTTGGTGCACGCCAGCTATAGCGTGCGCACTTTCATAGATCATTGGAAAACAGTGATCAGGCTTCTTAGAAGTGATTCTTGGTACAATAAAGAATGCTTATATTGCTCCCTTCTCCAATGAAAGCACCTGAGTGAGTAGCGCATTCCCTACTGAGAGCACCATCAGCAACCACTCATGCTGACTGCCATAAAGTACAGTCTATATCATGACTTTTGAAATACAGTGCTCTGCAGACACCCATTTTAAGTGGGTATGTAGTAGAGTAACAAAATGTTACTGGGACAGGAACCAGAAATCATGTACAGGAAGTACAGAGGCAATCTTGGCTTGTGAAGACTGCTGTAACCAGTGCTGCTGGCACATCCATCTTAGATAGGTATATATAAAATCCAGGACTGGATTCATCAGGTCATAACAGCCAACGGGAGATGTTGGAGAGAGATTGTCAGCATGACTGCAACATTAAGAGAAGTTGAGGGAAACTGCCTGGACACCTTGATTGCAAATAAGAGCTCTCAAACTGGATGTTATTCTTCACAACCTTCCAACTCCTTCTGTGCCCTGGCTACTGCTCATTCCATGAGGCACAATTCAGCACCCAAAACGAATCACCCCAGAACAAGTGGTTCTCCACCTGACAGCTATTTCTAATTTAGTGCCTACGACAGGCAGTCACAATGGGCCTGTTGCCTAAAGACAGGGTGGTACAGTACTGCATGTGTTTAATGGCTAACAAAAATCACACGCTGAAATCTTCTCTATTGCTTTACTCTTACTCATGCAGCGGAGCAGCCAGAACATTGCCCTGGTTGGTCTTATTTATTTCCATTTGCATTTCTTTGCTATTATCATAGGAATACAAAAAGAACAATTGATGGACAGAATGCTGCATAATGTCAAACATTCACCCCAGTACAGAGATCTGGGCCTAAATCCCTCGTTTTTTTGCTCACCATGCCATTCCAGTTTGAACCCAGCCATATGCAAATCAGTCTTGACCCTGTGCCTTATGGGAGCAGTCCAGCCCGAACTGCCAGGCCAGGTCCTCCCTGGACTGGAAACAAGCATCCTAGGACCGGTTTCGGGGTTTCACCCCTCATCAGCCAGGCTAGCTTGACTCCAGTGGCCTGGAGAGCACGGAACCCACGTCTGGGCATACCCTTCCCACTCGGGGTGACAAATGCAAAAAGAACAATTGATGGACAGAATGCTGCACAATGTCAAACATTCACCCCAGTACAGAGATCTGGGCCTAAATCCATTGTTTTTTTGCTCCTCATGCTATTCTAGTTCAGACCCAGCCATATCAGTCTTGACCCTGTTCTCCATGGGAACAGTCCAGCCTGAACTGCCATGCCAGGTCCTGCCTGGACTGGAAACAATCATCCTGGGACCGGTTTCGGGGCATCATCCATCATCAGCCAGGCCAGATTGACTCCAGTGGCACGTCTGGGCATACCCATCCCACTCAGGGTGACAAATGCAAAAAGAACAATTGATGGACAAAATGCTGCACAATGCCAAACATTCACCCCAGTACAGAGATCGGGCCTAAATCCATAGTTTTTTTTCTCCCCATGCCATTCCAGTTCAGACCCAGCCATATGCCAATCTGGCTTGGCAGTTCGGGCTGGACTGTTCCCATAAAGAACAGGGTCAAGACTGATTTGCGTATGGCTGGGTCCAAACTGGGGTGGCGTGGTGAGCAAAAGAACAATGGATTAAACCCAGATCTTTGTGACTGGGGGTGAATGTTTGCATTGTTCAGCATTTCGTCCATCATTTGTTCCTTTTGCAACAATCATATGAATAGGCATGACATATATATATATATATATATATATATATATATATCCAAGCTCCAAAGTACCCAACGTATAAGGAGCACTCGAACGGCAACATGCTCATGAAGAGCCTTTATGGTATACAATCCCCCGGCACAACGATAACTTTAAGCAGTTCAATTTGCCATGGATATGCCTGACGCGTTTCGAAGTGTCCCCACTTCTCTTCAGAGGCTTTGGCAATTGAAGGCGCATAGGACACCGCCCTCATCATTTAAATACTCCAATGCATGCCCTGGATGGGACGCTCTGCAGCGACTAGCAGAGCATTATGGGCCTTGTAGTGTCCTTGTCTGCCGATGGAGCGCGCAATGTTGCTGCTGTAACATTCATAGCCCCCAGATGGGCCTCGGTGTGCCGGTGGAAATGCGTCCCATCCAGGGCATGCATTGGAGCATTTAAATGATGAGGGCGGTGTCCTATGCGCCTTCAATTGCCAAAGCCTCTGAAGAGAAGTGGGGACACTTCGAAACGCGTCAGGCATCCATGGCAAATTGAACTGCTTAAAGTTATTGTTGTGCCGGCGGATTGTATACCATAAAGGCTCTTCATGAGCATGTTGCCGTTCGAGTGCTCCTTATACGTTGTGTACTTTGGAGCTTGGATAAACACGCGGCACACCCTGCCACGAAGGAGCACCACCCCAGGATGTGGGGGCCACGCGGTCTGTTATCGAGCAGGCCGACTTCGTGGGGCTGCAACGGATTTAGCATTTCCACCGGCACACTGAGGCCCATCTGGGGGCTATGAATGTTACAGCAGCAACATTGCGCGCTCCAACGGGAGACAAGGACACTACAAGGCCCATAATGCTCTGCTAGTCACGGCAGAGCGTCCCATCCAGGGCATGCATTGGAGCATTTAAATGATGAGGGCGGTGTCCTATGCGCCTTCAATTGCCAAAGCCTCTGAAGAGAAGTGGGGACACTTCGAAACGCATCAGGCATCCATGGCAAATTGAACTGCTTAAAGTTATCGTTGTGCCGGCGGATTGTATACTATAAAGGCTCTTCATGAGCATGTTGCCGTTCGAGTGCTCCTTATACGTTGTGTACTTTGGAGCTTGGATATATATATATATATCTATATCTGTATAGATATATATATATATATATCTATACAGATATAGATATACAAATATATATATAAACAATTTGTTTTTTTAGACTGTAAGTGCTGTTTTTTAATTCTGAGATTATTTAGCACAATGAAGCCACCATCACTGACAATAGGCACTACATACATCTTCTCTTCAAAATAAGGAGACTCTCCATAGGCAAAATTTCAACACAACAGAGCCAGGGGCGGCTGGTGGAATTTGAAACTGGTGGGGCGTATGCAGAGCGAATCAACTCATGCGAGCGAGCGCAGCGAGCGAGCCCGACGGCAATAAGGGGGGTTCTCCCCCCGTGAAGACATTTTATAAAAATTGGCATCTTTTTGGTGCGATTTTCAGCACTATATCTGTGATAAATGGACTAAAAATTCAGTAGTTCTAGGCATTCATAAAAGAAAACTCAAACATTATTTCTGAGAATTTCTGGGTTGCCAAGCAAGTCTGACTTCTGAAGAGGGTTAGGGTACTAAGCTACTCCGGAACCCATGTGTTAGTCGCCAAATGTGCACAGACAAACTGCTGGAATGAATGTTTGCATGGCGTAAACCGGCTGTACCCATCATTGCACACAGTCTCAAAAACAGCGACGGAGGCCTGCATTGGACACCATGCCTCTGTCGCGATGGGCCAGTGATGCATTAAAATGAACAAAGCTCGCAGTGACAGACATAGTGGCGCTGCCACTCCATCCAGAACCTGCATTGCAGTGATTCCCCACAGCCCTTCACCTTTCTAATTATCTGCAAGGAGTTATTTTTTATAATTGTACATCTGTTGGAAATATACCACATGCCAGTTGGAAAACGCCACCAGCAACTTCCTAAAGGTGTTCCCTTCAACATTACGAATTAACTTTTTTTAAATTTAAAGCTAAAATAAAGGGTCTATCGAGCATTGTACTCTGTAGCAGTAAGACACTGACTGACCTTTACATATTGTCAAGACTAACACAGATCTCAAGCAACCCTGTGTCAGGTGTGAGGAGTTCAGTCAGTCCCGGTGTTAAATGTAGTCCTGCATTCCTAAAGGGAATATCTAGACGACACGTACCAGAATGCACAGCCAAAGCCAGAAAGTGGTACGTTATTTAGATCAGACAAGGAACAACGGGAGATCTCTTAGCATGGATGCTAGTTACAAACGACGCCCTCCTGTCAATCGAAAGTGGTTGCTAGAGAGAGAGTGAGGCATGCAAAGTGCTCAGTTGACATAAACAATGTGCTACGTGGAAAATATAGTAGGTAACTTGAAAAATGCATAGTGCATCATGCTGCCCCCTTAAATGCCTAGTGCATAACCAAACCCCTGCACATTGTACAGAGAAAGCATTGCCATATTGTAATCAGAAACAGGGTTTCAATAAAATCTTGAAAATAAAAAACCATGTCGCGCTAATCCTAAAATGAACACTGTTAAAACTACGTCATGCTGCATTTAAAATATGGCTTGCTGGAGTACATTTACTTCCTTCTCTAAAAGGGAGCACCACAAGTCAGAGTCCGCAACATCATAATTGCATTGACAATTCATTGTGTTAAGATGGCAATAATGCTCATTAACGCAGGGGATTTAGCCCAGGTGAATCACCAAGAGACACTCTAGACATAATTGCTGATAACTAGAAACTGTGTGTACTGGAGTGAATATGGAACTGAAACAATATTTCGCCACCCCAGCAAAGACTACCCATACCATAATGCCTCAGTGCATTAGTCCGCATATTCCTGAATGGCCCCGTTAGTTTATAGGCATCTCAAGGTATGTGTGTAGACAGACATCAACGGCGTAGTCCGATAGAAAAACATTACGAAGACACATAAATATCCAGCAATGTGTAACCTGATAAGGACGATGCATGCCTTCGCCAGGAAACTACCGGACCCAGACTCCATGCGTGTTTCTTTTTAACTGATCCCGTGAGTGTGGGGCCATCTCGTTTAATTCACGGAGTGTCCACTAAGAAAAGCAGCATGCAATACGAGCTAAGCCAAGTAAGCAGGGTCGGGGGAGACCGATATTAGTCTATGACAACACCAGGGAACAGCTGGCCTCGGGGATAATGTTTCACGAGCTCAGCATCACTTTTCAGCAATTAGAAATACACCGAGAGACATTCCCGAGAGATTCAGGTGAGTCTTAAGATACAGACAATGAGGAGGGTGGGCGAGCACACGCAATTTTTAATGGGAATATGTACAATTGCACTATTTTGGGAATTCTGCAAATGATTTTAAGTAATGGCGCAAAACAATCTTAATTCATTCATTCACACGTGCACCTTCACACACACACACAGGCACGAGTGACAAACACAATCACCCACTGAGAGAAAGCCGTACACAAGCACGTATATAGATATGATTAACACCCACATTAACACACAGACACAACGCAACGAGGCACGCACCACGAAACACACATACACCTTCCCGCACAATCAATAAAGGGGCAAACACACACGCACCCACTGAGATAACATAGAAACACGCAAACGGAACCTTCATACACACAAGCAACCTCCACACACGCACACAACTGACAAACGCAAGCACACAGACACATATAAAAGACACACAGAAACCCGCAAATATAGCCTTCACACCCTCAGACATACACACAACCTTCACACACACAGACAGAGGACAAACACAAGCACAGAGTACGCAGAGGACGCAGAGTAGGTACGCATGACACAAAGACGTGCACACAAAGATGCACCCTTCACCCATGCACCGACCAGCACAACCCCCTTGCTCCCAAACTAAGAGACACATACATACTCAAGCGCATGTATAGACGCATTTAGACAATCATGGTTGCCACCTTTGTTCAAGCCAGATCCTAATAAAGGTGTATATTCACACAGATGGCAACAACACAACTTGATTTTTCCTTCCTCATTTCACTAGCATGTTTCAATAAAAATATGCAAGTGCGCTCATGTGACCTCTCCAAAATATTTTCGTCTAGCGCTTTGCCTAAAAGAAGCAGAGGTGTTGTCAGCACTACTGCCTTGACAGCTGGTTCTGCAGCAAGGGCACTTCGCCTGTCCGGTTCTGCAAGACTTTTTGGTTTGAATCCACTGCACAAACCCTCCACCTTTAGGGAGTACTCCTTTCATATCTATTCATAGATGAGGAATCTGCGGTTAGAAGTATCCATCAACAGAACAAGAACTTATCCCTGCAAACGCTCTTTCTTGTGGATACTTTATTTAACCATAGATTCCTTACTGTTCTCACCTACCCGTCTTTTGGGGTGGGCTCTCTTAACATCTGACAAGGTCCCAAGTTATTCCTCAGCACACGGTTATAAACAATTGTTCACAGTTCGAGTCTGAGGGCAATGAAAGGGAAAAGATAAAAAACTGATGTCTGCGCGCAGAGGTGGCACCAATTTATTGTTAGCATATCCATTGTAATCTAGTTCAAGTGAAGTGTGCAAAAACGAGAATTCCCAGAATGCACTGTCCCTAACTGAATTCTCTGGTTCTGTCCTTCAATTGTCAAGGACATAATCTCAAAAAATATTAAAAGCATTCACTTTCCAGATCCCACCAAATGGATGAGTGGTGGAGTAGGCCCTGCCAGATGTCAAGTCTAAGGTTTCAAAGCTATGGGCAGCTCGTCGTACAAATGGTTAATGTTGTCACTGACATTCTCGTAACTATAACGTTACTTTACCTTTGTTTCAATGACGAGCGCACTAGGACAAGGAGACGATGACGAGCACACTGAGGCAAGGAGACAATGGCGAGCACACTGAGGCAAGGAGACAATGACGAACGCACTAGGACAAGGAGACGATGACGAGCACACTAGGACAAGGAGACAATGACGAGCCCACTGGCTCTAGAGAGCATTGGCATGTACATGGAGAAATGGAGACATCAGCGCATCCACCTGGGGCACAGAGACACTGACAGTGAGAGGAGGACACCGGTGCATGGACTTGTCGCCAAATGACACACCTGCACACCTTACAACAATACAACAATGCCTCCAACCAGAACAGCAACAACACCCTCTCCAATCACTCTGTAAAACACATCAAAAGACTCCAGCCTACCAGAGTTCCGAGTGCAGGGCACATCCTCTATCTTAGTGACTGACTGACTACCCAGCATGCTCTGGTGTGACGTCATAACAATGGCAGAGGGTCTGTCCACAAAGTGATAATATAACTTTAAGGAAATAATACGCCACTACTCAGGTCTGTGGCTGGGTTGTGCTTTATAGGATGTATATGATGCCAGAGTCTTATGATATTCTTATCACGTATATTATTCTATTCCACTAGTTTCCATTTTATCGACCTCGGGAGAATGAAAGCCTAAGCCAGGATGCAGCCAACGAGTCATATGCAGATTATTTACAGAACTCTTGGACACACGAGTTAGCAAGAGTCTTGTATATGTCAGGATCAGCTCTGGAACAAACCCGCATCAGAGCACGGCCGGAACTGGATCAGGCGTCTGTTGCTAATCTACGAGGCACCGTTAGCAATAACGCGGTCACAATGCGTTTTAGAAACAAACTGAGGAGGAGAGAAGTGGTGCGAGTGTACAGAGGACAGCGCACTTTAACCTACAGGGCATTAAAGTGCGTCACTTACCGACATCATCATACATGGTCCAGGCACACCTAGTCCAACCAACTGTGGTTTGCAATGGACCTTTCCCAGGCGCGGCCAGCATGACTGGGGTGGGGGTGGGGGGGTACACGCGGGGAGGGAAGGGGTGGGGGTTAATTTAATGAATAAAACTTACCAGGCATCTCCTCCGGTCCCGCGTCGCATCACGTCTCCTCTGCAACCTGGTGGTGGAAGCAACTCCTCCCCGCTCTTTTCTTTTGCCGCAACAGGAAATACTAACTGCCAATTAGGAGACTGGATGCGACGGGGGGCCCGGCGGCTGACCCTTGTTTACTCTGTCCTGGCATTTGATAGGGCATGGGGCGACTTTAAGCAAAACACATCACCGCCCGAGCAGGAGCCTATCTTCAGGGGCCTGCACTACACTGGGCATGCGCAGCATACCTAATGGTTTGTGAATGTGAGTGAGGAGCAATGCTCCTCACTCACATGCGCAGACCATCTTCTGGACTCCTGCTCGCCTCTCGCCTGCGTGCGCTGTGCGTTGACATGCGCACTTTCACCTGTGAAGCACAGGCCGGCCCTGAAATGTAAACAGACGAATTGTAAGCTGTGCATAAGCTGTCTGCTTACATTCCTGTTCACCTGTTGCCCGATTCTTTTGTGAGGCGCTGCCCCGGCGCCCCTATGGACCAGCCGCCCCTGAACAGAGCATATAAAGTTATGACAACTTTGGGGCATCTCATGCCTGGGGAGCCTTGTTTCAATGAAAGACTTCAAATGATTCTGTTTCACGTGAACAAGAACTGACCTTCATTGCTTTAAAACCACTATTAATAATGTAAAAATAGTTGGATCGGTTCGCTGTAACTAGCAGTGTTATATGTCTTAGGGACTGGTTTAGAGTATGTGGTGATAGAAAAGTGTTTGAATTCCGTGCAGGCGTAGTGACTCTCACTATGGAACTGGCACTGAGGAAAGCTTATTGCTGAAACGCGTCTGCCCTTGCGTTTCATAGCTCACCGCTGCATGCCTCCTGAATTGAATAAACCAACTTTGCAACGCTCTTTGCTGTGTCGGGCTCATTCGTATTGGAGTGAGTATTGGTTTGCATGTTTCGCCAGTCTTGCAGGCACTGGCTACCGGCACGCCCTCTTATCTGGAGTGACGCGCATTGCCAGCAAATGATGGACTGTTTGTGTGAAACACAAGCGCGTGGCCCCCCGGTGGATATAGCATTGTGGCAGTGATATTTACGCCTGGGGGAAAGAGGAGTATTATTCTAATACTGTTAAGAGACTTTGCCAGATGGGATGACTCATAATAACATCGGAGTGCCTGCTGCAGCGATGTCGTGTTTTCTGCAGCCAACAATGTTTGGGGCACCACTGTGTGCAGAGAGACCACATTGCTGAATGGGCTTTTACCTGTAGATGATACGGATCGGTTACAGCAAGGCCTGGAGAGAGGCAAGCGGCGCAGCACGTGATGAGACATTGTCCCTTTAAAGATAAGGTGAACCAATTAGATCCACAGCGCCTGTATTTGAATTCCGTGCAGGGGTGGTGACTCTCACTATGGAACTTGCACTGAGGAAAGCTTATTGCTGAAACGCGTCTGCCCTGGCGTTTCATAGCTCACCGCTGCATGCCTCCTGAATTGAATAAACCAACTTTGCAACGCTCTTTGCTGTGTCGGGCTCATTCGAATTGGAGTGAGTATTGGTTTGCATATATGTATATATATATATATATATATATATATATATATTATATATATATATATATATATATATATATATTATCTACTGGCGGTCGCCAGTAGATAGTTATAGTTAAAACCTATTATCCATAGGAAATCCGCGACATTCTATTTGAAATAACGTTGGCGCCGGTTGACGAATCTTCGCGAAAGTTTCCAACTTGTTGGGGCGCTCCGGTCCGCTCCTATCCTGAAAGTCTCGGGGTGATACTTCAAGCGGGGGCCGAGAAAAAAGGGGGGTCCCAAAACGCGTTTTCCCCATTCATTTTTCCATAGGAAACTTTAGTCGCAGCTACAGCCCGAATTGCTGAACAGAATTACACCAAATTTGGCAAAGAGGTAGCCCTTGGTTCAGTGTCGTGCCTTTTGCTTAAATGGTGTAAATCCGTTCAGTAGTTCCTGAGAAAATCAAAAGTAAAGTCACATATATATCTGGGCGGAGCCTAACCACACATGTCATCGTGAGATCTGATTGGCTGTCAGCACTTCATCCTGGAATTGCTGGCAGCCATCTTGGGACCAATATAAATGATAGTACCTCATTGAAATGCATTGTAGTGAATAGAAGATTTTGAGGGTCACCAAAAGGAGAACTATAAAGGGTGATAACAGGCTTTAGTTACATTAGAATTTATTTGTTGATGGTACCATACTAATTTTAGGAATTGTGGTGTATTCTAAGGTGATTTTACCATGTGAAAAACCTTCTGCTGGGATATCATGAATCATGTTTGAGAGAACACTATTTTCTCATGCTTGTCCCATGGAGGTTTGGAAGGTGCTCCAGAAGCTAAAATGAGAGCATATTTTCTGTAAATTCACATTATCTTTCTCACTCATGTGAGAATGAAGTCTGACATTCTCAGTAAAACATGTACATCCAACAAGGGCAGAGACTGTCAGTTGATTCCTTTGTGTTCTACTGCAGCTTCCCAGATGGTTCTAAAGAACAACTAGAGTGCTAACAGCCTTACTTATGACAAAAGTATGGCACACCTGAAGCCATCTTGATTGGAATAAACTGGTAACACTTAAACAATTTAATTTAAAAAGGAACAAAATGATGGGGTTCATTTTGTCATAGAAATTATGGTTAGTGCTGTAGAAAGAAAAATTAGGACATGTTTCAAGTGTGATCTCAAATATCTTCCTGTTATATTTCAACAGGAGCAGCCTGCCAGTTGATGCCTTCGTGTTCTACTGCAGCTTCCCAGAGTGTTCTAAAAAACAACTAGAGTGCTAACAGCCTTACTTATGACAAAGTATGGCACACCTGAAGCCATCTTGATTGGAATAAACTGGTAACACTTAAAACATTTAATTTAAAAAGGAACAAAATGATGGGGTTCATTTTGTCATAGAAATTATGGTTTGTGCTGTAGAAAGAAAAATTAGGACATATTTCAAGTGTGATCTCAAATATCTTCCTGTTATATTTCAACAGGAGCAGCCTGCCAGTTGATGCCTTTGTGTTCTACTGCAGCTTCCCAGAGTGTTCTAAAGAACAACTAGAGCGCTAACAGCCTTACTTATGACAAAAGTATGGCACACCTAAAGCCATCTTGATTGGAATAAACCGGTAACACTTAAAACATTTAATTTAAAAAGGAACAAAATGAGGGGTTCTTTTTTAAATAGAAATTATGGTTAGTGCTGCAGAAAGAAAAATTAGGGCATGTTTTAAGTGAGATCTCAAATCCTCTTCTATTTCATTAGAAAATTCTGACATGCAGACTGAAACAATCACTTTCAATACCAGCAGCAGACTACCAGTTAACTCCCTGGTGAGCAGTAGCTTTACTCCAGTGATCTAATGAGCAACTAGAGTGCTAACATTCTGAATTTATGGCAGATGTGAGACACATCTGAATGCCTTCTTGATGGAATCAAAGTAAAAAACTGAAAGCATTTCCTACTGAGGAGACTGCAGTAAATGAAGAAATTAGGAAACTTCATAACAAAGAAGTCTTCCAAGATGGCCACCAGTGAAAAAAGAGCCCAAATGTAGCACAAATATTACCCAGATGTAGCCCACATATAGCCCAATGACAAAAGTGTGCAAAACACTTTTTATTTTTAGTTTTGTTGCAGTTTTATGTAGTGCAGACTGGTCAGGTATTGGAGCATTGCATCTTAAAACATGACCTCCCTACACTACAAAAACACCACTGCACTACCTTAAACCCTAAAACACTACCCCCAGCACGACCCCCTACACTACACAAGCACCACTGCACTATCCTAAACCCTAAAACACTACCCCCAGCACGACCCCCTACACTACCCAAACACCACTGCACTAACCTAAAACCTAAAACACTACCACCAGCACGACCTCCTACACTACCCAAACACCACTGCACTACCCTAAAACATGACCCCCTACACTACACAAACACCACTGCACTACCCTAAACCCTAAAACACTACCCCCAGCACGACCCCTAAACTACACAAGCACCACTGCACTACCCTAAACCCTAAAACACTACCCCCAGCACGACCCCCTACACTACACAAACACCACTGCACTACCCTAAACCCTAAAACACTACCCCCAGCACGACCCCCTACAATACCCAAACACCACTGCACTACCCTAAAACATGACCCCCTACACTACACAAACACCACTGCACTACCCTAAACCCTAAAACACTACCCCCAGCACGACCCCCTACACTACCCAAACACCACTGCACTACCCTAAAACATGACCCCCTACACTACACAAACACCACTGCACTACCCTAAACCCTAAAACACTACCCCCAGCACGACCCCCTACACTGCCCGAACACCACTGCACTGCCCTAAACCCTGAAACACCAGCCCCTGCATGACCCCCTACACTGCCCGAACACCACTGCACTGCCCTAAACCCTGAAACACCACCCCTAGCACGACCCCCTACACTGCCCGAACACCACTGCACTGCCCTAAACCCTGAAACACCACCCCCTTCACGACCCCCTACACTGCCCGAACACCACTGCACTGCCCTAAACCCTGAAACACCACCCCCAGCATGACCCCCTACACTGCCCGAACACCACTGCACTGCCCTAAACCCTGAAACACTACCCCCAGCAAGACCCCCTACACTGCCCGAACACCACTGCACTGCCCTAAACCCTGAAACATCACCCCCAGCAAGACCCCCTACACTGCCCGAACACCACTGACCTAAACCCTGAAACACCACCCCCAGCACGACCCCCTACACTGCCCGAACACCACTGCACTGCCCTAAACCCTGAAACACTACCCCCAGCATGACCCCCTACACTGCCCGAACACCACTGCTCTGCCGAAAACCCTGAAACACCAGCCCCAGCACGACCCCCTACACTGCCCGAACACCACTGCACTGCCCTAAACCTTGAAACACCAGCCCCTGCACGACCCCCTACACTGCCCGAACACCACTGCACTACCCTAAACCCTGAAACATCACCCCCAGCACGACCCCCTACACTGCCCGAGCACCACTGCACTGCCCTAAACCCTGAAACACCAGCCCCAGCACGACCCCCTACACTGCCTGAGCACCACTGCACTGCCCTAAACCCTGAAACACCAGCCCCAGCACGACCGCCTACACTGCCCGAACACCACTGCACTGCCCTAAACCCTGAAACACCAGCCCCAGCATGACCCCCTACACTGCACGAACACCACTGCACTGCCCTAAACCGTGAAACACCAGCCTCAGCACGACCCCCTACACTGCCTGAACACCACTGCACTGCCCTGAACCCTGAAACACCAGCCCCAGCACAACACCCTACACTGCCCGAACACCACTGCACTGCCCTAAACCCTGAAACACCACCCCGTGCATGACCCCCTACACTGCCCGAACACCACTGCACTGCCCTAAACCCTGAAACACCACCCCCAGCGCGACCCCCTACACTGCCCGAACACCACTGCACTGCCCTAAACCCTGAAACACCACCCCCTGTACAACCCCCTACACTGCTTGAACACTACTGCACTGCCCTAAACCCAGAAACACCATCCCCAGCACGACCCCCTATACTGCACGAACACCACTGCACTGCCCTAAACCCTGAAACACTACCCCCAGCAAGACCCCCTACACTGCCCGAACACCACTGCATTGCCCTAAACCCTGAAACATCACCCCCAGCAAGACCCCCTACACTGCCCGAACACCACTGCCCTAAACCCTGAAACACCACCCCCAGCAAGACCCCCTACACTGCCCAAACACCACTGCACTGCCCTAAACCCTGAAACACCAGCCCCAGCACGACCCCCTACTCTGCCCGAACACCACTGCACTGCCCTAAACCCTGAAACACCACCCCCTGCACGACCCCCTACACTGCCCGAACACCACTGTACTGCCCTAAACCCTGAAACCCCACCCCCAGCATAACCCCCTACACTGCCAGAACACCACTGCACTGCCATAAACCCTGAAACACCACCCCCTGCACGACCCCCTACACTGCCCGAACACTACTGCACTGCCCTAAACCCTGAAACACCACCCCCAGCACGACCCCCTACACTGCACGAACACCACTGCACCGCCCTAAACCCTGAAACACTACCCCCAGCAAGACCCCCTACACTGCCCGAACACCACTGCACTGCCCTAAACCCTGAAACATCACCCCCAGCAAGACCCCCTACACTGCCCGAACACCACTGCCCTAAACCCTGAAACACCACCCCCAGCAAGACCCCCTACACTGCCCGAACACCACTGCACTGCCCTAAACCCTGAAACACCACCCCCAGCAAGACCCCCTACACTGCCCGAACACCACTGCACTGCCCTAAACCCTGAAACACCACCCCCAGCACGACCCCCTACACTTCCCGAACACCACTGCTCTGCCCAAAACCCTGAAACACCAGCCCCAGCACGACCCCCTACACTGCCCGAACACCACTGCACTGCCCTAAACCCTGAAACACCAGCCCCAGCACGACCCCCTACACTGCCCGAACACCACGGCCCTAAACCCTGAAACACCACCCCCAGCATGACCCCCTACACTTCCCAAACAACACTGCACTGCCCTAAACCCTGAAACACCAGCCCCAGCACAACCCCGTACACTGCCCGCACACCACTGCACTGCCCTAAACCCTGAAACACCAGCCCCAGCACAACCCCGTACACTGCCCGAACACCACTGCACTGCCCTAAACCCTGAAACACCAGCCCCAGCATGACCGCCTGCACTGCCCGAAAACTACTGCACTGCCCTAAACCCTGAAACACCACCCCCAGCAAGACTACCTGCACTGGCCGAACACCACTGCACTGCCCTAAACCCTGAAACACCACCCCCTGCATGACCCCCTACACTGCCCAAACACTACTGCACTGCCCTAAACCCTGAAACACCACCCCTCAGCACGACACCCTACACTGCCCGAACACCACTGCACTGCCCTAAACCCTGAAACACCACCCCAGCACGACCCCCTACACTGCCCGAACACCACTGCACTAAACCCTGAAACACCACCCCCTGCACGACCCCCTACACTGCCGGAACACCACTGCACTGCCCTAAACCCTGAAACACCACCCCCAGCACGACCCCCTACACTGCCCTAACACCACTGCACTGCCCTAAACCCTGAAACATCACCCCAGCACAACCCCCTACACTGCCTGAGCACCATTGCTCTGCCCTAAACCCTGAAACACTAGCCCCAGCACGACCCACTACACTGCCCGAACACCACTGCACTGCCCTAAACCCTGAAAAACCACCCCCAGCACGACCCCCTACACTGCCCGAACACCACTGCACTTAACCCTGAAACACCAGCCCCAGCAAGACCCCCTACACTGCCCGAACACCACTGCATTGCCCTAGACTCTGAAACACCAGCCCCAGCAAGACCCCTTACACTGCCCGAACACCACTGCACTGCCCTAAACCCTGAAACACCAGCCCCAGCATGACCCCCTACACTGCCCGAACACCACTGCACTGCCCTAAACCCTGAAACACCAGCCCCAGCACGAACCCCTACACTGCCCGAACTCCACTGCACTGCCCTAAACCCTGAAACACCAGCCCCAGCACGACCCCCTACACTGCCCAAACACCACTGCACTGCCCTAAACTCTGAAACACCAGCCCCAGCACCACCCCCTACAATGCCCGAACACCACTGTACTGCCCTAAACCCTGAAACACCACCCCCTGCACCGCCCCTACACTGCCCGAACACCACTGCACTGCCCTAAACCCTGAAACACCACCCCCTGCACGACCCCCTACACTGCCCGAACACCACTGCACTGCCCTAAACCCTGAAACACCACCCCCTACACTGCCCAAACACCACTGCACTGCCCTAAACCCTGAAACACCACCCCCTGCACCGCCCCCTACACTGCCCGAACACCACTGCACTGCCCTAAACCCTGAAACACCACCCCCAGCATGACCCCCTTTACTGCTCCAACACCACTGCACTGCCCCAATTCCTGAAACACCACCCCCAGCATGACCCCCTACACTGCCCGAACACCACTGCCCTAAACCCTGAAACACCACCCCTGCACGACCCCCTACACTGCCCGAACACCACTGCACTGCCCTAAACCCTGAAACACCACCCCCTGCACGACCCCCTACACTGCCCGAACACCACTGCACTGCCCTAAACCCTGAAACACCACCCCCAGCATGACCCCCTACACTGCCCGAACACCACTGCACTGCCCTAAACCCTGAAAAACCACCCCCAGCACGACCCCCTACACTGCCCGAACACCACTGCACTGCCCTAAACCCTAGAACACTACCCCCAGCATGACCCCCTGCACTACCTGAACACCACTGCACTACCCTAAACCCTAAAATACTCCCCCAGCACGACCCCCTACACTACCCGAACACGACTGCACTGCCCTAAACCCTAAAACACTCCCCCAGCATGACTCCCTACACTACCCGAACACCACTGCACTGCCCTAAACCCTAAAACACTCCCCCCAGCACGACCCCCTACACTACCTAAACACCACTGCACTGCCCTAAACCCTAAAACACTACCCCCGCATGACCCCCTACACTACCCAAATACCAATGCACTACCCTAATCCCTAAAACACTACCCCCGCACAACCCCTACACTACGCAAAGACCACTGCACTACCCTAAACTCTAAAACAATACCCCCGCACTACTCCCTACACTACCCAAAGACCACTGCACTACCCTAAACCCTAAAACACGACCTCCTACACTACACAAACACCACTGCACTACCCTAAACCCTAAAATACTACCCCCAGCACGAACCCCTACACTACCCAAACACCACTGCACTAACCTAAACCATAAAACACTACCCCCAGCAGTACCCCCTACGCTACCCAAACACCACTGCACTACCCTAAACCCTAAAACACTACCCCCAGCAGTACCCCCTACACTACCCAAACACCATTGTACTACCCTAAACCCTAAAACACTACCCCCAGCAGTATCCCCTACACTACCCAAACACCACTGCACTACCCTAAACCTTAAAACCCTAAAACACTAACCCCAGCACGACCCCCTACACTACCCAAACACCACTGTACTACCCTAAACCCTAAAACACTCCCCCCAGCATGACTCCCTACACTACCCAAACACCACTGCACTACCCTAAACCCTAAATCTACCCCCAGCATGACCCCCTACACTACACAAACACCACTGCACTACCCTAAACACTACCCCCAGCACAACCCTCTTCACTACCTAAACACAACTGCACAATTTGTTACAGGCGTTGCAACGCAGGCCTGTGGTGCTTACTGGAAGTACCTGGTGGGCTAGTTGGGCCCCAGGGACTCTCAGGATTCAAGGTGACCTAATCCCCCAACTTAAAACGCGCCACGGGGCGCGTTTGCACAGTGGTGAAGGGAGGGGGCGGGGCCTCAGGTGACATGTGCGCAAACACGTCCTGTGGTGCGTTTTAAGTTGGGGAGTTAATTCCCTTTGAATCCTGGGGGCCAACTAGCCCACCAGGTACCTTCAGTAAGCACAACAGAGTTGCGTTGCAGAGAGGTGAAAAAAGGTGCGTGGCCTCGGAACGCCTCTCTGCAACTCAGCTCTGTGGTCCTAACTGTAGGTACCTGGGGGCTAGTTGGGCCCCAGGGACCCTCAGGATTCAAGGGAACTTAATCCCGCAACTTAAAACGCGCCACGGGGCGCGTTTGCACACATGTCACCTCAGGCCCCCCCTCCCTTCACCACTGTGCAAACCCGCACTGGCTCTGGTTAGTAAGAGTCAGTTACCACCAGTACCCGTCTGAAAAAGTTGTGGGCACAGGATGATTTTGCAACAAGGCCTCTTTCTGCTCCTCTGTTGGTTCTTTCTGCACATCTTTTGCTTCTTTCTGTGCGTTTTTTCTTCTTTCTTCACATGTCCTACCTCTGTTGGCATAGTTAGAAACTAGCATTTAAAAAACCTTTGAAATTCACTTAAAAAATCATAGGTTTCAGGCACGTTATAGTTAGAAATTAGCATTTAAAAAACCTCTGAAATTCACTGAAAAAACCATAGGTTTCAGGCACGTTATAGTTAGAAATTAGCATTTAAAAAACCTTTGAAATTCACTGAAAAAACCATAGGTTTCAGACACGTTATAGTTAGAAATTAGCATTTAAAAAACCTTTGAAATTCACTGAAAAAACCATAGGTTTTAGGGACAGTTATAGTTAGTTGGACATTGCACTCGTACAAAACCCGTGAAATTCCCCTGTTATAGTTAGTTCAGCTAACTATAACTCGTGCCCCGCAATGCACTGCTGATGACGTCACATATTACATCACTCATGACATGGTCAGTGACATCACTGATGACATCACTGATGACATCTCAAATGACATCACTGATGACATCATCCATGTGATAATTTCATGCATCTTCTCACACCCTAATATAACTTTTGATACACCCACTCTAAATTACAGACTGCCATTCTCAAAACCCTAGACACTCCAACACCAAAAACGACATACCCACTCACTGATTCTTAGGTCTACACACACATCCACTCACTCACCTGTACAGTCACTCATACTTACAGTCACTCAGTACAGGACTATCATATGCACTCATACACCTATATAAACACTCACACACCGCCACTCATCCATAGAGGTACTCACACACCTAGTCAGTCATGCAAAAAATTAATCACACACCCATTTACTCACCTATACAGTTATACACACACCAGCTCACTTACTCATACAAATACTAGCACATTCTTACGCTCTTATACAATAACTGATACAAGCACACACGCATCCATACAGCCACTCTCTCAATAACACACTCTCACTTATAGCCATTTAAATACTCTAACACACATATATACTGCCTTTTACATATGTAGTTACTCGCACATGTACCACTGAGATATACATTCACTCACTAACACACCCATACACACACTCACCCACCCAAGCAGTCCATCACAGATGCACTCTTGAAATCATGCACCCAGTGAATCACCCACTCACACATCTATGTATAGAGTCAAACACACCCCACCCACACAAACACTCAGGCAGCCATACAGATACTCAGAGAACCAATCAATAACCCATATAGACACTCATGTAGCTATTCGCAAATCCATGCATCCACTTACACACCAACAAACAGACGGATACAGACATTCACACAGTTTAGTCACTAACCCATGCATTCAGTAAGATACGTTTAATCACTCACTTGTAGAGTCAGGCACTCATGTACTAAATCATCCATTCAGACACTTATACACCCACTCATTCTTCAATACGCCTTTCCCTATATATATTAAACATATTTAAACTTTACAGAAACACACAGTCACTGGATGATGTCATCAGTGATGTCATCAGTGATGTCATCAGTGATGTCACTGACCATGTCATGAGTGATGTAATATGTGACGTCATCAGCAGTGCATTGCGGGGGCACGAGTTATAGTTAGCTGAACTAACTATAACAGGGGAATTTCACGGGTTTTGTACGAGTGCAATGTCCAACTAACTATAACTGTCCCTAAAACCTATGGTTTTTTCAGTGAATATATATATATATATATATATATATATATATATATATAAACAATTGTTTTTTTTTAGACTGTAAGTGCTGTTTTTTTAATTCTGAGATTATTTAGCACAATGAAGCCACCATCACTGACAATAAGCACTACATACATCTTCTCTTCAGAATGAGGAGACTCTCCATAGGCAAAATTGCAACACAACAGAGCATATAAAGTTATGACAACTTTGGGGCATCTCATGCCTGGGGAGCCTTGTTTCAATGAAAGACTTAAAATGATTCTGTTTCACGTGAACAAGAACTGACCTTCATGCTTTAAAACCACTATTAATAATGTGAAAATAGTTGGAGCGGTTCGCTGTAACTAGCAGTGTTATATGTCTTAGGGACTGGTTTAGTGTATGTGGTGATAGAAAAGTGTTTAATTTCTGGATACAAATCCGGAAAAGACACAATTTGTTGAATTTTTGTATCAAAGATGCAGTATGGAAATTGATCCAGTAAATTCTCCGCCCCAATTCAGCATTTTCCAAAGGCGTTGAATGATTTTTCATCAAAACTCAACAAAAAAATCAGACCTAAAGAATGCAAATTCCGCTCCATTCAAAGAATTGGGTGACACGTGCAGAGTTGGAATAAACAAACAATGTAAGAAATAACTTTCTCCAAGCTTTTTTTCTATAGATAAATTGTTTAGGATTCACTTATAATAGCGTTCCATTGGATTTTAGTAACTAAAAGAACTTTAACCCTCATTATCTGCTGTATCAGGAGTAAGTGGTCACTCTGAATGAGGGTCTGTATGGTGCACAGGTACCGTTCAGTCAGTAATTCGTTTACCAAAGTAAACCTGTGTGTCTGTTTCTCAATAAGACAACAGGGAGGGACTAAGGGCCAATTGAATAGGTCCAGCATACAGGCCCACGGAAGCACAACAAGGAAGAGTATGCTGTTCCTAAAGGGTCCTACAGGTCAATGTTTGTGAAAAAAGCATGTGAGTGCTCATGAAGATCGGAGAAAATCTTATCTCCTTTCAGACAAAGACCCTCACACACCCAGCCAGCTAGGTGTCTTGCTTCATCACTGGGTCTGCTCCTTATCGGGTCGCATTTATACTGGAGTGTGCCACCCTGGCACTTACAGAAAATTTCTTTGAATACAATAAACAACTATACCATCAAACGCAAGGCACTTCGATGGGCAGTACCTTCGCGCCGAGTCTGGCTTGTATGTACATGGCAGCGTTTGAGGAGAGGGAGATCTACCATCACAACAATCCATACTTAGCGAATGTTCTTGTCTGGAAAATGTTCATTGATGACATCTTGGTCCTGTGGAAAGGGGACCGCAGAACATGCGATGAATTTTGCATTTGGATCAATACTCTGAACCCCTTTCTGAAATTCACGAGTACCATTTCTGAGACTAGTGTACCCTTCCTCGACCTGCTGGTAAGGCTGGGGGATGGTTGCATCACTACAACTCTCTATCGCAAACCAACTGACAAAAACAGTTTGCTTCTATTTAGCAGCCACCATCCCAGAGCACTCAAACAGAATCTCCCATTCGGTCAATTCCTTCGGATAAGAAGGAACTGTAGTTCACTAACGGACTACCTTACTGAATCAGATACTTTGGCTCGAGACCTGCGACAGAGGGATTATCCACAACACACTGTGTCACTCTCTCGTAAAAGAGCCAGAAATAACAACCGGGAAAGTTTGCTAGAGAGCGTACATAAGGATCCCGATACCACGATTACCTGTGTGACCACTTTTACTCCTGACTCAAATCGAGTGAGGAGCATCATTAAGAAACACTGGGGCATTCTGAATACAGGAGCACTAGATCTTCCCATACCCAGATTCGCATTCAAACGCACAAGTAATTTAAAAGACATGCTCATACACACACAACCAAGCACCCTGAAAACCAATGTACAAAGGGGACTATGGGATCTACCTCCCGTAGTTGGTCACTACCCATGTGGGTCTTGCTCGGTCTGCCCTCTTACCAAGACCACAAAAGAAATAACATTCACGAATGGGGTAAAATGGGTCCTTAAGAGACACACCAACTGTAACACCAACAACTGTATTTATGCATTGACCTGTCCGTGCGGACTCCTTTATGTAGGGATGACGACCAGACCGGTGAAAATCCGGATGACTGAACACAGGAGCAACTTCAGGTGTCATAGAACTAACACCAAGATGACGACTCATTTTGAACATCACAAACACCCACCTGACTCTTTTCGGTGGGTGGTTTTGGAAGCTCACCCCGGGATGCACCAAAACATTCTGTTCCGCATAGAACAGAGGTGGGTACTGAGGTTGTCCTCTGATAAGGAGGGACTTAATGAAGACATACCTTGGAGTTTGCTGACGTGATACATCAAATGATGTACTGTCTCCACTTCGTCCTTCCTTATTTCCGCTATTCGTGACTAGTACTGGCACTGCTATTCCCTAGGTATTATCACCAACATGTGCTACACTGATACTAGTCATGAGCACTCTATAGGAAATAGCACCGCTAGGGGTCCTACCACCTGTTGTGGCCATTATTACACAGGGGTTTAATCCCCGTTTGAATCCTACATCAAGTCCTGCCCCCGCCACCCAGTGTTTACTACAGTGGTGGTCTCTGTACCCAACAGCAACCACATCGATCACTGGGTGGTTAGGCAAATCTACCTTTTTACTTTAATACAAGGATTTGGTACTTTCCAGGCTATCGAGTTGTTAATTGATTAGACACTATTGCAGCACCAGCTGGTGGTTTATGAGGCACACTCTCGGAGCACAAGTCCTTGCTGTTCCCCGTTTCACATATTTTTAGCTACATATTTTTAGCTACATAATCTTATGACTACCGCTTCATAGTGGCCCACAATTAGTTAATTGGGGAAACCTTCACTGACGCATACACAATGAGTGTTCCAACATGGCACCCGGAAGTGGAGTTTGACGCTCTAGTCGTTGTCTCTACCTCGATACCGGAAGTCCCGCCTCCATCGCTGACCGACCGGGGAATATCATTCGTACACGAAAGAGTAGTGACATCCACCCGGGTCCGGCAGAGTGAGGGGTAGGTCGACCGTGATCAGACGGAGCGAACAACGTGAGTACCGGGGTTTGGGACGAGTCGAAGAGTGTGGGACCTGTTTGCTTTTGCTTGGACCTCCAAACAGGGGATTTTCGGCATTGTTAAGAGTGTCTGCTTGGCGGGACCAGCCTTGCTGTGTCCCGCACCCTCCTTCTACTCAGTGCGGGTGCCGTAGTTGAGGACATCGCCTGAGTGAGTTTTCCCACTGTGAACAACATAGGAGAGAATGGCGACGCAGCACGGCATTGGTCCTCGTCCATTGCGCTCACTCTTCTTGCGCTAATCTTCTATTGTTTTCGTTGCCCTACTTGGTTGCTAGCGATATCGGGGGTGCCAGCGGCACTCTTCAGTGTATCACTCTTGACCATCTGGTCGTGGTGATTAGTAGGAGCGCGCGGTACGACACACCACCGGTTCACCGCCTGCTACCAACGTGCAGGATACACTGTATTCTCTAAGTGATAGCCATCGGGATCTCAATGGGACATACCCCTTTCGGGTCCCTTGTTGGTAATCTCCATCCCATGTTCATTTATTACCTTCATTTTAGTAGTGTCATGAGGTGAGCTTCAACCTATATTTCTATGCTATAATTCCCCCTTTCCCCCCCTTTTCCCTCCTTCCCCCCACCCTCCTCTTCCTCTCTCCCCCTTCCCCCCACCCTCCCATTGTCAATCACTACAATCCACAGGACACTGAACCTTGCAGTGTTTTCACCTGCCGTGACACCTTGATGCTTTGAGCTGACCCAAGTTTGGGTGAGTGTGCTGGTATGCTTTGTATATTTGCATATTCTTTGCTACTTCTGTTTCTATTCTTTCCTCAAATTCGCCAAGTGCATGAGCACATACACTCTTATGTGAAGCATGCTCATCTTTCACGTTTGTTTTGCAGTGTCACAATAGCATGGTCATATTTTGCACTTTTACATTTAGGTTGAACTGCAGACTATAGTAGAACGATGTACTAATCGCTATGATTCTTCTCTCCTACAGGCAGTGTTGTTGATCGACAGGTACCACTTTATAGGGTGCTGTATGGGTGGTCACTTAACTGTGTACTTAACAGACCACCAACCATAAAGTGTAGAATGATCAATATTAGGTCCTGAAGAATTGCCGTTAATTTGACACTAGGCAAGAAACATGTTGGCCTGAGTTTCAGCACACAATCCTGCAATCCTCGAGCAGGCGTGTGCGCCTCTTTCTGGTTTTAATCAGGATACTGACCACAGTCATTAAAATAGTTTTGGGTGGATCACTAACTCCTGTTTTAGATTGCACATATTACACATTTACACATCTACACTCACTAGGGCCCTTACGCGCACCACACCCAACGGCTAAGAAAAAAGATCTCCGCCAAGAAGGCCCCACCACGGGTGCCGATCGGGTATTGCAGCGCCGACCCGATAAGGAGCAGACCCAGTGATGAAGCAAGACACCTAGCTGGCTGGGTGTGTGAGGGTCTTTTTCTGAAAGGAGATAAGATTTTCTCCGATCTTCATGAGCACTCACATGCTTTTTTCACAACCATTGACCTGTAGGACCCTTTAGGGACAGCATACTCTTCCTTGTTGTGTCTGTTTCTCAAAGCTGGGTGGGAATTAATTAATACTAATATCTAACGACAAAGTTAGCAAATACTATATTGGTTTGTGGTATTTACAAATGGATGAAATGTCCTGGACAAAGTGTAATTGTGCAAGAAAATATGCCCAGCATTAGTTGAGTAGATGCATGTTTACATCAATATTTTTTTTTAATTTTCTTTAGTAAATGTTCATTTGAATGGCCACGCTGTTCACATTTTCTTCTTCTGATTATACCTTGATGAGTTCATCTCTTGGGGATAGAATCCATCAAACCATTGTAAATGATTTGTTAATCCTAACTGTTTGTGAAAAGTTTTAGTGGGTGGGATTCCATTTTACGAAACCACTAATTACTGTCAGTCTACTTACAATACATCATATACTTGAGAACATTTGCACAGCACAAATATGCAAAATTACAAACAGTTTTTGAAGCTAATTCTCTGTTACTTATTTCTTTGTGAACCGTTTCAGGCAATCTTTGTTTTATTGGCTTACTTGGAAAAAGAAACAGATAATCAGAATTTAGGGCTCAAATTTGCAATCTGAAAAGGTAAGTTAATGGGATGAATCGACCCAATTAGATGCCGCACCAATTTGTGGGATACAGAAACGTATACTGCATTGAAGTTCCAATTAAAAAAGAGTTGGCAATTATAGAGGTGTATGTCAACATTTTTGCATTGATGCCATTCTGGGCAGATTACATTTGGCCAAAAGTTAAAAGGGTTTTTCTTAACGAAATTCATATTTATATTCAACCTTTTGAGTGCGGCAGCTCTATTATTCCTAGCCCTAGGCTCTCTCTTATTCAAAAATGTGGGGATAGGCTTCATGAATCAGCAAAATGTCTGGCTATGAGAACACCTGCCAGGCATATTCCTTTAAGCCTGTGCCGGACCTGCATGTAGCAACTGGGGTGCATTAAGTAGCAAGCCAGCCTGGGGCAATGGAGGAACGTTTGAGTCATAACAGCCAGCAGCACTATTTAAGCGTCTTAGGAACTTGCCCTGCAAGCTTTGCATTGTATTATCCCTCCGCTCGTCACTAAGTAATTCACCATTTTCTGTCCCAACCTATGTGATTTCCCCCCTTTACATTTCCTTGCCTGGTAAGATGACCTTTGTTAGAAATGGGGGTCTCTAGTTGGCAGAGGTAGGTACCTTTGACCAAGTAGGGGCCCTTGCTTCTAGTCAGGGTAAGGGGGCTACACTCCTGAATAACCCATGCTCACCCTCTGGTAGCTTGGCACGAGCAGGCAGGCTTATCTCAGAGGCAGTGTTTAAAGCATTTGTGAACACATACAGTAATACAGTGAAAACACTACAAATGGATACCACACTAGTTTAGAAAAATAAATAATCTTTATCTAAACCAAAACAAGACCAAACGACAAGAATCCACAATACAGTAATAAAAATATGACTTTCCAATGGTAGAAATAGCTTAGTTCAATGTAGATGGTAAATGCAACACTTTACTCTCAAAGTACCTTGGATGCGTAACGCAAAACAAACAAAAGGGTCGCAGGGAAGGCGATGCGTCAGCTCCTTGCTTCGGGGGAGGCAGCGAACCTGTTCCTTACTGCAGCGCAGGGGAGGCGATGCGTCTGTTCCTTACCGGAGAGGAGGCGAAGCGTCTTATTTCTTACTGTGATCCGGTGCGATGCGACAAAATGGCGCCTCAATGCGATGCGACGATCCGGTGCAATGCAACAAAATGGCGTCTTTGATGCGATGCGACAACGTGGATGCAATGCGTGCACGCCCGACGGCCGTGTGGCGATATTAATGAACTTTGGAGCCGCGACAGGCCCTGCGACATGCTTCTCCGGTGATGCGATGGCAACCTCTGCGGCGGCGGAACGCTTCTCCGGTGATGCAACACGCTTCCTCGGCGTTGCGACGGTGAACAGCTGCGGCGGCGACACGCTTCAGCGATGCGACGGCAACTGCTGCAGCGGCAACACGCTTCTTCCTCGTTGCTTCGCGCTTTCAGCTCCCAGCGACACGCAGTCTCCAGAGGGCCCAAAACAACAGCAGGCACCTCACTGCAGGTAGAATTCCCAGCAAGGAAATTCAGGGGGAGCTGGTGGTGAAGTCTTTGTGTCCCTGAGACTTCAGAACAGGAGGCAAGGTCAACTTCAAGCCCTTGGAGATCTTCCTCAAGATAGTAAAAGTACACACAAAGTTCCTTTTCTCCTTTCCTTGGCAATGAGTAAACCACTGTAGGCCAACCCCAAACAGCGAACAGCACAGGGGCAGTCTCCTCCTTCAGCTTCTTTGGTTTCTCTCCTTGGCAAAGGGTTCGTCTTGATTCCCACAAGTGATCTAAAGTTCTGGGGTCTGGGCCCAAATATTTATACTGCAAAATCCTTTGTTCTCTGAAGGCAGAGAGTGTCTGTACCTAGCCAAAACCAGTTCTCTCCTCCCTGGTGCAGCTTCCTGGCAGGAGGTGGAGACGTTGTGTTAAATCAAGGGGGAGGGAGAAAGAGGGAACTGTGATCCATTCAGCTTCCTTATTCGTAAATTAGATATCAAAATGAGAATGGATCACTTGACCTGAGTAACCAGGGTTTTATGAAATTAGTGCAGTGTACCGATAAAAAACCCTCATTCACGTACAAAAGTCGGAAAAGCGGTATATCTTGATTATCCGCCCTGCTCTTAAAAACGTGACAGCATCATCATAGGGTTAGTTTTTGTATGCTTCCTCCATCCGGAGGAAAACCACTGGTTATTGCAATAGTGATCAAAGAAAGGTGAAAGTGTTTTTAGTGAAGTGAATCTCAAAATGTTAAAAACTCGTAGACCCCGATTTGTAAAATTTAATCAATCTGGGTTCGAGATATATTAAAATCTGTGTCATGCGTGGGAAGACTAGTTAGTGGTCTAACGCACTGTGAGTGTCCATAAAAAGGTCGACATGTTTCAGCCCCAGTGATTGCCCTTGTGGGTCAAGTGGGCTTTCTTCAGGACCTAAAAAAGGAAAAGTGGTGGAGACCTTATTTTGTATGGGTCTCTATGTATCAGGGTGTATTGACCCGATTCTCATGCGGTCAAGTAGTACCTGTTCAGAGTAAAGGAGGAAACAAAAAGAAAATAGATGCGAGTATCATTTAGCGCATTTTCTCAAAAAATGGCGTGCTGTCTTTTCTCAGAAGAAATAATGATAAAGAAGAACATTAAAAATAACTAAAAAAATAAATAAAAAAAATGGCAATTCTTTCTCTCCTGCGTGAAATTCTGGCAAACTTTTTAAGAAACATTTTTTCTCTTTTGTCTCCCATACGGTGCTCAATATGGAAATATATTACCATATATTTGTCTTTAAACTCCTGAGGTGTCATGTTAAGATTGACAAGAAGAAAATTGGGTTAGTCTAATAGTTCTGCACCTTATTCTTGGTGATAGTATGGACCCCGATGTCATATGTGCAGTATACCTATAGTTGCGAGTGTTCCTCAGAGAAAGCGACTTGGTAGGCGGTCTGTTGTAATTACTGTTGATATACTAATGTGTGTTAAAGAAAGGTTAACTGAAGTTGTGGTAGAAACAATCTTATAGCAGTGTTTTTAATAGATGACCGCAGCTTATTCTCATCAGACCTTTCGATAAATATTAGTATATCATGCGCTAGCTGTTTATTAAATAAATGCTAATGACTAGATTTGAATTACGTATTATCAAACAGCTCTAAAACGGCATGGTTTCATAACTTGAGTCTTAAATTGTGGATTTCAACGGGCAACCAGGGAGCTTGTTACCTGCTAGGGACAACAGTATAAAGCAATTTAGATTCTGTTGAGTAAAATACGTTACGGTTTTACAGCTTTCCGTCCTCGTGGCTCCTTCTCAATACCTGCTGTGCAGTGTAGTACGACTTGTGCTGACACTTCCTCTGGTTGCCTGGATGTGTTTGGCTTCCGGCTTGTGATGTTTTATACAGCCGGGGATAGAAATAAAGGAAAGACTAATTCCATTGTTAAAGAGGGAATGTCTACTTGTGCTGACACTTCCTCTGGTTGCCTGGATGTGTTTGGCTTCTGGCTTGTGATGTTTTATACAGCCGGGGATAGAAATAAAGGAAAGACTAATTCCATTTTTAATGAGGGAATGTCAATAAATGGTTATAGCGGTCTAGCAAGTTGGTTCAGAAGTGTTTTTATAAATAAAAATAGATAGTAAAGAATAAATTCTAATTGGAAAGTTTTTCTTATTGCAATAAATACCTGCTGCCCAGTGTAAAAATGCCTTGTGTTGACTCTACCTTAATGTATTTATTCGGCTCTGGTTAAAAAAAAGGGGGGGCGAGATTTCGGCTTCTGACATATTAGAAAAGAGCCGGTTTTGAAAGGAAAAAATGGAAAGAACAGACTTAGTGTAGCTCTATCACTTCAGTAAGGTATACAACTTAGGCAATTCTCGTATACTTGTCCAACCCAAGAGTTTTATAGGGTGGTTTTCTAAAGTACAGATTATATTTTAATGTCCTATGCTCAGCCACGGAATATTATCATTGAGCCCTTGGATGTTCGTTTGAAGCCGGTGCACCCATCTCTGTTCTTTTTCGAAGAGTATTTTTTCTGCATTGTGATTTTTTGTTGCCAAGGTTTCCAAAATTACCCATTTTAAATCACTGGGGGTGTGTTTTGCTTCTATAAAGTGGTTGCTCATTTTTGTTGTGCTTCTTTTGCACTTGACGTTGCTCTTATGCTCGCATATTCTTTGTTTGGCTTTTCGACATGTCATCCCTATGTAACGTAAGGCACAGGGACACGTGATCATATAGATCACATGTGTTGTGTTGCAGTTCGTGTGGTATTTGATCGTCCACTTAAAATTCGGCAGAAGTTGGATGGTTTTTGTTGCGGTTGTCAAATTGCAGACAGAACAGGAACCGCATGGGTAATGGCCCACCACTGGGGGGTTATCCCATAGCCTTGGGGTTGGTTCCTCTCGTATTTGTGGTGGTGGTCTGGTATGGACCAGGATATCTTTTAAGTTCCTGGTTCTTTTATTTGCGAATCTTGGTTTTGGCCAATTCAGGGATCCTGAAGTCAGGATCCGCCAATTTTTGTTAACAATCTTTTTGACATCGTTTGAGGCTGTATTATAAGTACTTACACATGTTACCACATCCCTTTCTTGTTCCTTTTGTGTTGTCTCCAAAAGGCTTTCTCTAGGTTGGTTTCTAGCACTCTTTTGGCATCTGTTGATGGTTTTCTCAGGGTAATCACGGTTCCTCAATTTGTCACATAGGTTCTTTGCTTGACTTTTGTAGTCTTGAATGTTACTACAGTTACGTCTAAGGCGCAGGAACTGACTGTAAGGGAGGTTATCCCTGAGTGGTCGCGGGTGAAAGCTTTTGTAGGAAAGTAAGCTGTTCTTTGAAGTTGGTTTGAAATATGTTTTCGTTTGGATTGTATCATTCTCAACATAGATGGTTAAATCTAGGAAATCCAATTTTGTCTTGTCAGCTGTGTAAGTGAACTTCAGCCATTCATCCCTTGTGTTGATCCATCTATGAAAGTTACTCAGACTTTCCATGTCTCCTTCCCAGATCAGGATAATGTCGTCTATGTAGCGCTTCCAAAAAAGAATCCTCTGTAGAAAGGGGTTCGAGATGTTTTGTATGTATGTTTCTTCGAAGTCGCTGACGTACAGCCCTGCCACACTCGGGGCAAAGGTGCTGCCCATGGAAGTCCCATGACATTGTTGGTACATGGTGTTGTTATATTCGAAGTAGTTGAATGAATGAATGAATTTGAATGAATTTGTACTTGTAAAGCGCACTGCTACCCTGAGGCTTCCTGGCGCTGAACGCATACCGCTGTGGAACCCTTCCTGGCTTTTCCCTGTGAAATGTCCACTCCTGGGCACCCCCAAGGTGAAGCCAGGCATCCCAGCGCTGGTGGGGCGGTTGTGGAGATTAAGCAAGCTATTGCCCAGAGTTGCAGAGTGGGACCCATGATTAGAATAGGCACCGAGGCGAGAATTATCAGGTCAGAGGAAGTTGAGCCCAAGACCCGCCGAGGCGGGAATTGAACCCTGGTCCCAGGCCAGATCTCTGCATCAGGGTCTGCCGCTCTAACCATTGAGCCACACTTCTCTGTTAAGGCTAACTTGCAGCATTCCAAGACGAAATGTCTAGGTGTTTTAAAGTCCCATTGTTTGTTAAAGAGTAGAGTCTCCAGTGTATCTAAGGTCTTTTGTTGGGGGAGACTTGTGTAAAGACTTTCTACGTCTAATCCTACAAGTAGCATGCTTTCTTCTGAGTATGTTTGATCTTTCAGGAGATTCAACAGGTCTCTGGTGTCCTTTAGATATGTTGGTGTTTGTTGTACCAGTGGTTTTAAGTATTGATCCGCGAATTGAGAGAGTGGCTCTAGAATTGAACCGATCCCTGAAACGATAGGTCGTCCAGGTGGGGATCTCCGTTCCTTATGGCCCAGGTAGCTGAAAGGAAAACTCCTCCCCCAACTCTCTATTCTATGAAGGCTCAGGCAAGTGAAAGGAAATCTCCTCCCCCTACTCTCTATTCTATGTAGGCTCTGGCAACTAAAAGGAAATCTCCTCCCCCTACTCTCTATTCAATGCAGGGACTATTCAGCCCAGCCCTGACCCATCAGACTGCTGGAGCCAAGGCCCTCTCCAGTCCCCTGTCACTCACAAACCAGACATGGAATACACAAACCTAGCAGAGGCATACTGGATGGTTAGGCAAGAAAATACCTACTTCCTAAAAGTGGTATTTTCAAACACAGAATGTAAAATTCACCCACTTTAAAAGATGTATTTTAACATTCTGAGTTCAGGCATACTAAACTTTATTTTCCCATCTTGTTCCTTGGGTCAGTTATGTTTATAAGATGTTATAATCAAACTGCCCATTCTGGCCTACGGGAACAGATAGCCTTGCAATAGTGAAAAACAAAATTGGCTGTAATTCACTATCAGGACATGCCACACACATCAGGGCATGTCCTTCCTTTCACATATAATGCACCCTGCCCTTGGGCCTACCTTAGGGGTGACTAATATGTAGAAAAGGGAAGGTTTGGCGACTAGCAAGTGGGTGTACTTGCCAAGTCGACATGGCAGTCCCAGACTGCACACAGGCTCTGCAATGGCAGGCCTGAGCCACATTTTACAAGCTGCTTCTGCGGGTGGCACAACCAGTGCTGCAAGCCCACCAGCAGCATTTGATTTACAGGCCCTGGGCAGACATGGTGCACTGTACTAGGGTCTGACAAGTAAATCAAATGGCCAATCATGGAGTCACTAATTCATTACAACAATTTACAATAGGGAGCACTTGCACTTTGGCACTGAATAGCAGTGGCAAAGTGCCCAAAGCATCTAGCCCAGCAAAAACATAGCAAAAATACAGGAGGCAACAGCAAAAAAATGGAAGGGAGACCCACGCCAATGGAGCCAGGTCTGACACGTGTCCCCTCCAGCTGAAATGTGGGGAGAACTACCCACCCTCCTGGGAGCTCTCTTCACTAAGGCGGAAAAATCTGGACAGACCATCAGCATTGGCATGTTCTGTACCAGGGCGGTGTTCCACCGTGAAGTCCATACCCTGTAGGGAAATGGACCACCTCAACAGCTTTGGATTCTCACCCCTCATCTGCATCAACCATCTGAGGGGCCTGTGGTCTGTCTGAACCCGGAAGTGAGTCCCAAACAAGTATGGTCTCAACTTCTTCAGTGCCCAGACCACAGCAAATGCCTCACGCTCAATTGCACTCCACCTCTGTTCCCGTGGAAGTAACCTCCTACTGATGAAGGCTACAGGTTGGTCCAGGCCCTCCTCATTCATCTGTGAAAGTACAGCCCCCACACCATGCTCTGAAGCGTCTGTCTGCACAATGAATTCCTTTGAGATGTTGGGCGCCGTGCACATGGCAGTCTTCAGGGCATCAAAAGCTTTCTGACAGGTGTCAGTCCAGTTCACTTTCTTGGGCTGCTTCCTGGAAGTCAGCTCTGTCAAGGGTGCAACAATGCTGCCATACCCCTTGACAAACCTCCTGTAGTACCCAGTGAGTCCTAAAAAGGCTCTCACCTCTGTCTGGGTCTTTGGGGGTTCCCAAGCCAGGATGGTATCAATCTTGGGCTGTAGGGGCGCCACCTGGCCGCTCCCAACCTGGTGTCCCAAGTACACCATAGAACCCTGTCCGATCTGGCACTTACTCGCCTTGATCGTGAGGCCTGCCCTCCGCAGCGCCATCAACACTTCCCAGAGGTGGCGCAGATGTTCTTCCCAACTGGCGCTGAACACTGCAATGTCATCCAGGTAGGCAGCACTGAAAGCTTCCAGTCCAGCCAACACCTGGTTGACCAACCTCTGAAAGGAGGCAGGGGCATTCTTCATCCCAAAGGGCATAACCCGGAATTGGTAGTGCCCATCTGGTTTGGAGAATGCTGACCTCTCTTTTTCCCCATCAGTTAAGGCGATCTGCCAGTATCCAGACGTTAAATCACACGTACTGAGGTACCGGGCAGCCCCTAACCGATCAGTGAGCTCATCAGCTCTGGGGATGAGGTGCGCTTCAGTCCTGGTGACTGAATTGAGTCCTAGGTAGTCCACACAGAACCGGAGTTCGGATGTGGCACCAGGCGCGGCAGCCTGTGGGACCAAGACCACTGGGCTGTCCCAAGGGCTGTTAGAGGACTCAATCACCCCTAATGCAAACATCTTGGAGACTTCCTCCTTGATGCAAGCTCTCACCCTGTCAGTCACTCTGTAAGTTTTGTGCTTTACAGGAGGACTGTCCCCAGTGTCCACATCATGGACGCACCAATCAGTGACGCTGGGAGTCAGGGAGAACAGATCAGGAAACTGTCCCAACAGTTGGCGACAGTCATCTTGCTGCTCAGGGGTCAGGGTGGAAGAGAGGTTTACACCATCCACTGACCCACCTTGCTCTTTTGCAGACAGGAGGTCAGGAAGAGGCTCAGTCTACTCCTCCATTCCATCATCTGTTGCTAGGAGCATGCCTACTTTGGACCTCTCCAAGTGGGGCTTCAGGTGGTTTACATGCAGGACCCACAAAGGGTTCCTAGGAGACCGCAAGTCCACCAAGTAGGTGACATCACTCTTGCGCTCCACCACCTCAAATGTTCCGGTCCACTTATCCTGGAGCGCACAAGGCTCCACGGGGGCCATAAACCACACTTTCTGGCCAGGCTGACACTCGATCAGAGTGGCATTCTGATCGTACCACCGTTTCATCTCCTCCTGGCTGGCTTCCAGATTTGCCTGAGCGAGTTGCCTGAAACGCCTAGTTTGGTTTCAGAAGGCCAGCATGTAGCTATATACATCCTGGGGAGGTTTACTGGGAGCTTTCTCCCAGCCTTCTTTTACCAAACTCAGAGGTCCTCTTACAGGGTGACCATACATCAGTTCAAAGGGACTGAACCCTAAGGACTTCTGTGGCACCTCTCTGTAAGCAAACAGAAGGCATGGCAAGAGGACGTCCCACTTACGCCTCATGGGTTCCTCAAGACCCATAATCATGCCTTTTTGGGTCCGGTTGAATCTCTCAAACAGCCTGTTACCTTGGGGGTGGTAAGGAGTGGTGAACTTGTAGGTTGCACCACACTCCTGCCACAGGGACTTCATATACTGGGATATGAAGTTGGTACCACGGTCTGACACCACCTCTCTGGGCAACCCCAAATGGGAGAAAATCCCCACCAACGCACGACCCACCACGGGGGCCCTCACCGACCGGAGAGGGATGGCTTCCGGGTACCGGGTGGCATGGTCCACCAAGACCAGGATGAACCTGTTGCCCATGGCTGTCTTGGGATCCAGAGGCCCCACAATGTCAATGCCCACTCTTTCAAAGGGGGGTGCTGACCACAGGGAAAGGAGCCTTGTGCTTCCTCCCACTCTTACCACTTGCCTGGCAAGTCTGACAGGTCCTGCAATGAGTATCTGAACTCTTGTGCATTTGGAGCCAATAAAAGTGGGTGACTAGCCTTTCAAAGGTCTTGTCCTGCCCCAAATGTCCTGCTAAAGGTACATCATGAGCCAGACCCAGTAGGAAGGCTCTGAAGTGCTGGGGTACCACCAGCACACGGGCTGACCCACGCTCAGCAACCTTAGGCTCGCTATACAGGAGACCATTCTCCCAGTAGATCCAATGTGATCCAGACTGCTCACCTGCTGCCTGGTTTGTGGCCTGTTGCCGCAAACCCACAAGAGAAGGGCACTTCTTCTGCTCCTCGCAGATCTCTTCCCTGGAGGGTCCTCCAATGGGTCAGCTCAGGCAGGTCCCCCAGTTCAGCTACTTGCTCCCCTGTAGGTTCCAGGCATCCCCCTCAAGGTCTGCCTCCTCCTGGACCGTGGGAACGATGGGGGCTGGTTTCCCGTGCCCCTTACCTCTTCTATGCAAGGCAGGCACCTGGGCCACTCTTTCAGGCTCCAGGTCCTCTTGAATACCCTTACTGGCTGCCATGGACCCGAGTGGTCACACACGCCCACTCAGGCAGACCCAACATCTCCAAATGAGCACTTCGCTCCACCTTAGCCCAAGAGGAGCTCTCCAAATCATTGCCTAGCAGATAGTCAACAGGCATGGCTGGCCTCACAGCTACTTGAAAGGTACCTGAGACCCCCCCACTCAAAGGGAACCTGGGCCATATTACAGTGGCTCTCTGAGTTGTCAGCGGCAACTACAGGGTAAAATGCATGGGGGATCACCTGCTCTTCAGACACCAGCCGACAACTGACAGCTGTCACACTGGCTCCGGTGTCTCTCAGAGCCTCCCCCTATGGCCATTGATGGTCACCCACTGCCTGTATTTCTTAGTGTTATCAGGCAGTTGGGTCCTTGGGACCATCTCACTGTTTCCTAAAGAGACCAGGGACATCTCTGCGGGACTCCACCCACCTTGGGCACCCATCTCCTCTCCCAGGGCTACACTAGCCATCTGACGGGGCGGTGCACCAGTGGGTGCTGTCTTTCCTCTCATGGGACACTTAGAATCCCAGAAGCAGTGGCCCACCTGACCACAAATATAACATGTCCTGAGCCCCTTATGAACAGGCTTATCTGTTGGGGCCCCTGACTTCTTCTCAGGGGCAGGCTGGGAACCCTTCCCTTGGGGATTACTTTGGGGCCCTTTCTGGAACTCCCTCTGTTTACCCTTGTCCCTCCCACTCTTCTGCTGGGGACCCTGCCCACCTTTGGCGAAGTCTCCCACATGACCCTTGTGGACCCGGGTACTAACCCAGCGGTCCTGCTCCTCATCAAGCTTCCTAGGGATAGTCAGCTTACTATCAATTAGGTGCTGGCGGAGCTCTGGAAAACAATTACTGGACAAGTGCTCCCATGCAATCAAATTATAGAGCCCTTCAAAATCATTTACTTTGCTACCCTTCACCCAACCATCCAATGCTCTGCCAAAAAAAGACACATATTCTACCCAGGTACTTGACTCCAGTTTCTTACAATTCCTAAACCTTTATCTATAAAGCTCTGGGGTCAACCCATACCTGGTCATTAAGGCTTCCTTCATGTGGAAATAGGAATTCTGATCCTCAGAGGGCAAGTCTAACAAGGTGTCCCACCCATCACTGAGAAACCGCCCCCACAACCCCGCTCCCCAATCCTTCTCAGGGACCCGGTGGGAGGTCATAGCTACCTCATAGGCTTTAAACCATTGCCCAATATCTTCATTCTTGTGGAACTCCTTAATGACATCTTTGGGGATGAATACTCTTGTTTCTACAGGCACGGATAGTGTGCTGCCACCAGAGGGAGTAATTTCTAAACTCTTGGCTTTCAATTCCAGCTCCCTCAACATCCTCTCATGCTCCAAATACATTTTCTTCTCTTCCAAGGCTAACTTCTTATTCTCTAACTCCATATGTCCACCCAGCTTGAGCTTGGCTAGCTCCAACTTATGCATCCTATCCCTCTCCCTGTCCTCCAGCTCTTCTGGGGATAGGCCCTTTGAAGAAACACTGCTGCCTGCCCTGGAAGGTGCTTTCTCCCCGGTCAGACCCAATGGCCCATCCAGCTGCCCATCTGTATCCTCTGCCTCCTCTCTAGGCTCTTCAGGATGCTCAGTAGCATTTCTAGATTCCCACCAGGCCCTCAGCGCCTTTTTTAAGTAAGTAAGTAAGTAATGCTTTATTGTACATGGTTATTTAAAACCTTTACAATGTAGACAAGAATTCAATTACTAAAACAAAGGTCAAGTTCATACATATTAAGACAATAAATCCATCAGTAAAAAGCGTACTAAGACAGCAGCATCAAAGTTAAAATAAAGTATGAATTCAGTTAGACAGCCTATTTTGCAATGCAGTAAGTTGATACTTGTTGCCAGCAGAGTGGTAATGTAGTAAAGTGCCAGTGCAATAAAAACATTTTAGAAAGTGCCACTTCAGTAAAAACATATTTGGGTTAAAAAAGAAAAGGAGATTAGTCATGTTGACAGTTCGGGATATCCATGTGATGTGGTCAGTGTTATTCAGTATAGTTCAAAGTAGCTGTTTGCTTTTCTGCACTGTCCTCCACCTAGTGAAAATCGAGACTTGGCGGGTGGCAACATGAGGTTTGGGCAAAGTTCAGAGGCCTAGATTATGGCCCTTCTGCTTGAATTGGACCAAAAGATGCAGCATGTTATTCGTCCTCACCAAATGTCTGGAGCAGGCTAGACCTTGGTGCAAGCGCGCTATGAATCTCGATACTCGAGGGGCTGATGCGATTAAAAGCGGTGCGGTGTTCCTGGGCTCTTCAGGATGCTCAGTAGCATTTCTAGATTCCAACCAGGCCCTCAGCGCCTTTTGGAACTCTACCTTCTTGGTGAAGCCTTTCACAGGGATTTTAAATCTTTTAAAGAAGGTTTTAAGCTGTGGAACAGGGTAGGTATCAACCCTATCTTCTTCAAATTGTAGATCCAAAGATGCGTTGGATGCTGCTTTGGTCATGGTGGCAAGAATTGGCAGTTCTTAGCAAAAATAGAATTTCCAAGGAAAAAATTCTACCAAAATGTATGTGGTCGCGTTATGGTCTGCACTCACTAGTAGTGTACACCAATAACTGTATATGAGTAACAAATGCAAGTCCAAATCCTCACCGCTGACCACCAATGTTAGAAATGGGGGTCTCTAGTTGGCAGAGGTAGGTACCTTTGACCAAGTAGGGGCCCTTGCTTCTAGTCAGGGTAAGGGGGCTACACTCCTAAATAACCCCTGCTCACCCCCTTGGTAGCTTGGCACGAGCAGGCAGACTTATCTCAGAGGCAGTGTGTAAAGCATTTGTGAACACATACAGTAATACAGTGAAAACACTACAAATGGACACCACACCAGTTTAGAAAAATAAATAATCTTTATCTAAACCAAAACAAGACCAAACGACAAGAATCTACAATACAGTAATAAAAATATGACTTTCCAATGGTAGAAATAGCTTAGTTCAATGTAGATGGTAAATGCGACACTTTACTCTCAAAGTACCTTGGATGCGTAACGCAAAACAAACAAAAGGGTCACAGGGAAGGCGATGCGTCAGTTCCTTGCTTCGGGGGAGGCGGTGCACCTGTTCCTTACTGCAGCGCAGGGGAGGCGATGCGTCTGTTCCTTACCGGAGAGGAGGCGAATCGTCTTATTTCTTACTGTAATCCGGTGCGATGCAACAAAATGACGCCTCGATGCGACGATCCGGTGCGATGAGTCAAAATGGCATCTTTGATACGATGCGACAACATGGATGTGATGCGTGCACGCCCGACGGGCGTGCGGCGAAATCGATGAACTTTGGAGCCGCAACAGGCCCTGCGACACTTCTCCGGTGATGCAACGGCAACCTCTGCGGCACGCTTCTCCTGTGATGTGACACGCTTCCTCGGCGATGCGACGGCGAACAGCTGCGGCGGCGAAACGCTTCTTCGGTGATGCAACGGCAACTGCTGCGGCGGCGACACGCTTCTTCCTCGTTGCGTCGCGCTTCCAGCTCCCAGCGACACGCAGACTCCAGAGAGCCCAAAACAACAGCAGGCACCTCACTGCAGGTAGAATTCCCAGCAAGGAAATTCAGGGGGAGCTGGTGGTGAAGTCTTTGTGTCCCTGAGACTTCAGAACAGGAGGCAAGCTCAACCTCAAGCCCTTGGAGACCTTCCTCAAGATAGTAAAAGTACACACAAAGTTCCTTTTCTCCTTTCCTTTGCAATGAGTAAACCACTGCAGGCCATCCCCAAACAGCAAACAGCACAGGGGCAGTCTTCTCCTTCAGCTTCCTTGGTTTCTCTACTTGGCAAAGGGTTCGTCTTGATTCCCAAAAGTGATCTAAAGTTCTGGGGTCTGGGCCCCAATATTTATACTGCAAAATCCTTTGTTCTCTGAAGGCAGAGAGTGTCTGTACCTAGCCAAAACCAGTTCTCTCCTCCCTGGTGCAGCTTCCTGGCAGGAGGTGGAGACAGCATTGTTGAAAGCAGACCTGGGCCAGGTTGCTGAAAGGAAAACTCCTCCCCCTACTCTCTATTCTATGAAGGCTCAGGCAAGTGAAAGGAAATCTCCTCCCTCTGCTCTCTATTCTATGTAATCTCTGGCAACTGAAAGGAAATCTCCTCCCCCTACTCTCTATTCAATGCAGGGCCTATTCAGCCCAGCCCTGACCCATCAGACTGCTGGAGCCAAGTCCCTCTCCAGCCCCCTGTCACTCACAAACTAGACATGGAATATACAAACCTAGCAGAGGCATACTGGATGGTTAGGCAAGAAAATACCTACTTCCTAAAAGTGGTATTTTCAAACACAGAATGAAAAATCACCCACACTAAAAGATGTATTTTAACATTCTGAGTTCAGGTATACTAAACTTTATTTTCCTATCTTGTTCCTTGGGTCAGTTATGTTTATAAGATGTTATAATCAAACTGCCCATTCTGGCCTATGGGAACAGATAGCCTTGCAATAGTGAAAAACAAAATTGGCTGGTATTCACTATCAGGACATGCCACACACATCAGGGCATGTCCTACCTTTCACATACAATGCACCCTGCCCTTGGGCCTACCTTAGGGGTGACTAATATGTAGAAAAGGGAAGGTTTGGGGACTGGCAAGTGGGTGCACTTGCCAAGTCGACATGGCAGTCTCAGACTGCACACAGGCTCTGCAATGGCAGGCCTGATCCACATTTTACAAGCTGCTTCTGTGGGTGGCACAACCAGTGCTGCAAGCCCACCAGCAGCATTTGATTTACAGGCCCTGGGCACACATGGTGCACTGTACTAGGGTCTGACAAGTAAATCAAATGGCCAATCATGGAGTCACTAATCCATTACAACAATTTACAATAGGGAGAACTTGCACTCTGGCACTGAATAGCAGTGGCAAAGTGCCCAAAGCATCTAGACCAGCAAAAACATAGCAAAAATACAGGAGGCAACAGCAAAAAAATGGAAGGGAGACCCACACCAATGGTGCCAGGTCTAACAACCTTGATATCTGAATTTGGTATGGGCTTTGGCAAGTTGCTGCATTTCCCCCTTTTTGGTTCTTCAGAACTCTGACCTGTTTGCCTGTTATGCTAATCTTGCTATATGGATTCTGCTTCAGCTTTGTCATATTGGTGTCCAGGACCGTCTTTATCACTGGTTGAACCCAAAGCAACAACCTTTGTTGGTGACTCCCTCATGACCTCCTTCACAGCCAGCCTCACTACCAGCCTCCAATGGTGTCCCCATTCTCTCCACAGGCCCCTCTCTCATATTTATTTATTTCATAGTGCTACTCATCCCAATGTAGACTTTCAGAGCGCTTTACATCACAAACATATTGTTCAGAGACAATGTTGTCATATAATTGTGTAAATCAATAATTAAGGAATGTTACTTAAGACAATAAGGATTATAAGGTGTAGGAAGCACATGTCAAACATACTGGTAGCTTTTCTGATGCACAGCAACCAAAGTTGCTGCGCTGCGTTGCGTGAAAAGGAGAGACCGTAACAGCACTATATCTTTTTAGATACGGTCCTGTTGCTCTCTCCTCTAATGATGGCATACATTAAGCTGACTTGCACCAAAGCACTGTGCAGGGGTGTTTGAGTGATGTCAAGCATAGGCTTTATGCTGCAAGGGTATTCTTCCGGTACAAAATTCTATGCTTTGACAAAGTTTAACACTTTACCACTTTGTATGTCTTCTGGACAGTTCAGCACACATTAGAAGTTCAAAGGCTTAGAGAAAATAAATCTTTTCTCCAACTTTATGCCTGCCTCAAATAGATGTATTTTGTTTCTACCAATCTCTTGCTACTAAAGTTAGAAGATAGGGATTATAGTCAAATTCCATGGGTGAGTGAATGACCACCCATGGAAATCCTCCTTGACAGTAAGAAGTGCATTGTGCTACTTTGTGTAATTTAAGTGTTACTGTCCAATGTAAATCAGGATTTTCACTGTAAAATAAGCCACAAAACAAAACTTTGCACCTGGTTTGCATCACTCTTGCAATTTCTAAGAATGTCTTTCCCAAAACCTAAGTAACCTCCAGAGCTACTGGAAAAGCAGACAGTTGTTCTGATGTAACGTCCCCAAGGCGAGTCTCCATCTTGAGCAGGCTGAGACTGCATTTTCTCTGTTTTCGTCCAATCATCAACATGTCTGCCTTTGACTCAGATGTCGTCTGTCCTTATCTTTACAAGGACCTGTGAAATAGTCAAGTCATACAGACAATGACATCGATAAGGAACCTTACGCCATAATTATCAAAGGGTTGCATCACTTTTGGACCATGCAACAGGGTGCAAAAGAGACGCACCCCTTACAGTGCGATTCATCAAGCTGCACAAGGCTCTCTAGAAGGGCCCTAAGTGGCTTAATAAATCTGGAGTAAAGCAACGTAGTGCAAATTGGCGCATTACGTTACTATGCCCCAGGGAGGAATTTCATGGGTGGTGTGTGAGTGTGCCCACGCAAAACCGATGAATTTTGATGTATTCTGAGATCTACTATAAATGGTAGACCTGGGAATGTGCCAAAACTGCTACGCCTCCTCAGGTGAGGTGTAACAAAGATAAATATGTTTATTTTTACTCGTATTTTCCTCTTTTTATGTGTGCTGCATTCTGCATCACACATAGAAAGATGGGCCCCTTCCTGCACAAAAACGTTCCTACTTGAAAAGCAGGTACTCTTGCACCATGGTGCAAGATTGCCTGCATTGGTGCTTGGCAGCTCATTGAGTGCCAGCTCTGGGAAACGGCAGGAAAGTGCTGTATTATTTTGAATAAGGTGCATTTCTGCCCTTTTTCTGTCACGCAGAACAGCAAGGTGACTTGCTGCGCTGCGAGAATTCGGAATAAATATGCCCCCCTAACCACAGACAATGCCCTTGGTAAGACACCTGATGCCACAACTCAAGGTCAGATAACAATAACAACGTAAACAGTGTAGTCTACATTGATGTGTTTTTGCCTTATTTGTATATAACAATGAGTCTAAGACTAGCATATTGATGCACAAAGGTTATGTAAGACATTCCTAAAGTTATGTCAGAAATTCCAGTCTCAAATAAGATATTGTATAAAAGCACTGCAAATGGACCACTTGGCAGGACAAGTCCTTCGCACCAGATTATTGCACAAGATACTATCAGAAGATCTTCAGACTGCTGTGATGCTGCTACATCCCATTCTGCACTGAAAGCTGATACCAAGCCAAGTTCATGAGGAAAGAACTGATGCCAATATGTGTTTTGCTTTTGAGGGAACAGTTATTCCTGACTGATGATAACTACAGCATTTAGCTCTAAACAGGTATGCAGTGCATAGATTCTCACTAAGAAACTCTAGATGCAAGTTACGCTTCTCCATGCACTCATAACCTAGCACATAAAAACAGATTTTGTGGTGTTAGGTTGTTAGATGACATTTTAACTAGGGTGGAAGTGTTAGTTTTAATCTTGTTGTTCGCAACATGCATTAGTGATGTTTCCATAATCCTTTGTGAGGTTATTTTAGAGGTGCTAAGCAATAGGATGAGGCTGTTGAAATAAACACTTTAAAGCCTAAAGGGGGTTATTTATGAGAGCCCTGCATCACTTATGCACCACGTAAAGTAGTACATGCATGACACAGGGCTCTGAATCACATTTCTGAAGCCAGGCAAAGCAACCCTGTGTGTCTTTGAGTGGCCTTATATATCTTGAGTAAGGCGACACAGCGCAAAACGTTGTGTTGCCTTACTTTGTGCTCAGGAATGCATTCCATGAGCATTGCGGTGGGTAACAACACCTATGGATTTTGACGCTGCAAAATGATTTACAATATCATGTAAACCTGGGAAAGTCCTAAATCCATACACCTCCCGAGATGAGGCATCACAAGGAGAAATATCTTTATTTTTCCTTTGTTTTTTTATGTGCTGCATTCTGCAGCACACATATAAAGAGGAAAATACCTCTCAGGATTGTTTATGTGTAGGAATGTGCCCCTTCCTGCACAAAAATAATCCTGCATGCAATGGAGGCACCCATGGTTCAAGGTTGCCTACATTGGCACTAGGCTGTGAAAACTGCACCAGCACAGGGAGAAAGGACAGGAATGCACTGTATTGCATAAATAAGGTACATTGCTGCCCTTTCACGCTGGTGTAGGGCTTCACAGCAAAGTGACTTGCTGCACTGTCCTACACCAAAATGCTGTAAATGAGTGCCAAAGTGTCTTATTCTTAGTGTAGTGTGTGTTTGATATAGTAAAGAACGAAACTAGGTTTTTCAAAATACCTCAGCTTCCTTGGATCCCTATTTAGGGACTGTTAGTAACCTACAAAAATGGACACCATTTCAAAATATGTATTGAATGGGTTGTGTGGGGCTAAAACAACCTGCGTTTTCACATTCAGTTGCTGGTGCATTGAACTAAGCTAACTCGTGACACCCATGGTTGTGAAGGCAAACCTTGTAGAGCAAAGCCAGAGTCTTAGTTTACACAACTGATCTAATGATATTTTCCATCAGGAAGAACCTGGAAAAAACAGAAAGACTCTGCCTTCCCTTAGTTAGAATGTGCTTGGATACTCTTTCAAAGGTGTTTGTGTTGGGTGCAGATAGTAAGACATATTTTAGTGTAAATTCTCAGCATGTGCCTCATAATGAAACAATGTTGAAAAGTTGCCTACAAGAATGAAATATTTGAGTTGTGTCCAACAGAAACATAGAATGCTTAGAACCTTTATGTTATGCACATACCTGCAGACAGAAAAACACAGCCACACAGAAAAAGGTGGGTAGACAAAATATTGAGGTTCATAAAGTGCCTGATCAAATATTAACAAGGATCCTAGTCCATGTTGATGGTGTGCTATTAAAATGAGGATGAATGCGTTTTTAAAAAAGCATTTGCGATGTCAATAGGGCTGACTTATAACTGAAAGCCCCTCTTCAGTCAATGGCGAGTTTAGCTGCTGAAAATCTCATCATAATACACCCATAAACTCATTATTTCATTCATCCACTTTTCCTTTACAATAACTCCTACACCCACAGTCAAAAAACATACGCAAGATAAACAATAATAAAAGTAGGAAAAAGAAAAAAACACTACTATCTAAATGTGGCTTACATATGCTTGCAATATTAAGCTAAATAAAACATTAGCTACAACAGCTGGTGGTTATCTTAAAAATGCTACTGTGCATACCATATAGACAGAGTACGAAAAATCCATCTTCAAAGGTCTATTGCTTTTTACATTTGCATTTTACAACAAAGTGCAGGCCTGTTGTAACTTTTCAGTCATAAATTAGAAATATGTACAAGTTACATTTGGAAAAATAATGTACAGTCCCTCCTAAATGTGTCTAACAATTATTCTTGCAATGCAAATCTACAACAAGCAGGGGTTGTCAGAGGGAGTAACTAATAACAAATCTCTTCCCTATTATGGTAATCTTCAAAAATCTCTATATCATTATATCTGACTACTGGCTTCAATACAGTATGACAACAAACCACTCTTAAAAGTGTGACACCTTTAACATATCCTTTTCATAATAAATAAGTCAAGCCTACTGACCATGTCGTAACATTTCCTAATAAACAGGTCAGCTTGGCCATTCACTTGTCAGCATAACCACCCCAAACCTACTGCTTGGAGCATACTCTTCCTCACTACGCCAAATGTGCCATACAAGCACTCCTTTTCAGTGACAATGTAGAGCTTCTGCCCATCAAAAGCTTGTGAAGATGAAGGTCAACTTGTGGGACGAGCTCAAGCTGCTGTTTCAGTAGTGCCTCTTACATCTCTTTTTCTGGTGAACACATAAGGTCTGCTGTCAAGCGAGAACTAAACAACGTAACTATTCCAGCCCCAAAAAATGTAGCTGTTATACTTACTCTGAGTTCCTTTAGCTGTAACATCTTATCTAAAGAATCATTTTATAAAACCAAACAGCATCACATCAGTCAAAGGCTAAACTACACAGCAGAATGGAAAGACTTTAATGTGCAAGTTATAGTACACTGAAATACAGATTGATGAGAGCATTGACCCATCATTAATTTCCACATCACAATCATAAAATTATAATGAAAAACTAGTAGGATATATTAATTAGTACCATATTTATCAACACCAATTTAAGGTCACCTGCATGCCAGTCAAGATAAGCTGACCTCATCTGGGCTTGCTGGTCCCAAAAAAATTCTCATAAGGCAATCAGAACATCTGGTGCCTAAGTAGCCTAATGTTCCCAATGGAAGGATCTGTGTTTGACCTCAGGGTCCCAGTTTCGAAGCCTTAAATCATTCCTATCATTATAAAATGAGTGCTAATGAGTTGAGTCATTCAGTATAGCACACTATAAGCAATTTCCATGTATTGAATTTTTCTGCAAAATGTATACCATGATCAGACTCTAGCTGTGCTGGAGTGTACACCTGCCCACTTCTTAATTCGCTTGATTGCTAAACGCGCAACTATCTATTCATCAGCTCAATTGAATTGAAAACAAAAGTAGACAGGCTTTATGCTTACACAAATAAAAACATAGGTTCAAAGAATACCAAGTTAGCCAAATGAAACCATCACAAGTAGGATGGTGTAGCGAAAGAATAGATAATTAGTCAACCAACCTCCTTGAGATTCAGTACCTGAAAACAATTCCCAAGTGATCAAGAAAATAATTCCTAAGTGATCAGAACAGAAACTTCCAAACAACGTAACATTAATATAGGCATCATATGGAACGAAGGCCTACCAATAGTAACACAAACTGATTTTTGAAGTGATGGAGAAGAGGTCCTTTCACGAAACATAACATTATTATGATGAAAAACAAATGATATTCAAAGCATCAAAACATTTGCAAAATATCATGCGTGCGTTAAGAATACAAAAATCAAATCAAAATTTAACCAAGAAAGACAAAATTCAATACTGAAATAAATCTCAAAAGAGATCAAAAGGCACTATTCTCCATCCTGTCCAGCAAATAAAGCCAGTATGGGTACTCATACCCTCACACACTACATGGGAGATGAACAGCCCAAGAGACAGAAAATAGAAAATACAACATTACCACAAACTAGACACAATACTGGAATTTGATAACATGTAATTTTAAAAAGGCCAATAATTTATCAAAATAATGCCTTGGTAATATCAGTCTATCTCAACAATCAAATAAGAATATAATATTTTATGCCATAGACTGCACAACAGACTATAGATTACGCAGTAGGGTATTTCTTATTAATTTTCCTACAATTTTCTTTCAACAGAAGAAGAAATCAGTCACAGAGTCAGAATTGAAAACAGCATTTGCAATGCAAACTGTCTCGCCTTTGGGACCTTATAAGTATTTAGCTACGCAGTACATAAAGAAAACAATGGGGCATATTCTCAAGGACTTATCGCCGAGTTAGCGGCACTTTATCGCAGCCAAAGTGGCGATAGATATATCGCCCTATTCACAAGCAGGTGCTAACAGCCGATATCGCCAGTTTACCTGCGATAGCAGCCGCAAAAAACATTGCCACGGATGACACCGGCAATTAACGCTAATGAGATGTTGAGTAGGCATTCCCGTGCAAAAACCCGCGACAACACCACTTCGCAACATTCTCAACGACCAGCCAGATCGGCGATAAGACCACAAAACATGCGATAAGGCGCGTTAGCAGCAGGGAATTAACACCTGCTCCTACCTGGTATTAAGTCGGACCATAACCTGCACCAGAAATGGGAACCCAGCCCACAGACACACCAGAAGAACAATAGATGCCATGGAGCTACTGATCATGCAGCTGGACACCCAAGAAGGCCACAACACCCACCGCCACCCCCCCAGGGCCCCTCCCCCGGGGCCCTACCCCAGACAAAGATATTTGACATCAACTTTACGAAATCATTAACAAAACAATTCGCCTGATGTCGCACAAGTACAACAATTAACATTCATGTGTGGTCAGAAAAAGGAGAATCGTTCATTCATCTCTGAATTCCCAAACAAATCATTACATTCAAATTTAACTCAAAACAACTATTTGGAAGAGTCATGGCGGGTCTTCTCTGGACAATCTGTAAGTCACAGCCTGCAAGACAAAATTCAAGATAAAAAGGTGTGTCATGCGCTCATCAAAGGACAGAGAGAGAGAGAAAGAGAGAGAGAAAGAGAGGGAGAGAGAGACAGTGAAAGGAAGGCCCTTGGCACATACATGCCAACTGTTGTGTGTGTATCGCCATTGGTGCACCATAAGCCTAAGGCATAGCCCCAAATGCAGCACGAAAGCCACATCACATTTCCAGAATGCAAGCAGTAGTCAGACTAACATCAGGGATCAAAGCTCCTTTGTCTCAATACATAAGGCGGAAGGACACCTGCACCTCCGACCTTGGTCTTGCATGCGGCAGGCACCCCCTGAGAGAGATACCACAGCAGATGATGACGACTCCCACACTACGCACAGACCGACGAAAGGCCAACGTATACACACCCCACACACAGAAGTCCTTGCCCGAATTTATCTTGCATGGAATGTCCTTCACACTTACTCCCACATTAACCCAGGAGTACAACCGTTGCACAATAAAACCACTTATTGCTCCGAGCTGTGGCATTTCATCCACAGAACTGGCGCAGGTCAGAATAGTGCCGCTTCAACCAGAGCCACCAACGCAATGGCAGAACATCCCGGGCACATGCACAACCCCTGTCACGTGGAACTGTACTGTGCACGTATGCTGCATTTGTTGGGGGCACTGCCACTGGCAGTGTTGCGCATCAGTTACCGTCTGCGCTTCCGTCTAGCGTACGTCACCTGCGTCCAACCCTGGTTCCACTGCCGATCATGCATATTCGAGTGGCCCATGGATGTCTGCCTATCCAACACAACGGTAGCTGAACTGGATTATGACTTGCGTGTGCGCCCCCTGTTGGCCCACGACCAGGAGTGTAACTGTGATACCCGTTCATGGGATGCCTTGATATCTGACGTATGTGCTGGCAGTTGGGCATGGGAAATTGCACAAGTCCTTGTGTGCAGTGACCACATCGAAGCGCTCCCCCATTGGGCTGTGTTGCGGATTGGTGAAACGGCGTGGACGGACCACATCTGTCCGGACCAGTTAATGTATTGGCTCGCCCCCGTGTTCGTTGAGGCCGACAACGACGTACTCTTGGAACTGATTGCCCAGGAAGCTGCACTCCCATTCATGGACGAGTAACTACGTTCCTGCAGCCACAACTGCTTGTAACCCAGAGCACAGGTCCCAACACCTTCTTGCATCTTGGAGAAATGGTCAAATATCCCACCACAACAGTGGACATGGCTGCATTCGCCTGGACTCAGAATGCATGTGCGTGCACCTACGCGTGTTGACACACACCTGTGCAAGGTGAGGCAGTCCCATGGGCGGAGCTGCACAGCGTTGCTTGGCAAGGTTCCTTACTCTGACATACTGCTGGAGGGAGTGTACACACATGGCAATATAGTACTACTTGTGACCTTGTTGGACCCTTTCACCTGCTCACTGTCAGCAGAGCAGACAGTCTGCGCAGTCCGGTGGTACAGCACAATGCAGATCCCATGGGCTGTGAGTGGTGTCCCCTGTCACGGGGCAATGAGCATATGCCAAACATCACATGACTCGTCCAGCAAGGCAAGGTGGGCTGAGACAGTTGCCATCCATAATGATTGGTGTTCATTTTTGCCTCCACAGTTCTTGCACATCTACATGTTCCCATGCTGCCTGTTAGTGTCTGAAGCATTGGTCTGCATGTTGTGGCCCTTGTCTTGCCCGTACTGACATGCACATGCAAATAAAGTCTACACCACTTCACTAGTGTTCAACTGTGATGAGTGTTGATTAGAATGACAAATCGTGGGCCTCAATGAGCATTGTCTGTACACAGGGAGGGACTGACTGACGCATTTCACTTAGGGGTGAGTCCCTATTGCCAGCTCCACCTCTGTAAGCCAGACATTGTGGTTGGGATAGTTGCTGGTGGACTGGTGCTCTTACGTGTCTTCAGCAATGTGAGTATGGTGTCCATCTTCTTGCCATGTGGATCAATGTGATCCATCAAAACAGGCTGTGTCCACACAGTTGAGTGTGAGTAGGTATGCGAAGAGATGTTCTGCTGTCACATGTGATGGGGGACACTACTTTAGGCCTGCTACTGATTTAGACATTCTTACACACAGCCCCATTTAATACATGGACGTGGGGGTACGTTGGGGGGTTGCGAAATTGTTGTTCATGGGCAATGAGGCCACAGCTAGTTCACACGTACACAGTAATCTAATTGGCCATGTGGGTCAGGGTCAAACATGCGCATTGATGTCATTTCCCAGGGTGTACCTTTTTTGTGCAATCAATGTTCCTACATTCATCCATACTCTTATACTTGATTGAACATAGACATGACACATCTGTGTGATTTGAAATGTTTTATTCACATTCTGTGGAGTGTCGGAGCTGGAGCAGTACATGGCCATGCAAACCCCACATAACATGGTTGCCCAGTGGAGGGCCAACCAGAGTCCTTTGGGGAATGACAATTTAATCGGAACAGGAAGAGTTCTGTCCGCAGCCTGATTGCTGTGTCATTGGTAGCCAAGCGGATGTGGCAGTCCATGTCGGGGTCCAGGTGAATGTCGCAGAGTGTTTCGGGGGCAGTGGAAGGTGTTGTTCGCGGGCATGATGCAGAGGGCTGAACCAAGCAGGAACAGGCCATACTGCGGGGATGGATGCTCAACCTCCTTTCTCAAACAGAGTCATTGCCATCCAGATCTTAGTCCTCTGATATGTCTTCTGTGTCAGGTGTGTCAGGTGTGTGTGGTTGTGTTATGGCTGCATCACTGTGTGCCACTGACACATCAGGTGGCGTAGGTGGTATGGCTGCATCACTGTGTGCCACTGACGCATTAGGGGGCGGAGGTGGTATGGCTGCATCACTGTGTGCCACTGACACATCAGGTGGCGGAGGTGGTATGGCTGCATCACTGTGTGCCACTGACACATCAGGTGGCGGAGGTGGTATGGCTGCATCACTGTGTGCCACTGACGCATCAGGGGGCGGAGATGTGTGTGTCGAAGTTCCTGCAGCAGTCATCTGGGACAGGCTCTGTGGCAGCAATGATGAGATGAATGTTCTGCAGGGCATGGTAGATCCCAGCTACATCTCGCTGGTGTACAGCCGTGGCAGCCATCCTTCCAGCCTGCATCCGCTCCATGTTCTCCATTGTCCTCCTCATCTGTGCCAACTCTGTGCTGCCATCGCTGGAGCCTGTCTGACTAGACAGTTTGTGTATCCGAGTAATGGCTCCAGCGAGGTCAGCCAGTGATTGTTGTAGAGCATGGAACGGACTGTGGGTGTCCGTTAGGGACTGTAAGTGGTCCCTGATGGGACTGATACACCCACGTATGGCATCAAGTTTGGCTGCCATGAGGTCGAAACCCACCCGCACCTGTTCAGCCAGCCCCCTCTGGTAGTCTGACACACGGCATTGGAATGCCATATGTCTTTCCATGAGGTTCTAGGAGCCAGCCGTGGTGGTGGGTGCTTCCTGCTGTGGTGGCTGTGCAGGGGGTGGGGTCACCTCGATGCAGCTGGGCTGCCCTGCTCCTGGAGGTGGGGTGCGGAGGCTGTCCACGAGCCGTTGGAGGGTGTCTGAGCAGATGGCCAGGGGTTCCTCCTCATCATCACTGAAGAGATGTCTGGTCTGCTCTGCAGGAGGTGTTGATTGTCCCTCTGCAATGTAAAGGGGAGATGCAGGTTAACAGTGTGTTCGATGGATGTTGACGCATTGTACATGTTTACATACAGACTGCATGACAATGTACATTGTGACTGTTTTGGATGAGCTGGCTATTTGATGGGGGACAGTGGACATTTCGACTACATGACGGATGTGAGGTTGTACTCGTACATTATCATCTCACAGTTTCCTGCTATGCCAGATGTGATTGGCCAGTTTCTACGCACAATCGACACCAGTTGTGTCCTCTGTTCTGTAGTGAAGGTGTTGCACACTGTACCACATTGTCGTCAATGTTGATGTGCTTTGATTGCTATGTGTGTGTGCTGCATTGTGGGAGAGTCGCCCCTGCAGCTCTGATTTAGCGGCCCCTTATCCCTTTGGGGCGGTGTGCCTTTGACATGTCTGCTTTTGAGGGGCTGAGATGTTGGCGACTTGGGTCATTTGTGCTCTTGGACGGTTTTTGTACTCTTGTGCATTGTTTGTCTGCAGATGTGTTGTTGACGTCAGGGGTTGTATGTGCACGTGGATGTGTCAGAGTGTGACCTGCTCCTTTGAGGATGTGATTCACACTGGGCCACCTCAGTGTCGTGTCGTGCACCATGTCATGTATTTTGACTGCAGCCATGCTATTGGTCATGCAGTGTCACTTGCATTGTCAGTGTGGCTCACAGAGCCGCTGCTTAGCTGGATTCGGCACATGTGCATGGGTAGGTTGTGATATTGGTGATAGGGAGGGGGGCCCCTTTTTGCAGATAGTGGACGGGGGCCTACTTGGTGTTTCTATGTGTGCTGCAGTGTGCCAAGGGTATGAGGGACATGTTCCACAATCATTGTGGGTGTGCAGTGTGCTACACATAATTGTGCATCTGTGCCATTGTGCCCATCTCCACCTGTCCCCCCAGTCCCTGGTCGTTACTCACCCTGTTGCTGTTGGGTCAGGTCATGTCGGGCTGTGTCCGGACACCCAACTACTTGCACCGTCTCCACACTGATGACTGTGGCCACCATTTCCTCCAGCTCAACCAGCTCCGCCTGTGGCGCAGGACTCCCACCTCCAGTCGCCATTGCTGCCTTCCGGTTGGCAGCGAGTATCTGCTTGGTTTGGCTATTGACATCATGCCAGCACCTCTTGACCTCCTCCATTGACCTCCTCAACACTCCGACTGCATTCACGTTGTTCACGATCGACTGCCATATTTCCATTTGTGTTGCCAATGACGCAGTGGAGGTGACGAACAGTTGTTGGTAGTGTTCTATCACCTCCGTGACGATGATCCTGTTTTCCTGCGGACTGAACCGCGTCTTCCTCTTCCTCTTCTCCTTGCCCTGCCCCGACCCCGAGGTTTCTTGCTGGTCATCTGTGGGGCTTGTGGGGTTCGCGTTGTCCTCTGCACTCGATCCGGGTGCATCCATGGTGCTACGCAGTTTATTTTTTTATTTTTTTTCTGCTTTTATGGTGCATTTTCCCTCATGACGCGTGGGAATTGCAGGCCTGTCGCTGGTTATCGCAGATTTTTTTATCGCAAGTTTTTTTGCATTCGTGTTTCGCGTTTTTTTGCCATCACGGTAATTTTATTGCGGTCATTTGACGCGTTAGCGTGTGACTATCGCATGGTACCGCCGTGTTGAGAATAAAAAGTTAACACAGCGTTATTTTCCCGCGATGGACTGCGATGTGCAAAGTTGCGTTAAGCTAATTTTGCGATAATTATCACACGTTCTTGTGAATATCCCCCAATGAGTATGAATTCATAAATCAGCATATTTTAGAATGCCAACGCATGCCGTAAGTGGTTCAGTGCGATTATAAAAATCTAGTCTTAAATATCACGCGGCCTCAAACACCATGATGCTATTAAAACGAGCACAGAGAAGCAGCTCAGTTTACCTGGCTTCCTAATTTCCAATAGTTAGTTTAATTTGTGTTGATGATATTGTTTTTCTTATGTCTCTTTCAGACACCTTTTTTCCAATTACACAGAGGAAATATAAAAGAAAGTAACAGTTTTATGTAAAGGGAATCCGTCTGGCGATTTGCTGCATCCCGCACTATAAACCTGTGATCTTCGACAAGAAGGAGTTACCGGAAGCTGGAGGCGATATCTTCACCAGATTCCACCATCCGTTATCCCTGTCAAGTTGATGCTGCATGCTCCACCATGTGGCCAGGGTGCACATCCAAGGCACAGGCAAACGAGACGGCGTTGGTGAGTTTGGTGCATCTCAGTACATATTCAAAGCAACAACAGGAAATGTCTGGGAAAGAGTTAGATATGGGATAAAAAAATCTGTAATCTGCTTAGTAATGGATGTACGGGTGCAAATAGCACAAACCTGCAACCCACACAGCATGAAATTTGGAAAAAGTTAGAGCTTCACACACAGACTCCTGTTTTATTTCAAGAGCACAACACAAATTGAATAAATAAAAAAGGAAATAGGCATCAAGAAGAAAGTCAGCAACATGGCCATGGGAGCAAGTGACTACTAAACAAATAGGGAATTTACACCAGGTTGATGTTTATTTTATGGCATAGGTTGAACTTACATTTTGCACAAAATCACTTCCTGTATGCCTAGGTGCTTTAAGAAACGAGTTTGAGCTGTTGGCTTTGTGAATGACAATGTTTCTTATTTATGTTTTGGTTTTTAAAACATAAATAAAAGGCATTGTCATTTAGACTGCTAATAGCTTAAACTCTCGCAAATGCGAGCCCTTTGCATTGGGGCCTGTCTGCAGAGGGTGGAGGGTGGGCCTAGCGGGCGTTGTGATTATGCGCGGCGCCCGTGCATATATAATAAAAATAAAATAATGATAAAATGGGTGGGCTCTTGTAAAGGACTACTAGTTACACTGACGGCCCCTGGGGGAAGTGAAGGTCGCAGACCAGTCTTCCCCCGGGGTATTCGCGCAATGGCCGAAGGACAAGGTGGGGGTGGGATTGGAGGAATGAAGGAAGGGGCGGGAGTTGGGAGAGTATATAAGGTGTTAGGAGAGGAATTTCCAGCCTCTTCCTGACACCTGAGCACCACCGGGGGGAAAAGAAAAAGTTTGTGCCAGTCGGCGGGTGGTTGGGCCTGTGGCCGATTTGTCGATCGGCGGGGGTTTCACTTTAGCGGCTTTTTTCTCAGGGTACGGTTAGGGAGAGTTACTTTCCGTTGCTGCTGAGCTCGAGGGCGACGTTCATCGCGGTGGCCATCCGCACGGCGTGTGCGTGGCCGAGACAGCCGGAAGGACCTGGGCCGGCTGGGCGTGGGCAGCAGGCGCGGGCCGGGATGGCCGGCTGGCTCGGGACTTCGGCTGCAGGTTTGCTGCTGCGGTGGTGGCGCGTGAAGAAGAGCCAACACCGGGACCGCGGACTGCATCAGGTAGGGGAGGGGCAACCCGAACATGGTGACCGGGAGCGAGAAGGCAGGCGGGAGAGCCGGGAGGCGCGTCTGCTCGCTAATGCGATGCATGTCGCCGTCAGTCGCGAGGGAGGGGGGGTGGGCGGGAGGCCTGCACGCGCGGCATTGTGCCTTTACGGTGGGAGGCCCAGCGATGACAGACGGCGGGGGGGAGGAAAGGGCGATGCGATCGTGTGCCGCCCCGACTGGGTGCTGATATTGGCAGTGGGATGGAGCGGGTGAAGGGACTGCGGCGAGGGGGGGGTCGGGCTTTTCTCCTGCGCAGTGCTGGTGGGACTAGGCCGGCTATAGCGGGGTTTCGGGGGGGATGCGGAGCATCATGGCACCTCTGGATGGGGGCCCCCTTACAGACTGTGCGGGGAGCTGGGGGCCTCCCTGCCTGCGGACACCCCAGAGCTATGGCTCAGCAGGACTGTCTCCTGCCACAGGAGGCACAGGATCCTCTGGGTCAAGGGTTCATATCCTGACTATGCTGGCTACCTTTCAGGTTGACCAAATCAAGCACTTTTGCCCCCCATAATGGGGGGGAGGCACGGGGGGCTCTGGGGGGGTGGGCAGGGGCATTGGGGGTCCCAGTGGGGGGATGCGGTGCTGGGGAGGGGGAGGCGGGGCCTGGATCAGGGGTTGCTGCACGGTAGGGAGGTGGGGCGGGCGGGCCGGGGGATGCTGTCAGGGAGTTGTAGGTGGCAATTTCAGGTGTACTCCGAGCGGGGGTTGGGGACTGCCAGCACGGCACGAGGCCCGGTGGTGCTTGGGCTCCTCCAGGTTGGAGCGCCCTGGTAGGGGGTGAACCAAGACCGGCGATTGAGGTCGGCAGACAAAGGGGCGATGCCGGCAGGGCGCATGACGGCCTCGAGATGCCGGCCGGAAGCAGTAGGGGGGTCCGCGGCGGCCTGCCCTCCGACGAGGGATCGCGTAGCGCATTCTGCACCGTGAAGAACCCTACAATGCTAAATACACATTGTGAAGGACGGCATGGATGTTGAGAAGAAAGACGGGGGACTGTGTCGGTGTGTGATGGGATGGGAGTGTTGAATGGATGGTGAAGTGCGAGAAGTGTGGCTGCAGAGGGGTGTGGTCAGGGGGTGGAGGGGAGTCCAGGTAACCAGACTGTTTAGTCTTTTTGCAGGAGGCAAGTGTGGCCACAGACGGAGCTGAGGGCACAGAGAACAACAAGCATTTGCAATGCAATAGGTCTCGCATTTACACGAGTTTGAGCTAGTGGCATTGTGAATGACAATACCTTTTATTTATGTTTTGTTATTTAAATCATAAATAGAAGGCATTGTCATTTACAATGCCAAGAGCTCAAGCTTGCGTAAATGCGACACCTATTGCATTGCAAATTCCTTTTCTCTGTGCTCTCAATTCACACTGTTACAGACTCACACTCGAGGACACAGCAGTGGAGGAAGGCCTTACCTTGTTATACTCCCAATGACAGCATCAGCTTTGTATCAACGAAGGGCCCAGAGTAGCACCTGTCTACCCTCTATTAACCTTTCTTGGATGTATTAGGAGTGGACTCGCAGCACTAGGTGAGACAGCCTCAGCAGCGATAAAAGAAGCGCCCCCTTAGCACTGCAGGAGTGTGTCCTCAGCACAACTGAAGAAGCCCCAATGCAGCCAAGTGCACAAAGTGCTGCTCTCTCGCTGGGCGGGAGGTCTGCTCAGAGAGAGCGCGCGCCTCGGAGCCCAGGGCCGCAGACGCTGAAGGCCTGGGGGGCTGCGCCGCACACGGAGCTCGCTGTGGTCATGGAGACGCCCCGTCACCTTCCTGTGGGCTCCTCAGACCGGGACAGCGCCCGACTCGAGCACTCCAGAGCCGGCCGGTGTGTGCCAAGACGCCTGACTCACCGGGAAGGCGCGGCCCTGCCGCGCCTGGACAGGAGATGTGCACGCGTATGATGCGAGCAGGAGTTGTGATAACGCCGCGAGCCGTACGCGTGCACATCTCCTGTCTGTTAAGCTTCGGCACAGACAGTTGATGTGCACGCGTACGGCTTGCGGTGTTATTACAACTCCTGCTCGCACCATACGCGTGCACATCTCCTGTCCCGCTTCCGACCCAAGTCGGCAACAATAGATCTCGCATAGCGAGCAGCGCTTTGCGCTGCATCGCTAGGCGAGACCTAAAAAGGGGGAACAGCAGCTCTGGTCCGGAGGGACAATCAGGTAAAGGAATAGGGCTGAGGCCTGGGGACGGGGGTACATGGGGTGATTGGAAGAATTTCAGCTGGTCGGCTGGGGTATGTAGGGGGCTGTGGGAGAAGTGGTGAACATACAAGGCTGCTGTGGCATGCTCCAAGAAACCGGTCGGGGTCCGGCGATGGTTGGGGATGGGTCCAAACAGACAATGTGGTATACAGCGGAAAGGAGGGAGTAAACATTGGGTCATTGATCACTACTTGCCATGTTGGAGGAGAGCGACAAATGGGGCTAAGTGGGTGCCGGTTGGCACACAAGAGGTTGTCTGTTATCTCAACATCGGGACAGCGTAGGTTGGCGTGGGGCTCGGGGGCCGGGCAATTGCTCCTGCAGCAGACATGGACGGCGGTGGAGGTCAGGGGCGGATGGTCGTCCACCCCTTAGCAATGTGGGAGGCAGGCTAAGGTCATTTCACACTTGGCTCAGCCGTGGGGGCATCAACGCAATAGGAGGACTCTATGGGTCAATGTGGCCTAGGGGCCACATGTGGAGATGGACGGCAGTAGATGTAAGGGGTGGATGGTCGTTCACCCCTTAGCAATGTGGGAGGCAGGTTACGGTCATTGCACACTTGGCTAAGCCGAAGGGGCATGGACGCAATATGAGGACTCTATGTGTCAATGTGGCCTAGTGGTTAGGGTCTCTGACTCTTCCCCTAAAGGTTATGAGGTAAAATCCTGCTGTTTATGGTTTCGGCAGTGGGGGGCGTGCTAGCGGCTTCAGCGGCCTTTGGCAAAAGGTTTCACTTACAACAGGAGTAGGGATGACTGACCCGGGGGGGGGGTGCAGTTGGCCTTGGGTCATTAGCTACCAGACGGGTCACTTAGGGGACAGGGGTGACCGAACGTTCTGGTGCCTGATAACCAACGACGTTACGAAGAAGGGTACGCGGGGGGTCATGCACTCAAGGGAGGTCGAGCTGGGCCATCATAGCAGGACAACGGAAAATCATAGGGGGGAGTAGTCAGGGCCAAGTGGCCTTCCCGGTGGAGGGCGGCCATGGGTCCATGGCGCGCGACGTCACGCAAGAGAAAGCCGGGTCTGTGGCGAAGACGTGGGAGGTTATCCGAAGGGGGGTCAGGTACGCACACTCGAGTTTACGAGGACCTAGGGATGTAGGCGATCTCAAATAGGCTGACTACGGCAAGGGCTGGCAGAGTATGGGGTAAGGGGTCACTGTGAGAGACGTTACTGGCCAGTAGTTGGGAATAGTGGAGGTCGCCGGGGGGGTGTCTCGGGGGACGAGGACGGCTGTCAGACGGGGCGTATGCGCAGATGAAGGTGAAATGGTTGTACGGTAAGAGGGCTTTGCATCACGGCTTACCAATTGATGGGGTGGGCTTGACTGATAAGCATGGCACGTTTGGAGGGGGCTGGGGTCGTGAAGAGCTGTGGGGCTCCGGGGGTCACAGTACCCAGGCGCAAGCGTCGCGTTGCGCGATGGGGGCAGCGATATATAGGAGAGGACTTGCCTGGGGGCGGGACAGGTACGGATATTTGTTGGAAACTGGGTGGGATACGCAGCGGGGGTTTTTGGTCAGAACGAACGGTAGGGGCCTTGGGTAGCATTGCAGTAACTGAGGGCAAGAGGGTGCGACAGACAGGGGGCTGGCCCGGGCAAGGGACAGGTCACTGCTTTTGAGGAGGTACCAGGGAGACAGAGTGCAGACCCCCAGGCATGGCCGGGGTAAGTTTGCTGTACCGTAGAGGGTGGTTTTAGGTGGGGTGAGCAGTTGGGCGTGGAAGACGTGAGGCAGAGTGCAAGGGGTGCCTGTGGGGGTTCGGAGGGGGATGTTGTTTGCCAGGGTAAACTGGTGTGACAACAGGAACGTGTGGAGTAGGGATGTGTGGGGACGGTTGAGAAACTATGGAACGGGGAGCCTGCACACAGTGGTCGCGTCGTAAAGACACTGACAATATGGCAATTTTCAAGGGAATCTGGGAGTTGGGTAGTGCAAGAAACAGGAGACGGGATGATATGGTCACTGTGGGGCAGCAGACGAGGGGGCATTGGCTGTGGTGACAGGCTGTTAGTGCATGGCATGTTGGGGTGGGAAAACGAGGCACAAAGTTTTCGAGCGGGGCAGCGTTGGCGCTTGAGGCATAGTTGAGGATGGGGAGGTGTGCCCGGGGAGGGCGAGTGGGGGGTTTGATTGTATGTTGGTTGCAGCGTCCGGGGTAAGTGGAGCGTGTGTCAACAGAGCTGGGGAAAGCGAGGAGGGGACATGAGGCAGTGGTGATTGGTGGCAAGAGAGGGAAGGCCTATGGCTGGGGGAACTTGTTTTCCAAATGTGGGAGGTAGACCGACAGTTCTGTAGGCCAGTTTAGGTCTCATACGAGGGCTGGTTTGAAGGGATGGGGCTACCTTAAGGAGATGTACGATTCCTACGCATTGGGGCTGTAACAGAGGCGACGTCAAGAGGGCCCTTGGGGGGGGGAGGAGGGTTGAAGGATGGGGGAGATGGGAGTACAGAATGGTGTTCTGTGACGATATAGGTACGGGAAATAGGGTTTTTTAGGATGGGGTTTGGGACGAATGGTGAAGGAGGGAAAGGGGACGTAATTCTTGCAGGACTAATCATTCTCTTTATACTACAGGAAGGTGGAGCAGAACGGGCTCCAGGGCGGTCACCTGGATAGGTGGCCATTCTTCCGAGCATTGGACAGCAACGGAGGCGAACTAGCAGGTGTACAGTTGTCACCGGGCGGGGACACAGTCTTTGGGATGTGATATGATGGGGGAAACAGTTGAATGGAAATGGGGGAGCGTTGCTGCCAGTACGGGTGACATTGTGTCACAAGAAATGGGAATTTGCCCCGATATGAGGATACGTGTGGGAGAGAAAGTTGTCTGGAATATGTCAGGCCTGGCTTTCCACAGAGATGCAGGGACGGGGATATGAGTCAATGGAATGGAACTTGGGGCAGTTGGTTACGTGAATGAATTATGCTTTACAGAGGATGGACTCTGGGGGCTGACGAACATGCTTTCAAGGTTATGGCCCGCAGGTAATGAGACTGTTTTAAGGGGACACAGGTGATCTCGTTTAGAGATGGGGCACTTTTCACGGACGGGGATTGTCCCGGAAATGTTACTTGTTTATGCGGGACGCAGGTTTAGGGGTGGATGGTCGTCCACCTGGTGCCGCAGGGTGGGGAGGTGTTCGGTGCACAGGAACTGGAGGAACGAGTGTTTCTGCTACGAATGGGTGCACCTTTCGCGGTGAAGGACTGGCCCAGCAATAGTAATTTTATACGGGATGCAAGTTTAGGTGGTGGATGGCCGTCCACAGGGTGCTGCAGGGTCGGCGGTTTGGAGGCGAAAGGTTCACAAGAACTAGAAGGGGGGTGGGGCAGGGAACCGCCCTACGGGGGTTCCCTGGTTGGCGGTACTTTGGAGGGGTGGTAAGTCACAGACGGGTGGATCCACCCCTCGGGGGGAGAACGGTACACAGGTGACTGATAGCGGGGCGCAGGAGGCAATGAGCAATGAAGGAAATTCAACAGAGGATGCTTGGAGGGCAAGTGAAGGTGAGAATGGGAAGAGGAAGGAGGTCACCGAGTGAATGGGGGAAGAGTCAAACGGGTGAGATGGTTTTGAGAAGGATGAAAGGAGAATGAGTCGGTATGGGATGGGAAAAGTATATTTATTGCATTTATGTACTGTTTAATAAAGTCTAGATGATTGCAACCTTGTCCTAATAAAATGGCCTTTTACGCTTCAAGTAACAGCGTGGAGTGTGGTTCTTGCGCGATTCTTTTACGGCCACTCCACGCCCCTTTTTCCTCCCACTTATGCGATCACGAATATTTAGTGCCATTTCGATGCAGGGCCTTCTAGTCTTTAAGCTTTGGAGATATTTCCTGTTTTCCTCTCCATACTACTCACCCCGGTCGGACCCTCACGTCCTCACGGGAAGGGGCAGGGGGGTAGGGACCCGTTGCCTGGCACCAGTTTGCTGTGCTCTTTCGCACAAAGGTGCAAGGACAGGTAACAATACTTCAGAGAGGGCAGCGGAGGTGGTCTGGACCCTCAAAGTAAATGCGCCGTGACGCGAGTACTGGCTCCCGGCACAGCTCATTTGAATATTGGATTTCACCGATATTAGCAAACTTCAAGAGCGCGCAGGGCGGGGAACAGTAGGCGCCGCCATGTGACGCAGCCATGGAAGATAAATGCAAGACCTTGGATTCACAGGGAATGGGGAGCGAAAAATAAAGATTGAGGTACAGATGTGGGGAGAGAGAAAGAAAAGCAGAGAGGGCCTCATTAAGCCACTGGTGCCCAAGCAGTGCATATTAAATTAAGTGGGCGCTGTGATTATGCGCAGCGCCCGTGCATATATTAAAAAAAATAATGATAAAGTGGGCGATGTGCAACAACATCATGCGTGGTGCCTGTGCCTATTAAATTAGGCGGGCGCCGTGATCATGCGCGGCACCTGTGCATATATTAAACAAGTGACAGCTTGTAAAATGAAAGCACGCATCACGCACTGAATGTTGCAGGAAAGCATGTTGTGCCTGCAGTAGTAAAAACTCATTAAAGAAAGTAGTGCTTAGAGACTTAAAATGACATACCGGGTAACAACCGAAGTAAAAGTGAAAATGAAGACATGGCCGTACTAAGGAGGGACTAACAAGCCAATTACAGAATCAGAAGCCAGCATTCACGAAGGACAAAGACACAAGCCAATGAAAAATATGGGCGGAGAGTGGGCGGGGCTTCTCTTCCATAGTCTACTACAGCAAGTCTCGCAGAGCAGCGCACGTGCACTGACTCAGGCTCGACCTAAAAATAACGTATCTTCTATACACACTAGCAGGAACATTGAACTTCAGCAAAGTGCCATGAATCCTGCTCATAAGTTTTTGATGAACTACTTACTTTTTTAAACCCATGCTGCCTGCAGTCCAACAAACAGCACAGAAAATATATTTTTAAGGTAGCAGGTAATACCCACATTGGTAGGTCGAAGCATTATACAGTATAAATGTCATGGAATCTTAAAAAAGTCCATTGACAAATGTATTTTTCCTGAAATTCCAGTGATACATTTCCTCCTTATGTTGGTGAAAAAAAAACACACAGCTATTCATATTCACATGAAGCATAAAAATACATAGTCTCTTGAATAAACAGGACCATTCAATTTCAACAAAGCGGCAGACTTCCTCCCACCTTCGAAATGTCATGCTGTCTGTAACCCTAAGAATCTCAGGCATATATCCTGCTTATGTCTGCTCAACAAAAGCTGTTATTCTAGAAACAAACCATAGGAGATGTTTTACTTCTGCAGTATCTTCTTTCCCATTGCATGGTGTTAGACCTGGCATCCTTGGGGTGGTTCTCCTGACCCTCTGCCTCCTGACCTCCTATTTTGCTGTCTTTAGGATTCTGGGCACTTTACAACTGATAACCATTGCTAAAGTGCATATGCTCTGTACTCTAAACATGGTAACATCTGCTTATCCACAATTGCCATATTTAATTTGCTTGTAAAAACCTAGGATACTGCACTATATGTGTCTAACACCTGTAAATTAAATGCTACTAGTGGGCCTGCAGCACTGATTGTGCCACTTACTCAGTAGCCCTTTAAGCATGGCTCAGGCCTGCCTTTGCAGAGCCTGTATGAGCAGTTTTAAAACTGTCATTTTGACCTAGCAAGTTAACCTACTTGCCAGGCCTAAACCTTCCTTTTCATTACATGTGTCACCCTTTCGGTAGGCCCTAGGTAGCATCATGGGCAGGGTACAGTGTATTTAAAAAGTAGGATGTGTACTTTTAAATTTACTATATTATGGTATTGAAATACTCTTAAATTTGTTTTTCACTACTGCAAGGCCTATCTCTCCAATAGATTAACATTGGGATTGCCTTAAGCACCTTTTAAGTGAAATTTCCAATTGGGAGCAGGTGGAAATTTGGAGCTTGATGTCTCTGGACTCACAATTTAAAATCGCAACTCATGGTGAAGTCAGATTTTAAATTATAAGTCTGAAAATGCCACTTTGAGAAAGTTGGCATTTTCTTACATTAACCATTCTGTGCCTCTGCATGTCTCTAAATATACATCCTGGTTGGGTGGCAGCTAGGCTTTATGCATTTTCTCTAGACAGTCACACACAGGGAGAAGGGGTGTGACATTTGCATCCTGATCGCCCATCACCAGGCTGATAGGCATTCCTGAGGAAGATTGGGAGGGAAGAGGTGGCAAGATGTATACCCCCCTGTAGATTGTCTGGAGCCAGGGCAGGAAAGCCAGGGACCTTGTTATCTTCAAAGGACTCTTTGATGACTCCCCCAATTCAAAGGCCCATTTGGGTATAGGTACTGGACCCCTGACACCAGATCTTTGCTGGCACCAAGGGCATTCTGCCTGAAAGAAGAGCTGTTGTGCTGTAGGAGGGACTGCCACTTTGCTGCCTGCATTGCTGTGTAGGCCTGCTACCTGCTGATTGATGACTACAGAAGGGACTACCACTTTGCAATTTTGTCTGCTGTGTTGGCCTTCTGCTTCTAGCCTGTGAGTGAGAGGGACTAGACCAGCTCTCTACATTCTTAAACTCAAGATTCTCCAAGGGCTTGCTGGCTTGCCTCCTGTTTTCTGGAGTCTCAGAGACACAAAAGACTTCTTGCAACCCTGCTGGTGCTGCTGGGCTCTGCCATCTGAGAGCCCTACTCTTGCCTGAGGTGCCCCCTCAAATTCTGAGCCTCAGAAGTGGGTTCTGCAGCTGTTTGTCTGAAAAAAACGATGCATTGATCAGACTGCATGCGAAAAATTGATGCATTGCTCCGAGACACGATGCAGTGCTGAATCTATGGCGACGTGGGTCCTGACTGCAAGGCTTTACGACGACGCAGTGCCAATTCTTTGGCACCATCTGCAAGGCTCGATGACCAGTAGTGCCGAATCATCAATGTCGACAGCGAGGCTCATCTCTGACCTTGTGATCTGACTGTGAGGAAAATTCCGACATATCGTGTGATTGACGTCGACACTTTCCCCCATACAAGGTACTTTCTTAGCTGGCCCTGGGTGGGTTCTGTAGCTGGCCTGCCCTTCATCGCTGTCGGCCTGAACTTTCGATTTCCTTTAGACCGCTAATGATTCTAAGGACTTTTTTCACATTTAAACTTTAAAAATCATATTTCGAGTTCTACTTATTGGATTTTTGTCGTTTTGGTCTTGTTTTACTCAGATAAATATTCTCTATTTTTCTAAACTAGGGAGGAGTATTTTTGTGGTGTTTTGACTGTGTTACTGAAATTATTGTGAGCACAAATACTTTACACATGCCTCCTAAGTTAAGGCTGACTGCTCTGTGCCAAGCTACCAGAGAGTGATCAAAGGTTAATGTAGGTTCTGTATTTCACTTACCCTGCCAATGTATACGATTTTTAATGAGCCTGGTAATGTGTACCATTCCAATGAAATAATGATTATGTTAAAGTTTCACAGACATGGGAAAACAAATACACCCTAATATGGAATTATAATAATTATTCAACTACAAACTGGAACCACTGAAGTATGCAGAATTGTTTCCCTATTCGGCTATATTTGGGATATTCCCAAAATTAGCAAATGGAATTTAAAGGGGCTAATCCTCAAATCTAGACAGTTCATCCAAAATGTAGCCATTTGTGTGTTACAGAAACTGTATTTAAAAAAAAGATTTGATTCCATCAGAATTATTTTTTTGCTTATATCACGTGATGAAACAGAATGATGAACTACACACTTTCACACCACTGAAATGTCAGTGCTTTGTTTATTTAAACAGAGATGTTAGAATTTATGGAGCGGAATTGGTGAGATTCACATTGCTGAGCAATGGTCCCCCTCAGGACACCTACAGACTGATCAGTGAGCAAAGCATTGAAGTATGAGGCCAGCAAGCCTCAGTTCTACATTTGAATACCTATTACTGGCAACCAGGTGGTTGAGGTTTCTGTAGGATTTATGTTGGAGGATGCATCTTTTAGGACAAGTGTGATTTCATTGGTTCATAAATATGGGCCCCTTTCATGCATTATTCTGTGTGAAAGGGGCATTCCATGGGTGTTGCTCTATGTGTTCAAATGCAACATCCATGGAACCTGGCACTTTCCCAGATTTACAAAGTTTTTTAAAGCTGTTAACAGGAGCAGCCCATGCAGGTAAAAGTGGTTTGGCGATGTGGCCGGGTTGGCGGGGGGTTTTGAAAGACGACCAAGAGGGAAAATTAAATAAATAAATAATTTTCCCTCGTTGGTGTCTGTCGAAATCTCCTCCCACCTGGCCCCACCGCTCTTTCCTGCCCGGGCCGCTCTGGGCTGTGAATACGTCAGAATCCTACACCTCGTCAGGGGAGGCATAGGAGTGGCGCAAACAAGAAATACTTTGATTCCTCCTCGGTTTTTCCTCTTTCTATGCGTGCTGCATTCTGCAGCACGCATAGAAAGAGGAAAATGCCATCAATGATTGTTTTTTTTCAGGAAGGTGTCCTTTCCTGCACAAAAACAATTATCTCTGCAACACAGGCACCCTTGCAACATTACGGAAGGGTGCCTGTGCTGGCGCATGGCAGCCAATTGTGCGCCAGTGCAGAGGAAAGCACACATATGTGTCATAATGTTGTTAATACGATGCATCCCTATGCTTTTGAAATGACTCAGCACAGCAAAAAGTCTTGTGGCACCGCGCTGATTCATTTTTTCGTAACTAAGGGCCTCTGTTCTCTTTGCAATTATTTTGGATTGTGATAATCCCGTCAAAATTAGCACATCGTAATGTAGTGTTTGCTAAATTTAGCTGACTTCTATCTTTAGTATAACAAGACATGATGAATGTAACCTTTGGCTAAAGATAACCAAAATCTTGTCAGTGTTAACTATTTTAGGGTAAGGGTTGGATAGTTCCTTGAAAATTGAATATCTTGCAACCTAAAAGTGGTAGTGATACTGGAGTGGTGGCTCTACATCAACCAGATGGAGGCACAAGAGCAAAAGAGAGGGTCATACTGGAATCTGACCCTCAGAGACAATAATTGTTGTCCTGGATCACACAGGACCTCTTTCAGCTACATGACACAGCAAGGGTGTGTGAGCCAGATCAATGACAGAATTCTGCACAGTAATCCATGGTCTGGGTTCATGATGTTCGTAGAGGCTGTTTCTGGCACCTAGTCAACCTTTCTATGGATTGGCTCATTGTCAGAGATTAGCAGGTACTAGAAAAGGGCAAGATAAGGAGATCCCTTGCAGGTAAAAAAACATGTTGACAAATGTAGGAGGTGTGGCCACTCTGCAGAACTACCACTCATCTGACCTTCACTTTTACATTGATTTGGATACACCTCTTACATTCTCTTTTGAGAGGTGAAAGGCATTCTGGGTGATCAAGTACCAAATTTGAATGTGTACCTATAAATCAAGCCACATGTGTACCTCAGTTTATTATATGTAATTGCAACGTATTTAAATATGTAAATCAGTGAGGCCATCGCAGGAACTTGGGAACATGTTTACTGAGAAGTATCGCAGTTTGCAAATTAATGCCCCACTCTAGTACACCAATAATGCAGCTATCAGGTGCAAGAGTAGGATGCTCTGTTTTTACCGATCAAAAATTTCAGTTTTTATTTTTCCATTATGAACAACTTGGAAGTTGATCTGGTTTAGGGCACCATAAATGCATCTTCTTTTTTTTTTTTTATTTGTAATATACATTTTATTGTCTGATTAATAAAAATCATTACAAAAGCTAGATTTTCAATAAATATAATTCCCAAGAACATTGACTTAAAAGGCAAATTAAATTCCAAAAATGCTGATAAAACCTATCTCATTATTTTCTCGAGTGACTTTGTTCGAGGTGCATAATATAAACACTTAGCATAATCACTGTTCTTACAGTGTCGATGCAAAGCATACTACAATACTTAAAGAATTAAGGGGCATATTAGCAAGACCGGCGATAAAATTATCGCCGCTTTAGCGGCAGGAAACTGCCGCTAAAACGGCGATAATGGGCTTGCTAATATGCGTTATGGAATTCCAATAGAAGCCCAGGTTAGATGTGCAGGACATCTAACCTGGGCTTCTATTGGAATTCCATAACGCATATTAGCAAGCCCATTATCGCTGCTTTAGCGGCAGTTTCCTGCCGCTAAAACGGCGATAATTTTATCGCCGGTCTTGCTAATATGCCCCTAAGAGCCATATTTTTGAGAAGTGTCGCATCACTGCGACAAAGCAGTGATGCAACACTTCTCAGTGCACCCTCCTTGCGACACCATAGATGCGCCGTATTTAAAGTACGGCGCATCATGTCGCAAGGAGTTTACAGGTACGTCAGTATTCCTGACGTATCTGTATGCGCATAAGTGGTGCATTGCTGGGGTGTGTCTGAAAACAGACACAACTCCAGCAATGTGTCCTTTCACATTGGGCAAGCCCCATGTGAAAGGGCCTTCGTTACCCTTACGCCTGCCATTAGGCAGGTATAAGGTTTTCACGCAATAGCGTCCTAGAAGTGGCGGACTAAAATCTTATAGATTTCAATGCGCCACTTCTACAAGGCTGTGATGCGGGGGAATGCCTACCCTGCATACATTATACCTGATGCAGGTATAATGCAGCGCAGGGGTTTACAAAGGGATGAATCTGTCTAGATGCGTCACTTTGTAAATAGAGTGCCACATGGCGCATTTTTTATGCCGCTGGTGCGTCACAAAAAGTGACGCACCAGCAGCGTAAAAGTGTTGCAAGGGCTCATAAATAAGCCCCTAAGGTTTTTTTTATTTAGAGTGACCCAAGGGTATCAGAGCGCTGTACATAGGGTTGAATGAACAAAATGATAGGTATACACAGTTACAACAAAGTAAAGAGCCACAATAGGCTGTTGCAACAGATATCACATTAAACAACTGTCATACCATTAATATTCCATTAGTCCACATTGATCTAGCATCTTCATGGTGGGTATTTGCTGCTGCTCTGAACTATTCAGATCCAGGTACCCAGGGTAGCAGTGTTTCCGCTGGTTCTCCTGTAAACTATGTGCTTCTGACCAAACTCGAGATTGCTGCCATTGTGACGTCCTTTGCGCCCTGCGGTGGGACTCTCCGAGAGTCTAAGCAAGGAATCTATTCATTAGGATCTTTTTCACCTCTTTTTTGAAAAAGTGGGTCGATGGGTTTGAACGCACCATGGTTGGTAAGGAGTTCCCGATCCTTGGCGCCGCCCCAGAGAAGGAGCATGTGTACGTTTTTTGTTTTCTGAATATAGGAGGTTCCAGCTTGTGAGAGTTAGCAATTCTTAGGTAGCTGCTGCCACCGGAGATTAGATTTTTTTCCGCCAGGTAACTTGGTTCATTAAAATGTAGTGCTTTGTGTGTGAGGCAGGTAATTTTTAATTGCGTTCTTGCCTCGAGGGGAAGCCATTACAGAAACCTAAGCGATGGGGTGATGTGGTCAAAGCGTCTAGTTTCAGTTACCAGTCTCGCTGCAGCATTAAGAGTAGTTTTGAGTGGAGCTGTACTCCCTTTGGGTAGACCTGGCAGGGTCGCCGCGCCATATTCTATTCTGGAGACCACAAGTGATTGTACTGCTTGTTTTAAGTCTGAAGGTGGTAGAAATGGTTTCAATTTCTTCAGTAACCTGAGTTGGAATGCCGCACTGCGTGTGGTAACACTGATGTGAGCTCTCATGTTTAGACTCTTGTCCAGTGTTATTCCAAGTGATTTCGTGGAGTCAATGATGGTAGGTTTGCAATTGAGTGCGTCTAGGTGCTTGAGCCAATCTTGGATGGGAGTGGAGCTGTTTTGCGGGGAGAAAAGAAGGAATTCGGTTTTTAAGGAGTTCAGCTTGAGGTTGTTTTGAGAGAGCCAGGACTGTGTTTTGACTAGAGTGTTATTTAGTTGAATGACGTCGTCTAGGGAGGATATCTTTAAATATAGTTGTGTGTCGTCTGCGTACACGTGGTGTGCAATGTTCGATTGATTAAGGATTTCAGTTAGTTGTTCCATATACAGGTTAAAGAGTGTGGGGGAAATGGTTGACCCTTGGGGGACTCCGCACCTCACTGGAGAGGATTCAGGGAATGAGTTGCCTAGTTTGATGCGTTGTGAGCGATTCTTTAGGAAGAAGGCGACCCAAGAAAGCACTTTCCCAGACAACCCCATTCTGTTTTCTAGTACTTTTAGTAGGTTGTTGTGGTTGACCGTGTAAAACGCTGATGAGAGGTCTAGGAGGATGAGTAGGCATGAGTCATTGTTGTCTAGTATCCTAAGGGTGTTGTCCATTATGTGCACAATGACTGATTCAGTGCTGTGTCCTGTTCTAAATCCTGATTGAAATTTGTTGAGTAGTTTGAATTGGTCAATGTGTTGGCTCAGTTGGTTGTGAACACATTTTTCCAGCAATTTTGCTAGAAAGGGAATATTTGACACCGGTCGAAAGTTGCTCAGGATTGTAGGGTCAGCACCCACTTTTTTCAAGAGGGGTGTCACTTGACCAGTCTTCAGGCATTCTGGGATACAGCCTTGTTTTAACAATGAGTTTACAATCTTTGTTAGTATAGGTGAGAAGAGGTGACTTAGTTCCTTTAGTGTTGTGGAGGGGATGGGGTCATTGAAATGTGAAGTTGGTTTCATAGATAGTAAGACCTTGTGGACCTCTTCCTCTGTTAGTGTTTTGAACTCGCTCCAGCTAGCTTGATTTTTGGTCTTGGAAGGGTGGTTTATCATTGGCTCCATCACCTGGCATGTAGGGTCATCGGCGGGATGGCGATCATTGACTATTTTGTCTTGTGAACTGTGACTGTTGGTTGCAATTTCCTTTTCAATTTCTAAGATCTTTTCATTGAAAAATGAAGAAAACGCTTCACATTTTTCCACTGTGTTATTACTGAGCATCGTTACATTGTTTGCCCCCGTTTGTTGGTTGACAATTTCAAACAGTCGTCTAGGGCAATTCCTTGCATTGTCTAGTTGGGTTCTGAAGTACGATGCTTGGCTTCCCAGATGCGTTTTGTGTAGCTGTTTCGTCGTTCACGTAATTTGCTCAGCAGTAATGTTGAGGGTTCCTGTCTCCATCTTCGCTCCGCCTGTCTAAGACATCTCTTTTCCTCATTTAGGCTTTGAGTGTACCAAGGTTGTGAAAGTTTGAATCTTTGTTTCTTGATTCTCAGGGGTGCTACTGCCTCCCTTATATTTGATATTGTTCGGTTGTAGTGTTCCGTTAATTTGAGCACATTCTGTTTTGTTGCTGGAGGGGTGAGGTTTGTTTTGCACAGTTCTGTCAGTTTCACCATAACCATGTTTTTCGTATCTCTGACCCAGTACTTTTGTTTGGTTATTTTCCCTTTGGTGGTCTGTGTGTGCGTAATTAGTTGGAATAATATTGAGTAATGATCACACCAGTCGATGGGTGTTATTGAGTCTATTGACAATGCCCCTTCTCTGGATATGATTAGGTCAAGCTTTGAACCTTTGTTGTGTGTTGGGCTTGTGCAAAATTGGGTCAAGTTTTGATCATCTAGGAATTGTTTAAGGGTAGAGACCTGTGTATCGTCTTTGTCATTCCAATGAAGATTAAAGTCACCTAGAAAAATCTCATTGGGGTGTAGCATGGAATGTATTGTGATTGTTTCCATTATCTGTTCAATGAACAGCTGGTTGTCTCCTGGAGGGTGATAAAGGAGGTGTACTCTGGCTAGTGATTTCTCTGCTGTGTAGATTTCTGCACCCATGTACTCACAGGATGTGAGATTGTCTCCAGGGAAGGTTTTAACTTGAAGGGAGTTCTCGTGAATGATTGCAATCCCGCCTCCCGGTTGAAGCTGTCGGTCGAGGTGTTGGATGGTGTAGTTTGGAGGAACGAGTAAGTCAAGCATGGGTGCGGACCATTAATTTAGCCAGGTTTCTGTCAGGAAAAGAATATCCAATTCATGGTGAAGAATAGTATTGGCAATGTCTGTAGCATGTTTGATTGCTGATCTGCAGTTTAGTAACATGCATTTAGTGGTCGGATTTGAGAGGGACGAGGGATTGGGATTTAGTTCCCTAGGGATTTAAATTGTTTTCATGTTGTGTCATTTTTCCCGAGGAATTCGCCTTTCCTTGAAATCTACGGTCTGTATGTTGAAGACTTGTGTATTGAATGGAGGAGAAGGGTCTTTGTAGTGTAGAAGTAAGGATTCAATGTCTTTCGTAGATAGAAGGTTCTGTGCTCTCTTGGGTCGAAAAATGGATGGCCAAGGCTGTGTGCCATAGCTAATTGTTGGAAGTGAGAGGTTGTTAACTAAAGTGGTTACTGTGTCTCGTATGCTTGTCTTAATTTCTAGGCAGGCTAGTGAGGTTTCTTTAATGATCGAGTATGCTATGTTTACTCCATTAATTAGGTTTTCAATTTTGTGTTCCAGCTTGCTCAGCTGGGCGTTCCAGTGGGTGGCCAGATTGTGTTTGCTGAGTGAGTCGTATTTCGTGGCTTTTTTAATGTTTGCCTCAGTCTGATGACCATCTCAAAGGTTTGATCCTGGTGAGTGATTTTTGTAACTTATGTTTTCTGGAAGTGGTGATCGACTTATTGTAAGTGGCTTTGAGCGCCCGTGCGCTGGATGGTTGTCATCGTTGTAGTGGGTTTTTTTCCTGTGTCATTGAATAAGGAGAGTTCGTTTTATTGGGTCTTCTGGTGCCCTGGGTGAAGTGTGTGAGTGATGGACTTATTGAGGGTGGAGATGTGTGGTTCTTGTGTCTCAGTGGTCAACTTCATTTGGGGGTCCTTGCACATCTTTGCTCCATAGGGTGAAGTTCGGTGTTCCTTTCGTATATGTCATACTCGTTTTTGTGGGTCTCTTTGACTCTCCATTCTTCCCAAATGTTTGTTGTTGTCATCTGGAGAGGTGGCCCTGAGGTAGCGTCTGGAATGAGAGCGACTGGAGTTTGACTCGGATCCTTAACCATTTTTGTCGTAATTGTAGAGTTGTTGCTGTTCCTCGTGAAGTGGTGGTTTAGATGATTGTTGACTGGGATTTGACTCAGATCCTTAAACGTTTTCATTGTTATTGTAGAGTTGTTGCTGTTTCTCATGAGGTGGTGGTTTAGATGATTGTCGACAGCTGGAATAGGTCTTGGTTGTTTGTGTTGCGGAGCGGGTTTAGTTGGATTTAATTTGTAGAGATTTGGGGCGTGGAACGGATCATTCCAGTAGAGTTTTCTATTCTGAGAGTTTGTTGATTGGACTGTGTATCTTGGGACATGCTCTGGGATGAGATGGCTCTCTGGTGGGCTCTAAGTTTGGGGAACCATTGATCAAAGATTTCGAGGTCAGGGTCCGATGCTTGTACCAGTATGATGCCATTCTTGTTGATTGATATTGCCCCTTCTGCCTTGAATGTTTGGAAGGGGGAAATAGACAGTTTGGGACCATGTGGTATTTTGGTGGATTTAGATACCTGTAAGACTGTGTGTATCGATTTTCTCCACCTTGCTGTACAACGTGTGAAGAAGATCAGGTCTGATTTTATTGCTCCTTTCTTTAGGCAAAAGTATGAGTCCGTGATTAGTGTTTCCGGGTTGGCTTTTAAGAGTCTGTGTTTGTACTGTTTAGCAGCATTCTTGGAGAGATTTGGTGGGTAATGTATTTTGAGGGAGTTGGGTCCGGATTCCGAGAAGCATCTATCTAAGGCCTTGATTTGCAGTTGTGCCATCTTGGAGTAGAGGTTGCTTGACTCTGCGAGTTTTGTGGTGTTGCGCAGAGGTCTGAGGTCAGGTAGTATTCAAAGAAGTAAGCCTAACATGAATTATTGCATTCGCCCTTACGTTATAGAGCCTAATCCCAGGGGTGGAGAGTTGCTCTGGTCTGCTAATCAAATTCTTCGCTGTGACATAGGTAACCGCCCAGTACCCCAAATTATCATGTGTGTTAAGGCAGGGGAGGGTTATTATTTATTTATTTAATTCTTACTTCCCTTTTTTTTTAATAGAAATTATGAACTTTTTTCTTTTATTATAACAACCCCCTTACCATTACAAGATGGCCGTTCCTAGAGGCTAGGGAGGATTTTTCGAGTTGGCCTGTAGTCCTATTTTACTTTCAGGGATTCCATGATCCTTGGGTTCTAGTCTTCTGTCTATTTCAAATATCAAAGTCAAATATTTACAGTCCTTCCTTGCTTTACCTTATTAAACAGGTCATCAGACCCAAGACCTATTAGAGTTTCTGAGCTCCCAAGATGGTATCCATTCTGATTTTGATGTAGGAGCTAATTCCCTATGTATGGGGCTGATAGGGACCCACAAAATGGAAGCAGAACTCAATCAATTGAAAGCCCCTGATCGAGCAAGAATTAGAAAGAAACAGAGCCCTTTCGGCCAATTCACAGCCCTGAGCCTTTCGCCCTTGATGCCCTTTGTTTTGAGTTGGGCTGAAGTAAGGGGGAGGAGCCACATCACTGATCTCCGCAGTCACGGCAGATCCCATTGATCAGCTGTGCAGCCGTGCTGAGAGAACAATGGCTACCCTAGGGCCAGGACTATCTGTCCGATCGGGCTCACCTGCTCAAAGCTGCCCGCTGGTGGAGGCAGGAGATACACCATGGGACGTCCGGCGTCACCGCATCCAGGCCGTGTCTCACAGCCGTCCGGTCGCATCCGTCAGATGGGGGGGTAAGAATTTGCGATCAACTGCATGTTTCTACCACTGGCCGGTCGCCTCATCAGTTCTTGAGCTGGGCCGACGGTGGTGGCAGGAGGTGGCGGCGCATTTGTCTCCTGCTGGGGCCAGGCGACAATCCGGAAGGGGAGCCCTGCACCGTTCTCACACTGACCAGAAGCATCCGGGGTGTGTTCAGGAGATTGGGTCGTCGACCTTTCCTGGCATCACGCTGTACAGGTATGTGCAGCATATGTTGTTGGATGGCGGGGGATCTACAGGGATATTCACAGAAAATTAATCCCACACTCACGAGCTTCCATTCGGAGCTCTTCCTCGGCGGCCATCTTGCGCCCAAAGTGCTTAACAATGATCCATTTCTTCAGACAAAAAGTGAAAGATGTGGTTTTCAACCTACTCAAGGACAGACAGACTATAGCAAAGTACCAAGTGCTAATGTTGAAGATGTAAACATTCTTTCCACTGTAGACAAGAAACTTCATAAACTGACAAAATAGTGTAATTGTCAAGTACTTAAGTGCTTAAGGATTGCCTATTTCATCAGAAATTAAGTGAGAGGGGTGGTTTTCAACCTGATGTAAACATTGTTTCCGCAATAGTCGAATGCACCTTCTATATGTTGGCACACTTAATTTAGGTCTTAGTTTATGTATTCAAAATCATAAAACACCAGCTGATTACACAACACAGCTCTCTTATAAGTTTTATTTCACTATCGCTCGAGTCACTACATCCACATCATCTATAATCCTCATTTTCGTATCCCTGTAACTTAATTGGAAGATGCTTGTTAAATACTCATGTAAGTATCTCTCCATTGCCATTTCCTGTGTTTTTTTTTTCGGTTTTTGGGTTGTACAGCTTCCGTTTGTATCACAGAGCCTCTGGAATATTGGTCTATTTGTAAGTGGTTTCTTACCAAATAACCACTACAATTTTATAGAACAAAAAAATATATAGTTATCCAGATTATTGATTGTGAAATGTTAAGGAAAATAATTTCTTTATTTTCACGAATCTGTATTCCTAAAAGCCATTCTCATGTATATGTACGTCATGATGACACAAGAAATGTAACGTTCTGTGCTATCAATCAGACACACATCAGTAAACATTAATGCAGTGACATTTACAGAAGATCAATACTGATGCTACTTTTAGTCTTGGAACAACTAAATCAGAGTTATGAATTTTCAGCACGATTGATGTGACAGCCTCATTTCAAATCTGCGCTGTAACAGTGACTCATTCCTAAATCCCTGATGAGAGTTATGTGTGTTGTATTAAGAAGGTGGCTGAGTGGTTCTAGTGGAAAAGGCAAATTGCAGCATAAAAGTTTTATCACTGTTTCCCCAATTGTCATTGTTTAAGGCACAGTTTTAAAAGCAAAGTATGTTTAATCAGTAACTTAAATACTTTCATTATCATCATTGTATGTGAAAGCTTTTTAATGCATTGATGTTAACCTAGGTTCACTGATAGACTATCGATGTCACAAACATCGATGTTATGTTATGTTGGTTTTGTAAGGCGCAACAGCTAAGTTTTAAATATCAAGTTAAAAATATCAACTACAAAAATATTGACTCCCATATCTTAACAAGTAAGTACAGAAATATCGACTCAAAAATATTGAGGTAAAAAATATAGATGTTCTAAATATCGATTTAAAAATATATATAAAATAAAATAATATATATTATATATATTAAATAATAATATTATTTTTAACAAAATAAATTAAATGTAATATACATTTTAATTAAGTATAACAAATAAACTTAATTTAAAAAAATACAAACACACAAGCATAATAATTTAAATATATATATATTTTAACTTAAAAATAATTTATTAACTATTATCTTTATTTAATTTTTAAACTTTAAAATTATATATCAATAATTTAAAATAAAATAAGAACATTCTATAATAAATTAAAACATTAAACTATTAAAAAAATGTAAACTAACAGTTCCCAATACAATAAGTGCAACAGTAGGGAAAATGTTGGATAGCGGAATAATTAAATTTGCTGTTCCAACTCCAGTGAATGCAACAGTAGGGAAAGTGTTGGATAGCGGAGGGGTAAAAATTCCTATTCCTATTTCAGTGATAGCAACAGTAGGGAAAGTGTTGGATAGCGGAGGGGAAAAAATTAAAATTCCAACTCCAAAGAGTGCAATAGTAGGGAAAGTGTTGGGTAGCGGAGGGGTCAAAATTAATGTTCCCACTCCAGTAAGAGCAAAAGTAGGGTAAGTGTTGCATAGCGGAGGAATTAAATTTACTATTTCAACTCCAGTGAGTGCAACAGTAGGAAAAATGTTGGATAGCGGAGGGGTAAAAATTACTATTCCCACTCCAAAGAATGCAACAGTAGAGAAAGTGTTGGACAGCGGAGGGGTAAAAATTACTATTCCCACTCCACTGAATACAACAGTAGGATAAGTGTTGGATAGCGGAGGGGTAAAAATGTATTCCCACTCTAGTGAGTGCAACAGTAGGGAAAGTGTTGGATAGCGGAGGGGTAAAAATTACTATTCCCACTCCAGTGAGTGCAACATTAGAGAAAGTGCTGGATAGTGGAGGGGTAAAAATTACTATTTCCACTCCAGTGAATGCAACAGTAGGGAAAGTGCTGGATAGCGAAGAGGTAAAAATTGCTATTCCCACTCCAGTGAGTGAAACATTGGGGAAAGTGTTGGATGGCAGCGAAACAAAATTTACTAATAACACTTAAACAGTTGGAAAAAAACAAAAATATTACAAAATTTTAAACAATCATAGAAATAAAAAAAACAATATTTAAAAAATATAAATGTTAATCTATTAAACATATAAAAAGAAAACATATTATAATATTAATTACATATATAACAAAAACCTACAAATAATATATAAAATACATTAATAAATACATTTATAAACAATAATTATTTAAAAGTAGCAAATAATAACAAACAAAAAAATTATTTAAAACATAAATATATTTATTTTATTTTATACCCTATAGCACCACACCAATAACAAAACACTTCAACATTTTTAATAACATTTATTTCCATAATTAACATAATTAGTAATAAATTAAAAAACATCTTATTAATAAAAAAAAGAAAATAAACATTAATTGAGTACACAAGCTTTAACACTCTAATATCCACAACACACACCTAAATTAAACTATAAAATAATAAAACGCAATTATATATTCTTTTTTTTGTCAAACTTGTTTTTGTTGAGTTTTACAAAGCATCAATCAACAAGCAAGGCAGTACATATTATCTGTGCATTCGGATATCGCTATCAGCCATCTATTACCATGTACAGATTCTGTCGGGTGATCCGATTCGTTTCTCATGCAGATCTTTCTTCATGTATTACCTGCAAATCTACAGTACTGATTGATACAACAAATAAAGAGGATAACAATAGCAAAAACATACCCTCTGTATCGTCAGTCCATTCTTCTTCCCCACTCCCTCCCCCCTGGCTCCTTTCCTAGTGCAGCATAGATCCGTTAGTTTTCTCTTTTTAGAGCTGGGGATAGGGGGATATGAAGTTGAGCTATAATAAGAAAAGAGGGAGAGAATAAATCATAGTGGGGAAAAGTGAACCACTTGGAGTGTGCGGGGTCTCGGGGGTCCGGAGCATCTAGTCTTGTCTTGAGGTAGCTTTATAAGTTTGTGGTGGATCGTGTTAAAACTGGAACAGGTGCAGCGCCCTAATTCTCATGGGTCAGGTGGTTAATGGGAGACTGCTGGATAAATATTTGACCAAGGGGCCCCAAGCAAATTCAAACATTTTAAATTCGTCTCTGTAAATGTCACTCATGCGTTCCATAGTAAGTGCCTGCCACAGCCGTGAATGCCATTGAGTTATAGCTTGGGATTCTTTCTTTTTCCAGGTGGCAGCTATCGCTGTTTTGGCTGCTCCCAGGCAGAGCCATATAATGGCTTGATCGGCTTTAGTTTGGTGTTTCAGGGTTGGGTCCCTCAGGCCCAGCAACGTGTATTCTAGGGAGTCTGGTATGGGATAGCCTAATATCTCCTTGATTTGAGCCAAAATTTCTGACCAAAAGGGACAAATTAAAGGGCAGTACCAGCATATATGGCGGAAATCGCCCAGAAGGCCACAGCCTCTCCAACAAAGGTCCGAAGTGTTAGGAAATATGTTCTTCAGTTTTTTCGGGTATAAGTACAAGTCAAACATTATCTTGTAGTGGGCTTCATGTTGACTGAGGGAGTGACAGTGGCGTTTTATAGCCTTCCAGAGGCCTTTCCACTGAGTGTCTATGATATTTTGGCCTAGTGTGCGTTCCCAGAATTCCAGGTAGCGTGGACGCCTAGACGGCAGTGTGTGCAGTACTAGGGAGTATAAGAAGGAGAGCTGGCCCCTTTCACGTAGCGCTCCAAGGGTGTGAGTTCTCTGGTTGCCCCTTCTCTAATCTCAGGTCGGAGGACCCAGTGACGTAACTGGAGATAACGAAAGTGTTCTGTGTTAGGTAGGTGGAATTCCCTTTGACAGTTTGCAAATCTTAAAATGTCCCAGTTGTGGAATATGTCAGCCACTGTAAGGCAGCCTCCCTCCCGCCATGCGTCGAAAGGTCCTGGCTGTAGTGTCGGGGGAAAAACAGGGTTGTAATGAATGGGAGTGAATGGTGAGGGGTACGTAGTCCACTGTGTCTGTTTTAGTATATCGTCCTAAACTTTAAGCGTCGTCTTAGTGGGTGTGCTAATGTTGGTTTCCAAAGTGAGTGCCATATTACTCTACCCGCTATTGCTCGGTCCATATGTAGCCAGTGTTTATTGTTGTATTCCTCTTAGGGTGTCCGTATATAGGTTTTCCTGTATCATGTCCTTATATAGGCACAATTCGCCCTGCCCTTATATAGGCATAAAATCCCAGTCCTTATTTAGGCATTAAACCGTGCACTCCAAATACAGGCATGGTCTCCGACATCCGTCCACCCTAACATCACAACGAGTTCTTGAAGAACAGACCCTTAGGCTTCGGGAGTTTCCCTAGCACAGGACTATTGATTTCTTCAAGGACTCATCTATTATGCATGAACCGTTATACCTTAAGGGTTCATTCATGACGTCTTCCGCTGTCTGATTCACGTCAATGCTAACATTCCGAGGTACCTCTCAGGTATAAATATACCTTCCCTAGCCCTTGTAAATCAGAGGAGACCTCGACTTCAGAGGAGCCCGTTTCCCGGCCTGACGCACTGAGAAGACGCTGTCATCCCTGCACGCAGAGAGTCCAGCTTCCAGTGATCTGACTTCCCTTGCGGGGTGTTGGAGTTCGAGTCTGGCAAGAGATTCCTACCTCTCTCATTCTTAAGGTATGGAGCTGACTAGAACCTAGAGGGACTCTTGGCATACTAGGCATACTGGGCGTAACATACTCTTAGTATACCATAGTAAGGAATAATCCACCTACTTCATACCTCTCCCTACACCTAGGTTAGGTACATTGGGGTAGAACTAGCTTAGTAACGCATCGTACGAGTACTCGCATTTTTAGTATGTGTTATTTATGTAAATGAATATCTACTAAAGATCATGCTAGCGCAGTATTATTTATTTCTACTGCTTACGCTGTACATTATTTATCTTGCATACTGTCTTGTGATCGTAACAGCACATATTACTTACACGAGAACCAAGACTGTTCAATAAATCTTTTATTGAAACGCCCGTCTATTCTTTCTGTGTAACTTTGAGTAAAACTAAGCATGCACGATTGAGCTGAGTGAAACGGTTATCTATTGTTTCCACGACTCTGGGACACGTTCTGATTCTAAAGGGAAACAAAGTGGTCATGTTTTGTGGCTGCCAGAAACTACTCCCTTCTTGTTTGTCAAGGAGTTTCTAGTGGCCTCTGAGCTAGCTGGCACAAGTCATTAAGTTTAATATACTCGATAGGGACATACCGACCTCAGTCCTATGTCAAGCCTATAGGGTATATTATTCCAATGCGCAGAGCCTATTAGGGAAATAGGAGCTACACTACATGGCGCCCAACGGTTTGGTAAGGCGGTAATTTAACGTTAGATATTGAGTAACTCAGCTGTGCTTTTCTCTCAGAGACCCCTACCCATATACTCCAAAGACGTCTGGAGTGGGCAGGGTTAAGTATCCACCACGGCTACATAGGGAAACACCCTATATATTAGCTGTTTGGTTTGCTCAACGTTGAAGGATACAGTGTTCCAAAATATTGTGCACCTTATCTTTGTTTCCTTGAAACTTGTTCTGCATTTTTCAAAAAACAAATGTCCAACAGGGAAAATGCCACCGACACAGGTGGAGCTGCGGCTGATCCAGCCCTAGCAACAGCTTTTAACATTACAGGTTTAAATGAAACCGAGGAGGGTGTTATAGACATCCCTCCAAACTTAAGACGAGCCATCACTCTAAAACTCATAAAACACGGCCTACCACCAAGAGGCGGAAGAGCAGTTTTCGTGATAGAGGCACACAAATCTTTTCAGACAGAGGTATTCTATTCATGGGTAATATTTCCTGAATCCAATCCAGTTACAAAACTGTTTCACTTCTACAAAGAAGATGATCCACCAGAGGAATATATTCCTTTCGAGGATATTGAAATTCCACTAACATACCAGGAGCATCAGCTCTGGTTTAAAGGTGCCCTAAAACATCGCAGAAACATTACCCGGCTCGGTCCACTAGGTAGACCAGGAGCAACATGGCAGATTCTAGCCGGCTACACACCTCATCCTGAACTGGATATAATGTCAGATGAGGAATTACTTACTCAACTCACAGAGTTAATAAAAATTTACAGACAATTGGTCCAATATGTCATGCGGACTTTCACAGTCCAACCACCATTAACCATTCCAAATCAAACTCCTCAATCAGGGGAATACACTAAAAATTACACCACAGACTCTATACGCAGTCATGGGTAAAATGCCCACAAAACGTGAGCAAATTCCATTCTGGATAGCTCAAAAATTACTCAAATCGAAGCAGTATTTCCAAATACTAGCCCGTATGAGAAACACAGAATACTAACAATCAGTTTACCAATGGGGATCACACCACAACTGGAAGACTGTACCACTTGGGGCTCAGTCTTTGCTGCCATCTATACTAAAACACATGGTATTCCATCAATTGCGGTAATACCAGATGTCCTGAAACAAATTCAAAATGAATACGGGGCAGAGCCTGCTCTGAATTTAGGTATGAAATTACTGAAAAATTTCGACCAGGTCTCAACAATAATATTATCTAATATTAAAGGGGAGGCAGCAGCAGTGGCGATCCGCCAACGATTAAGGGAATTCGATGTTACAGAAAATCAAACTGAGCTACCCAGAATAATTGAACAATCATATGCAGAATTAGGCAGAGATAGTTTGGGTGGAAGACCAGTGAAACCAAAACTATCTGAAAGTCCTGAGAAGGACTCTATTAAACAAATTCCTACATCTTCTAAAAAGAAGTGGGAAACTACTAAACAAAATTGAAACGAGAAACGTTCTCAATCCCGAGGTAGGTCTCCTCAAAAGGAGCCCTCTGAAAGGAGGAATAACCTCAGGAATAGGGATAATTTGAAAAAGCCTGACAGATATCAAGATACTGATACACGTTCCTCTCGCACCTTTCAGATCTCGTCACGGACTTCGGAAAGAAGAGGACGGTCAGAAAATAGAGAAGAACGCGTGAAATCCAAGGAAGATAAACACGCTCCAAAAATAAAACAAAACCTCAATTCTCCAAAAAGAAAGTAGCAGGTCTAAAGATCAGACATGCCGAGAATACTGAGAACAGAACTCAAGAACGGAGAATGGGCTCAGACAATGCTGGACAGTGCAGCAGAAGTCACAATAGTTTGCCAGAACCTGAAGGAACTTCTGGAGATAGTGGACTTGAATGAGTACATTACAGTTGAGACTGTAGACACCAGGGTTAGTACTCCACAAAGGTTATATGAAATAACACTCCGAATGGAGGGAGACATACCTAGACAGGTGAAAGCACTCTTTTGGGAAAAACTTTCAAGGGGCTATGACATACTTCTAGCAGAAAAAGACTGGCCACCACAATTTGTCAGGGAGTGCCCACATGGCGAGGACATTATTATGCCTGCCTTCTCTAACCATATTCCAATTCATTTAAAATATACTTATGCCAGGAAATGGGCAGTAGCCCAGGCCCCAGCATTATATAAAAATCATGTAGGATGGGATGAGGACTCACCTCACCATAAAATACATCTGAAACATGAACCAACATGCACAAAGGCAGTATCCAATAAAGCAAGAAGCTAAAAAACAGGTCAGGGAGATCTTAGATCAACTTGAATACCAAGGGGTGATTGAAACATGCACCTCCTCAATGAACAATCCTTTGTTTCCTGTCTACAAACCAGACAACACCTATCGTCTAGTTTTGGATTACAGACACTTAAACACTTGTTGTAAAACATTTGCAGTGCAAAATGCACATAGCACAGCATTAATGAATAACATTGTGCGTAAAAAATATAAAACCACATTGGACATCTCAAATGGTTTCTTTTGTCAAAACATAGCACCTGAAAGCAGGTACTTAACAGAATTCTCCATAATGGGGACCCAGCGACAATTTTGTCGAGTCCCACAAGGGTTCAAGAACAGCCCGGGGTTATTCTCAGCGAGAGTAACAGAGTTACTACAAATTTATGACAATGAGGCATTGTCCTATGTCGATGACATCTATCTCACGGACGATGACCTGGACAAACACTTGAAGGGTAAGCACCATTATACTGGGCTTCGCCTCTGAGGGCTACAAGTTCAACTTTAAAAAGTCCCGAATTGCCCATCTCAATGTCCTATTTCTAGGATATGAGCTTTCAAGTGAAGGCAAGAGCTTGGCAGCTAAATTTTTAGAAAAGTGTGCGCTGCTCCAACCTCCAAAAACGCTAAAAAACTTACAATCCATCCTGGGTTTCCTAAACTTTGGAAGAACATACATTCTAAATTACGCAGAAAGGGTTAAACCTCTACGCATTAATCAAACCTGATTTTTCTATCAAGAATTGGACACAGGAACACACAGAAATCTTGTGTTCACTACAGGCTAACATGTTAGCAACAAATCACTTACAAACACGCGTAAGTCAACCCAATTTGGTGATCCGAATAATTTCGGGTCAATGCGGATTCACCTACTTAACATTTAATGAGGGTGAAAAAATACCAATCGCGTACAAATCTCATTTGTACACACAAGCGGAAATGCGCTTCACTTCAACTGAAAAAATTCTGACAGCAGTTCAAACCGCAGTAGCAAAAGAAAGAGCCCTAGCACAAGGGAAACGCATTATTGTCGAAACCCCAGTACCAGCTTTAGAAGCGGTCACAAAAGCAAGCATTCCAAATGCTAAAGCATTACATCCAAGATGGATACAGTGGGTTAATTCTCTTGCTGCAACAGATGTTGAATATGTTTTTGATCCTGATTTAAAAACACAAGCATTCCTGCAATATGAACAAGAAAGTCCTCTGCCCACTGAAATTCTGCCTCTCGATCAGTACGAATTCATAATTTACACTGACGGATCCGCACAACCCGCAACAGGGGGTAAGCAAGCTTGCAGTGCAGCGTGTGCAATCGTTAAAGGTCGCATGCGAGATGGTATCTTCAGATCTATGGTCACAAAAACTCAATCTATAGGAGATTGTACAGCTCAGCGAGCTGAACTACAAGCATTCAAACTGGCACTTGAAAGTACAGATCGAGAATTCCCCACACTGATAGTGTGCGATTCCTTTTACTGTGTTCAGTCGTATAATGAATATATACAAAACTGGCTTGAAAATGGATTCAAAGATGCGAAAGGTGGCACAATAAAGCATAAAACGCTTTGGGAACAAGTAGTTCAGTTAAAAAGCGAACTACCAAACGCTCACGTGATCCACACACTGAGTCATCAACGTGATGGCGTTCATGTTGCAGGGAATTCATTGGCTGACGAAGCCACAAAGGGGGCTGTTCAGACAGCTTCCGTAGCTGCGATCACCCGTTCAAAAACAAAAATAGACAGTGAGATAATGTTGGCTGTCAATGCTACAAGCAAAGGCAGTGGTGCAGCATTACCAAAAAAGTTTCCACTCAAGTACTCTTATGTAATTGATGCGAACAACGTTCCTTTTGCTCGAATCCCTGGAGTGGGGGATAGGGTAATTCCAAACAAGGAACGTAGATTAGGACTAATCCTAGCAGCACATGAAGGGATAGCTTCTGCCCATGCAGGTGTTTCTGCAACAGTATCTTTACTCAAGCAAAGATATTGGTGGCCTGGCATTAGAACACAAACAAAGAACTATGTTTTAGAATGTGATATATGCCAACAGATGAAAGTCTCCACAGTGAGACGCCCTGCGCAGACACCCCTGTTAATTTCAGACAAACCATTAGCTTGTGTTTACCTGGACCACTGCGGTCCCTTGCAAAGGGACGGTAACTATAAATATATCATGGTTGCAGTGGATTCATGCTCTAGGTTCCTATGGATATGGCCTCAGCGCTCGGCTGACGCTCGAACTGTTATAAAAGATTTGCGAGTCTTTATCGGCTCATACGCAATAGGCACGCTACATTCTGACCAGGGCCCTTCATTTAGCTCTCGGGCTTACAAAGAAGCCATGGCTAGTCTGGGCGTTGCATTGCGGTACTCCTCTCCATTCCATCCTGAGGGAAATTTGGTTGTGGAAAGGAAAAACCAGTACATAAAGCAGTCTATAACAGCTAGGGTATTAGGTTCGGGTGATAGGTGGGTCAAACATCTTTATGGGGTCCAACGCTCATTAAATAATTTGCCAAGAAGTTCTCTAGGGGGGGTCACTCCATATGAGGTCCTATTTGGGACAAGAATGTGGGTACCAGACCTCGATCACGTAGGCACAGTGGTGGAAAATAAACCCTTTGATATCAAAGATCGTTTGGCTGTTTTACAGGAACTCAATGAATTAAGATCGAAACAAAGCAACGTATTCCTGCAGCCAACCACCACTGGGGAAAAACCCGCGGTCCCAGCAAGGCCTGTCTGGATTCCAAAAGTTGGGGATCTAGTCAGAGAAAAGATTGCGGACAAGAAGGAATTTGGACCTTCTTACAGACAACCAGTATCTGTCCTAGCAGTTCAAGGAACAAGAACAGTACTTCTGCCGCCCCTTGCTGGAAAAAAGGAGAAAGATTTGTGTCCATCGACCTCAGCAAACCACAGTATGTGGCCAATACTAAATAGTAGGCCTCGTGGACTCCGACCTAGTAGCAGACACACTCCTCTCGCTACTATCCAAGAGGTTCAGACTGAAAGACTGATAACCATCGAGACTTCAGCAGTAACAGATGAAGGACTAAGCAACAATGCAATGGAACTCATCCCTCTTGAAAATCAAGTAACAGTTCGTCCAAATACACCTGTCTACACCAATGTAGCAAGTGATCAACTGGTTCCAGCGATTTCTACAAATCCTGATGCAATTTCAACAATTGACAGAACTGCTTCTGGCTATTTCATTAACTTTGATACATTCTCAGAAGATCCGAGTGAACCTGAAACGACGCCAGCATCATTAACATTCAAGCAGCAAGTACAAGACTTTCTTCACTTTCTGAAAAAACTTATCTGGTTTCACCATGGATTGAACTCTGGATTATTTCTGGAATATTTGTTTTCCTGCTTTGGCTAGCTTTGGTTATGACTATGAGCGTGCTTATAAATGGCAGATACATCCATGTGAACACTGAAAGAAAAGATGTGAACTTACTTTTGAAACCTCATAAATCTTCCCATCGTGAAGCAAGAGACTTGTCTACAGTGAACATCACAGCCGGTACCTATACAGGATGGTATAGTGTGGGACAAAACAGATTTTGATATTTTTGGCCCGACGGAACAATTGAACATTCCACATTTGTTTAAAATTTCACTAAGTGATCTCATTTCGTCCAGTACCTATTCTGATGATTGGGACTTTGAGACTGTTAACGACTATGGGGCCGATTCCGATTCAGGCCGGAAATCTCCCCGACCGAGCTGGACCCGGAGAGATTTCCGACCGAATCGGACCCTAGCAGTCCGACCGAACGAGTACGATGCGCATGTATGCTATCGGACTCGATTCGGTCGGACTCCCATTGAAGTCAATGGGAGCCAGTCTTACGACGCGTACACGGGCTCCCATTGACTCAATGGGCACGACGCGAACAAGGGCGCCCCCTACAGCGTGTTCGCGTCGATGCGGAGTCGCACCGTACATGCACGTGTAGGGGGGACCCATGGGTCCCCCCTGTGTGCGACTCGCGCACCTACGCGTCCAGGGGGGTCCGACACGGACCCCCAAAGTGCGGCTCCGACAGCTCCTTGGAGCCGGACTGCGCGAGTCGGTCAGAACGGTCGAGGTGCGCATCGTACTTACCCGGCCGGGGAACGTCTCCATTGCGCGGTGCGCGTCGTCCCCGTGCAAGTCGGTCGGAGCGGTCGGGTCCTGCGAACAAGTCGGTCGGAGATTTCGCGAGCGCACGCATCGTACTCGCTCGCCCGGACGCACGTACTACTCGGTCGGGAAATAGGGCTCCGAATCGGATCCGGTTAAGCCGAATCCGATTCGGTGCCCTACCGGCCGAGATCGGAATCGGCCCCATAATGTTTGACCGAGAAAAATCTGCTGCATTTTCTAAAAATGAATATTTAGAGGGTTCATCAGACTATGAACAGCTGTATTGCTATAACCACTATTGTCATCATTATTTGCATAAATCTGCATACCCTAGAAATGTGTTTATGCTTAACCAATGGGAGCATTGTCCTACACCACCAAAAGGTAGTTCAAAAACATTTGTTAATAAGTTTCTATATTTTTCAGGTTACAATACATCTGATACAGAAACGTTTTACTATAGAAATGTAAACAAGACAGGACTGAAAATTATGTTAACAAATACAAAACAGATTTATTCTGCAGCATTTATTGCCCAACTGTCTAGACAGCGTTTCGTCTTTTGGAAAGACACAATAGACACAAAAACTGTCTGGGGTACTAAAGATTGGCAAGTGCAGGGATAGAAGCTTTATTTAGAGCCTGCATCATCCCTGAACAAATAATGTTTTTGAATGAAACTATCCAACAAATATCTTGTCTTGGCCTAGCCAAGATCAAAGAGATGAAAACACCTTCTGTACCAACACCTGCAAGTGATAACAATACACAGGCAGCGGTTACAGTTGACAAAATACTACAACTCAACAGATCTAATCCTGATTGGAGAAAATGGTTGATCTGGCCCACAGACACGTACAACTGTCAGGAAAGATTCCTGAATAAAACTCAGGGCTTTACTATTCATAGGCCAGACCCAAGATACTTCCAAAGACAGCATCCGGGGGTAGTAACAACATACAGTGTAGGTAAATTATGCATCGATTGGCTGCAGAAATCTACACTACAGGATGTGAAACAACACTTATCCTTACTTAAAGAAGACGCAGACCTTAGGGAATTCTTGCTTGGACCAAGAAAACCGCGTCAAAAGCGTTTCATATATGCCGGCATTTATGCTGCCTATAATGAAGCATGGAAAGTGTCACAGATGGAGGCCGCAGAGCGAATACGTGAACTTGATCGTATTAATTTAGAGAAAACACTCACTGTGGTCGACAATGGGTTAACAACTTTGTCCTCTAGAATATATTCATTGGACAACATTGTATCCTCTGCTATCGACATACTGGAACAAGATTTGGCGATGTTACAACAAGGCCAATCTCAATTACGTTCTATTGTGCTATTAAGCTGGACGCTGCAATCTTTGCGTGCGGGCTATGTGCCTTGGCGTTTTATCAACACGTCAATTCTGTTTGCAGAATACAATTTAACTGATAAACAGATCAAACTGGCACAAAGAGGAGCAAAGTATACAGTGCTGGGCATTGAAAAACTGGAAAAGTTACCATTCAAAGTGGCAGAAAAACCAGCTACAGAATGGCTTATTCATGGCAAAATCACGCTACCTGTGACTACTTTTCAGTTTCAGTATTGCCTCAAACAAATGCAAGCAGGCAAATATGAAAGGTTGGTTAAGGAATACATTAAGACATCTTGGAATTTACCAAACACATAGAGATGTTGGAGTGGGGATCGTGAAGTGTTTCTGAGCGTACACACTGTAAAAATGCACTGAGCGGTTCACTAATATGTCAGGACATTTCTTTACAGAGGGCTTGTAATGGTTCTGTGGCAAATTTGTCTTGCCACAAGCAGGGTACACCAGCTGCTGTGATTAATCCAACGTTTGGACAACTTTCTAATGGGAGTTACCTCATGTTGAATGATCAGAGTTGCTGCGGCATGTTGCCAGGCATCCCATATCTAGTAACGGTCAACTCCAGGGTCACTTGCTGTATGCAAGTATTGTTTGCCCCAATAGACACAGTCAGGGAGTCGCCTTTGTGGCCTTCGCTGAACGTCTCTTTTATAAGATTTGATACTTTAAGCAGAATGAAAGCCATGCTTTTACAACAAACAGTGCCTTTGACCTCGGCCAAAGAAACCTATGATCTACAAGTCGCAAGGACTTCGGCTGAGATACAGACGTTAATACGTACAAACTGCCCTATACATTTCGTGGAAATGATAGGAAGTATCTTTAACATGTCTGATACAAGCGGAATTGTACATGTATTTAAGAGCATCTGTTCCGGTCTGTTAGCACCTTTCCAGGCAATACTTGGAATAATCCCGAACTTTGCGCATTCGGTGTTTGGTGGCATACCATTAATTCTAGCACTTGTTGCCGGAATTCTATTTCTCTTCCTGCTATTACGCTATGGCCAGCCTATTCGCAGACATCACTCTGAGCGAAGTGGAGAAAGCTATCCTTGAACGAAAGTGCCGTGAGCGAATAGTACAGCTTTTGGGCATGAATCGTCTACGGGAACTTAATACCACGTGGTTCCTGTCGTTCAGACCAATCTGGCAAGATTGCATCTTACCTGTTCTACGATGCCTGCTATGTGGTGAAGAATGCGTGTTGGACACCTGTCTAACATTTCCATCAGCTACGCCAACGGATATCGATACTCTGCTGGACCCGATAACGGCCCATGCTCTGTGTTGTCCCCAGAGGCTACCAATTCTGATGACGGCATTCATTGAGATCTCACAGACGCTTCCGGCTGCTGCTGAGGTACGAGATGGATCTACAGGCACACAGGTAACAACGGACGCGAACATTGCTGCGGCATCCTATGCTGAAAGCGATGCTTCACATCTCTGTGCAATTAATCTACTACACAAGGTGTTCCGAATGTCACCAACTACAGTGGACGATATTTTGTCTACAGAGATAGATGATCTCATGTTTACACCAGACCCGTACACTGACTCTGATTCAGCCCACAGTGTTCCAGAGATGCAATAACAATTTGGCCCTCATATTTCAAAAACTTGGAACTCTTCCCAAATTGAACTTTTTCCGTTTTTTCAAATTAAATGGCAAATCAATCTGCTTGAAGTAGAACTATTCTTATAGTACGGACTTCACGGTACTTCCTCAGACACTTTGTCATCTTGTTAGTCTAAAAAGTTCCTTAATTTCCATGACATGAAATGACTTTGATTTTGAACAAACTTATCGATCATTTTTTTGTCACATGTAATTATTACTGCTTATTTCATTCCAATTGCATTTATTTTCAAATATATGCCTGAAATGAGAAGCAATGCTTAAAATGTACAGTACTTTTTGCATTCTAATATGTTTTTAGATGCTTTTTAATGCTTTTAAGAAATATTTTAGCTATATGCGGTACTCCATTTTATGTTTAGCATTTTAAATGTTTAGCATTTATATTATTATCGTACACACGAAAGTGGAGTGGGTGTTGTATTCCTCTTAGAGGTGTCCGTATATAGGTTTTCCTGTATCATGTCCTTATATAGGCGCAATTCGCCCTGCCCTTATATAGGCATAAAATCCCAGTCCTTATTTAGGCATTAAACCGTGCACTCCAAGTACAGGCATGGTCTCCGACATTCGTCCACCCTAACGTCACAACGAGTTCTTGAAGAACAGACCCTTGAGGCTTCGGGAGTTTCCTAGCACAGGACTATTGATTTCTTCAAGGACTGCGTCTATTACTGCATGAACCGTTATACCTTAAGGGTTCATTCATGACGTCTTCCGCTGTCAATGCTAACATTCCGAGGTACCTCTCAGGTATAAATATACCTTCCCTAGCCCTTGTAAATCAGAGGAGACCTCGACTTCAGAGGAGCCAGTTTCCCGGCCTGACGCACTGAGAAGACGCTGTCATCCCTGCACGCAGAGAGTCCAGCTTCCAGTGATCTGACTTCCCTTGCGGGGGTGTTGGAGTTCGAGTCTGGCAAGAGATTCCTACCTCTCTCATTCTTAAGGTATGGAGCTGACTAGAACCTAGAGGGACTCTTGGCATACTAGGCATACTGGGCGTAACATACTCTTAGTATACCATAGTAAGGAATACTCCACCTACTTCATACCTCTCCCTACACCTAGGTTAGGTTAGGTACATTGGGGTAGAACTAGCTTAGAAACGCATCGTGCAGTACTCGCATTTTTAGTATGTGTTATTTATGTAAATGAATATCTACTAAAGATCATGCTAGCGCAGTATTATTTATTTCTACTGCTTACGCTGTACATTATTTATCTTGCATACTATCTTGTGATCGTAACAGCACATATTACTTACACGAGAAACAAGACTGTTCAATAAATCTTTTATTGAAACGCCCGTCTATTCTTTCTGTGTAACTTTGAGGAAAACTAAGCATGCACGATTGAGCTGAGTGAAACGGTTATCTATTGTTTCCACGACTCTGGGACACGTTCTGATTCTAAAGGGAAACAAAGTGGTCATGTTTTGCGGCTGCCAGAAACTACTCCCTTCTTGTTTGTCAAGGAGTTTCTAGTGGCCTCTGAGCTAGCTGGCACAAGTAATTAAGTTTAATATACTCGATAGGGACATACCGACCTCAGTCCTATGTCAAGCCTATAAGGTATATTATTCCAATGCGCAGAGCCTATTAGGGAAATAGGAGCTACACTACATTATCTGACTCACGTTGGGACCATTCTACCAGAACTCGGAGTTGGGCCGCTTTGTAATAGAGATCCAGATCTGGCATCGCCAGGCCTCCCTCATCGGTAGGCTTCCTGAGGAGATAAAATGGTAATCTTGGTCTCCTATTCTGCCAAATTAATTTCCATAGGAGTATGTGGGCCCCATGTGGGAACTCTCTTTCGAGTGTTACGGGTAGACTTTGAAATAGGTGGAGAAACTTCGGCAGGATTACCATTTTAACGGCATGTATTCTGCCTAACCAGGAGAGGTAGAGGGGCGCCCATCTTTTCAGGTCCGTTCATAGCGGGCATAGGAGTGGTGGATAGTTAGCTGCAAATAAACCTGAGATTTTTGAAGTTAGTTTTATTCCCAGATATGTTAAATCTTTCTTGGCCCACTGAAAGGGAGTGATGCCACTAATTCCCTCATCTCTACCTCCGGTAGTGTTAAGTTAAGGAGAAAGGATTTACAAAGGTTGATGCGGAATCCTGCAACTTTCTCAAAGCTTTCCAGTTTGTCACGTATATTCATAATGGATTGATGTGGATCCACAATTGTTAGTAAGATATCATCTGTGAACAATGATATCTTGTGTTCGTCAGAGCCGAATGAAATTCCCTTAACCCCTCTATTGTCTCTGAGTCGGGTGGCTAACAGTTCAATGCTGAGCGCAAAGAGGAGTGGGAATAGGGGGCAGCCCTGCCTCATTCCCCGTTCAAAGAGGAATGAGTCGGAAGCCATGCCGTTGACTAACACTCGTGCACTGGGGGCCGCAAAGTTATCTTTGATCATGTTGATAAATGCTTTGCAAAAGCCGAATCTTTGAAGTGTCTGAAAGAGAAAACTCCAGTTAGCTCGATCAAACGCCTTCTCGGCGGGTATCTGTCGCTTATTAGTTTTTTCTATGAATTGTATCACTCTACGTACGTTGTCATGAGTCTGTCGCCCCTTAATAAATCCCGATTGATCTGGATGGATCAATCCTGGCATCAAGTTTTCTAGGCGGGTAGCTAAAATTCTTGAATACAATTTAGCGTCTAAGTTAAGAAGTGCTATGGGGCGGTACGAACCACAATGTTTTGGATCTTTCCCGGGTTTGGGAATCACAGTCAAAAGGGCTTCACTGGGTTGTTTGGGTAGTAGTCGCTATGTGATTAAAAAGGGCCTTTAGCTGGGGAATTAGTTCTGTACTAAAGGTTTTATAGGATTGTGTTGTCAGACCGTCAGGTCCCGGAGATTTATGTAGTTTCAGAGACCCAATCGCTTTTTGTACTTCTTCCTCCGTGATAGCTTCCCTAGTTGCTCATTCTGACTCTGTGTAACCTGCGGGTGCTCCATAGTGTCTAAATAAGTCATTTGTGTCTAAAAACTAAGTGGGTCAGCTGTGTACAATGTGTTATAAAAGTCCCTGAATGCTCTTGCTTTACCCGAGTCATCGTGTGTCAGTGATCCTGAGGGTGTTTGAATGTCCCCGATGAAGTCCTTTTCTCTCTTGATCTGCAACTGGCGTGCCAGATGTGCTCCAACTTTATTGCCTTGTGCGTATGAGGTCTGCTTGAGTCTAAGCAGTGTTATTTCTGCTCTGTTGAAGAAGATCGCACAGAGTTTCCCCTTCAGGGCTGTGACCTTTCTTTGGGTTGTGAGGGTAGGATTGGCTTTGTGTGTTCGTTCTAGTGTTTTCAGTTCCCCCTCCAAGTTTAATCTTTCTGTTGTTCTTTCCTTGTTAAGCACTGCCATTAGTGTTATGCATTGGCCCCTAATTACGGCCTTGAAAGCGTCCCAGTTGTTCGATGGAGATGTGTCGTATGGGTCATTTAGTTGAAAGTACTCCCTAATTGAGGAGCGTAGGGCATCGCGGAGTGCTTTGTCTTGTGTTACCGTGTTGGTGAAGAACCATCGTTTGAACTTCGGTTTAGGGCTGTGCCACTCTAGTACGGCCACCACTGGAGCATGGTCGTAGATAATGATGGGGTGTATGATTACCTCCTGAACTAACTTATTAAGGTTTTGGCTCATAAATATGTAGTCGAGTCTCGAGTAAGTGCGGTGAACGTGCGAGAAGAATGTGTAATCTTTATCTTCTGGGTGTGCTTCCCTCCAACAGTCTCTAAAACCTAAGTCGTGAATGGCTTGTTTCAAATTTTTAGGAAAGCTACCTGTGTAGGTCCTATGTGGGTGGGTGCTGTCCTTCCCGGAATGCCATGTCAGGTTAAAATCACCCATCAGCACAATGTCGCCCTCTGCGAAGCCCCCCAGGAGGGTCAGTGTATTATGGATGAAAGTTGCTTGATTTGTGTTCGGTACGTATATCCCCGCAAAAGTGCAGAAACGCCCATGTATACGGCCTTTTACCAGTACCACTCTCCCTTCCTTGTCAGTTTTATAGTCTATTGGTTGGAATTTGAGGGAAGAATGGAAGAGGAGGGCCCCTCCATTGTTTTTGGTATTGGCAGAGGATTTAAAGACTATGGGGAATGCTTTGTGTTTGATTCTGTGGTCCTCTGACCTTTCAAGGTGGGTCTCCTGGAGTGCCACTACATCATAATGTTGGTCGGTTAAATATCTCCATATCTTTTGACGCTTAGATGGGGCATTCATCCCTCTCACGTTCTATGTCAGTGTTGTGATCACCATCTTGATTCTATGTACTGTGTTGCTGTACATGTTTACCCTCCCTCACCTGCGATTCTCTCTTTGCCGCCCCACCCAAGGGCCACCTCCCTCCTCCACCCCCCCTGGGTCCATAAACTGGCAATGACCAGTGCGTGAGTCCCCATTGTGCACTGTTGATATTGCTCTTACCTTGCCGGACCCCACACAGAACATAAAAAAGGGGAAAAAAGGGAACAAGAAAACATATCCAAATGTAAAATAAAAGCCTAGTAACAATCTTGAATAGCAAGATCGGTGGGACAGTCTGTCCCTTATTTGGGTCACCATTGTGGTGTCTGATCATCGTTTGAGGCGAATTGGACCATGATCCATCGCCGAGGTCCGTTTCGTAAAATCATAGCTAAAGACTAGTTCTGCTTTTCCGATTAGAAATTTGCGGATGCTTTATCGCTACACAGTCCTTTTTACCGGCCTCTGAACCTTCAAATACATATGTTGGATGAGATTTTTAGTTGAAGAAGTAGAATGGGGTCATGTTTCCTGACTGTTAGGGACATTTTTGGTTGTACCTGTTCTAATTGCAGGATGCCGCGCGGTTTCTGAGCATGGATCGCGCTCTCCACTGGGTGTCGAGACTTTCATGGTATCTCAGCGGTGCCTGGTTTCTTCTGTGCTCTGGGGCGGCAGCGTGTCTGCCAGCGGCCTCCCTTCTCCATTCCTTGCGAGGGAGCATCCTGTTGCCCCTCGCCACCTGCCTCCGCAGTAGTCTCCATTGTCGGTAGGCCCAGCACTCTGAAGGCTTCTTTGACTTCGGTTATGTGGTGCGTTTTGTTACGGTATTCCAAACCTATACCAAAAGGATAGGTCCATCGGTATCTAATGTTGTCTCGCCTGAGTTTTCCGTGACTGGTCTGAGTTGTTGGCGTCGGGCCAGGGTTGCTAGTGCTACGTCTTGGAACAGTTGGCAAGAATGACCTTGGAATTTTAGTACCTCCAGTTTCCTCGCCGCCTGCAGTATGGCCTCTTTGGTCTTGAATGAGTGTAGTTTCGCCAATATGTCCCGCGGCGTACGAGTCTCTCCTTGATTGGGTCTTCCCACTCTGTAGACTCTATCTATTTTAATTTTTGTTGTTGGTGTCCCTAGTTTTTTGGTGAACAGGCCCGTAACAAAGGCTTCTAAGTCCGGCCCCTCCGCTCCCTCTTCCAGATTACGAATCCGTATGTTTTCCTGTCTTGACCTGTTCTCGAGGTCCTCGTTCTTTAGTAGCACCGCTTGTAGTTGAGTTTGGAGATCCCGCGTAGTAGATGTCAGCTGTTCCGTTTTCTGTTCCAAGCTCGCAGTTGTGGACTCTACGTCCAACATTCTGGCCCCCATCGAATCGACATCCTGCTGCAAGCTGGTGAGTCTGCCACTGAGATCAGCCCTGAGTGAGTCCATGGATTGCACTATATCAGCCTAAAGCTCCTCTCGTAGCTCTTGCTTGAATTACCTCAGTGACACAAGGAGATCCTCCTTAGATAGCGCCATGTTGTGTTTCCCCGACGCTGATGCCTGCACTTCTTTGGTGGTCGTGGGGGCAAAGTAAGAGGAAACTCTATTATTTTGCTGTTTTTTCGGCGGCACAAATGAGTCCTGTATCAGCACTGGTCTCTTTAGCGTCCAGCTTCTCCCCGCGTAGAGTGGTGGAGGGATTGGACTTTTAAGTATGTGAGATCACTCTGGGGCCTGTTTAGGCATCCGGTCTCTCCCCGTCCAGTAGGGTTCTTCACCCTTGTTGAAAAAGTGCTCTGTCCACTTCACTATAGCACTACTCAGAGTCTTTGATTTTAGTACCTCATCGGTATTGTATTAGGGACTGTGTGCCTCTTTGGATGATCATTGGTGCAATTGCAGACGTGTCTCCAATTATATGCATTAACTGCTTTGTATTCTCACTCACTTTTCATTTGCACTCAGCATAGCTGTGTTCCAGTTATCCTGGTCTCTCATGCTGCTTTTGATAGAGCCAATACACTGGGCCCCGACAGAGTGGGCCAGGGCCAGGACCATGGACGCCGCGTGATGGGCCACGAACGCGCCGCAGAGACCTGTGCTGGTGAATATTGCTCCGAGGCCCCCAGGGACGGGTGCTGCTGTCTTCCTACTTATGGAGCGTCTCCGCCAGGCGCTATTTTAAAGTCAGGCACCCAGCTTCAACTGCTCCTTGTCGCCTCCGAGTCTCCCGTCTATGGGCCCCAATTTTCCCCACACTTATTTGAACTCTGATATGGACTCAGCTGCCCTGGGACTTTAAGAGGGTTTCCTCACCGGGGGCACTATCTTTATATCGGGGGCCGGCATCTTTCGCTTAGTCGCGCCTCAAGTTCCGCGCCCCCCACTCACTGGCACCACCCCCGGTGGGGTCGATCTTCTCTGGGGTGCTACGCAGGGTGCCAGTGTCCTGGGCACTCAGCGGCGCATCTTCTTCCGTCTCGGCCGCAGGTTACGTCACGGCCCGGGTCCAGCTCCCCTCGGGTCTCGTGGAGTCTGGCACCGTCCCCAGTCAATCCCTTCGTCCCGACCCGATCCGATCCAGGCACCTCATTCTCGCTGGATCAAGCGGTAGGAAACTGCGTTTATTGTGCAGTATTGTCTTGAAAATCCTACTTTAATGGGGCCTCGGCGATGGAGCCGTCGTGGATTACGACCACAAGGCCATCTTGGTTGGCCACACCCCTATATATTCTTTTTAAAAGAAAAAGTATTACTATTAACAACTAATAATTAAATAACAACATTTTATTTAATACCCACCCTTTACTCTTTTAAAAGTAAAAAAAAAACACACAAAAATAAACATTTGCACAACACAAATATCAAATAATTAACATTAATTAACATTAACATTAACAACTATATATTAATTAATTAAACACAAATGACTTCCCACCCTTTACTCCTATAAACACCACAACACACACATAATATTAATTACACAATTACCATGATTAATTACCAATTAATTAATTGCAATTAATTATTAATTCATCAATGAAAAATAATTTACTTCCTACCCTTCCCACCCTTTACACCTATAAAAACTACCACACACAAATATAATTAATTACACAATTCCAAAATTAATTACTAATTAATTCATTAAAATTAATTAACAACCAATTAATAATTCATAAATTCTAAATAAATTTCGTCCCACCATTTACACCTATAAACACCACAACACACACCTAAAATTAATTACACAATTACCATAATTAATCACCAATCAATTATTTAAAATTAATTAACAACCAATTATTAATTAATTAACAATAAATTAATTTACACATTTAACACTATAACATCTCAATTAAACAAATATTAATAAATACAAATTAATCAATGCATTACATATAACTAAATTACTTCCCACCCTATTCCCCTATAAACCCACAACCCGCTAAGGGACTAAAAGGCCCATTACGATACCCGGCGTAAAAAAATCCGCCAGGCATGAAAGCGGCAAAAATCCGCCCGCACACACCGTCTGAACACCAACCACGCCATTACGATTACACAAACCGAAAACCGCCATCGGCGGAAAAACCACACAAGATACCGCCCGCCCTCGTCCGAGTCGGAGTCAAACCGCCCGCCACGGACGGAAACACGCACGACAACACAAAACCGCCCGCCCTCACGCCCGACACACCGCACGTGAAATTACGATCGCACCGCCATGAGCGCGGGTAAACCACAAATATACCGCCCGCCAGCGCAAACAACGCCGATGAGAATTGACACGGCAGAAGCCATGGCGCCCACGTCCCTGCACAGAAACCATCCGCTGACAAAAACAATCGCACACAACATGGCCAACAAGTCCACACAGCAGGGCACGCACAAATACACAAGCACAGTACACATCCCGAAAACACCCCCCCTGGACAAACAAAAAATACAAAGGCCAGAACACCAGACACAACACACCTGAAAACAACAGACCATGAGGACACACCCACATAGGTAAGTACAAAAGCAGCACTCCCACAGACCACAACCCCTTGCAACATTGCAAACTAGAGAGGAGAGGAGAGGACACAGTGACACAGCAAGGACAGCAGCACACCACAGAAACGCACACATCACCCACCACCACCACCACCACCACCAAACACCGGCACCACAAACCCCCTGCACATTACACAACACACACCGCACCAGCACCACAAACACCATGGCACCACAAAGAATGCCCAAGTTCACGCCCATTGAGCTGACGGTCATGGTCGACGAGATTATCAAGGTGCACCCACAAATCTATGGGAACCTGGTCCAGCACACACCACTAGCCACCAGAAACAGAATGTGGAACCGGATCGTAGACCAGGTCAATGCAGTCGGGACCCTGCCCAGGAACAGAGTTGAAATCAACAAACGGTGGAATGACGTCAAGAGCCTGGTCAAGAAGAAGGAGAGCAAGAACAGAGAGCTGGCTGCCGTCACTGGCGGAGGGAATCCCGCGCTCTTCAAGACCTTCAAAGCGTGGGAGGAGAAGGTGCGAGTCATTATACATCCGGAGATCCTCGCCGGATTACCAGAGGAGTGGAGGCTGGTAAGTACAAACTAATGTATACCAGCACACCGCTATGTACTCACATGCACTACCACCATGCCACAGCTCCCAGGGACAAACACCCCCATGTCCAGCACACAATACACAACACATCACACACACATGCAACAGACACCACCACACACAGCCCAAACCTAACAACTGTAAGATACGTGGGGGCATGTGTACACTCAGCCAGCCACGTAACCACCAACAGGTCCCCAAGTATGCCAGAAGCGCCACAACGAGCACCCACCACACCCATGTGTCCGCCATAGCTGCACTAACCGACAAGTAACAGGTAAGTGGCAGGAACACAAAGTGCAGTGGGTGGGAGGGTGGACAACTCAAGTACAACACACACCAGGCCCCTAGTCCCACAGCACAGCAAGGAGGAGCATCCCCCACACCCCACACCCACGTGTCAGCCACCGCAGTGCACACCGACAGCCGAAAGGCAGACATCACGGTCCACAACAATCGGTGTCAGTGGGTGTCCAGCCATCACCACGACCCACAACACCGCCCCCACCCCCACAGACCTGCAACATGGAGCACCCCCGCTTAGAACCATGTGGCATCCAGTACAGTGCACGCACGAACAACCTGCAGGTGGGAAACTGGACAGGGCTGGATTACTGGAGGCATGAGGACCGTAACACGACCAACACATGGGACATGTTACGTAGCAGACGAACACGCAGCACCGCCCACTGTCACGAACAAGTGAACAATGTGCACACGGACATGAACCACAGACTCACACCCCACATGACCCATCACAGACACAGCAACACCCAAGGAGCCACGTCTGCATGCACAAGCCACACTGAATACAGTACCACACGGCAGCCACTGTGCAACCCATCACACACAACCGAAACACCATTGAAGTCCTGTCCATGTAGCCCCTACTGCCTGTCAACCACACACCCCACAACTACGCCTATGTAAGACAAACAACACTAGACGCAACAGAGCGGAACAACATAAATGCACACGAACACCACTGAACCCATCAAACACACAGACACACCATGCACATACAACATACCATCCATCCCATCCGTCAGCCCCAGTCTCATGAAAGGCATGTCATCCGCACAGCTGCCACACATACAGCAGTCACGCTAAGATACATGCCCATGACCAACCATGTGCCAGAAGTCAATGAAGCGCACGCCACACTGTGAGCAACAACACACAACATGGGCCACACCCCCCCGAGCACTGCAGTGATGCACATGGCACAGGGCAGCACGCACACCAAGGAGATGGGACAACTGCAATACGTCGGGTGGCACACAACCATCACACACTCATAACGATGCGTCCAATGCCATGTCCAGTAATCACAACAGACAGCAAATATGCAGGGTATGTCAGGCATGCACACACCTCAGACCATGCACTGTCATGCTGCCACAACACATGTCACGTTCGGCACCCATGGCTCACAGCATGTAGCCCAAAAGCATATTCCATCCCAAATGCGTTTCTGGGGCATGACCCCCATGTTGCCATATGCGTTCCTAAGCGTTCCATTTGCACCCCAAAAGCATATTCCATCCCAAATGCGTTCCTGGGGCATGACCCCCATGTTGCCAAATGCGTTCCTAAGCGTTCCATATGCACCCCAAAAGCAAAGTACAAACCAGACCCAGGATGGGCCTGGAGCCCGCATACACCAGAGTCACAATAAGTAGGAGCACAGCAACACACCCATCGGCATAGCCAATCCGTCCCATGCCACATGTGCACAGCACACAGTCCCATTGCCAAGCACACACAACAACAGATTGTACAGCCACACACCCGCCTCCGGGACACACGTGCACGAGAGTGCACGAACGGAGAATGTCAGACAACCAATACAGACTTCGCCAGGTGCAACACAATAACAAATCTCATTCTCTCCACAGGTGACGAACTGCTGGATGCTGGGGATGGAGACAGCAGCCAGCACAGCCAGCCTACAAGCCCCCAACGAGGACACACGGATGTGGAGGATCTGTCCTCCTCTTCGGACACGGACCACCAAGCAGGCCCATCTAGTGTGGCAGGGCCCAGCCGCTCCCCAGGACCCCTCCTACCCACCAACCCATCATCCAGGGCTGCTGAACATTCCCAGCCCCCTGCTGCCACTGTCGTTGCGGCCACACCCACGGTCATTGCGGCCACACCCACGGGCATTGCGGCCACACCCACGGTCATTGCGGCCACAACCACGGTCATTGCGGCCACTACCACTGCCGCAACCGCCACCACGTCTTCGCTGGCCCCAGCCCCAGCGCAGGTGGTGGCCCGGACGACTGGATCCACCCTGGGATCCAGGGCGAGGACCGTGGTGAGCAATGTGGCTAGTGGGCAGGCCGGTGGCAGCAGGACTGGTAGGAGGAGCAGGGTCAGGGAAACGCCAGCCTCCCCTGGGAGCCATGCCCTGCCTCAAATGGCCAGAGTCCTTGGGGCCTATGAAGAGGCCCAAGGACAATGGGCCAGGTCAGCTACAGACACGCGTGAGGTGCTGGGGGTGCTGAGGTCCATGGACGCCCGTATGGGCCAACTCGTGGACCTCATGGGCCAGCTGGTGGTGGCGGTGAGGTCACAGCCAGGGACAGCAGCTCCCCCTCCGCCACCACCTGCCGGGGCGCAGGGTCGAGCAGCAGTGTCCAGTTCCCCTGCGTCCACAGCCAGTGAGCACACCTCAACCACCAGCAGGTCGCAAGCAGGCACCCCCTCGCAAACGTGGAAGGGGCCGTCCGAAGTGGAAACAGATCTCCCGGGAGGACTTCGCACGCTCCAGACGCAAGTGAGGCAGCCAGCCAGCCTTCCTTGACCACCCACTGCATTGACTTGGACTACGATCCCACTCCACACAGCCATCTGGATGGCATGTGTGTGTTGGACTATGGACATAGAACCAGTGGGTACACCCTGAGCATCACGCAGCCATGACCGACAGCTCATTGTCACTGCACGCACCACTTTTGTCATCACCTTACACACAATCACATGTCACAGTTTGAAATAAATGCACCTCTTCCACAAACTGCTGTCTGTGCCCTGTGTTTTAATTGTACGGAATACAACGGCCACCTTGAGCGGAACGGCACCTGATGCGTGGCATGGCAATGGAACCGGAGGGCCTGTAGGGACCTAGGGGTGGGAGACAGAACAGGAGCACATTCAATGAGTGTGTCACACACCCATCACACAGTACATGTCAACAACTACAAGCAATGTACACACATCGCACAGAGCAATAGGGCACAATGCCACAGCCACCATCAGTGGCATACTAACCTGGGCATGGAGCGTTGACACACAGCACGCAGTGAACAAAAGGCCACCCTGACACAGCACACACACACCTGCACAAATACAGACACATCAGCCGTCGTACATGGACACTCACCGTCAAGTGAAGTAGCGGGCGATGAGCTGCTGGCGCACATTCCCAGCTTCCTCCTCTCCGCTGTCCTCCTCACTCGAGCTGTCCTGGTCTGCGGGCTGGGGCCCTGGTTGATCTCCGTCATCCACAATGAGGGGGATCTGCTTCCGAATGGCCAGATTGTGCAGCATGCAGCACGCCACCACTATCTGGCACACCTTCTGTGGGGAGTACGCCAGCGCACCCCCGGTGCGGTCCAGGCACCTGAACCTGGACTTGAGGAGGCCAAAGGTACGCTCGACCACACGTCTGGTCCTCCCATGTGCCTCATTGTAGCGATCGTCTGCTGGGGTGCGAGGATTCCTCAATGGACTGAGCAGCCATGCCCCATTCGGGTACGCAGAGTCACCTGGGTGTGAGGGACACAGAGAACCGTTGCTATTCCAACTGGACAGGGGACAGCATCGCACAACCAGCACGCTACACCACTCCACATACTCACCGACAATACAGCCACGATCCTGTTGCAGATTGGACATCAGTCGTGGCAAGATGCTGTTGCGCATTACGTGTGCGTCATGGGCCGAGCCTGGGAACTTTGCACACACGTGGGTTATCACCATGTCCGCAAGGCACACCACTTGCACATTCAGGGAGTGCGTGTGCTTCCTGTTGCGGTACAGGTGCTCAGTGGCCTGTGGTGGAACAAGGCCAACATGTGTGCAATCAATGGCACCAACGACGTGTGGGATCCTGCCAAGGGCATAGAATGCACCCTTCACTGCCGCCAATTCACGAGCCCTGGGGAATCTGATGTACCTGTTTCGGTACAGCATCATGGCTGCCAGTACATCCCTCAGCACCTTGCTGAACATGGGCTGGGACATCCCTCCTCCACTGCCCACTGTGTGCTGGAATGACCCAGTGGCGAAGAAATGCATGGCGGCCATCACCTTAGCCGTGGGGGTGAATGCTGTCGGATACACCCTGCGGGGACGGAGATGGGGTTCCAACATGGCACACAGTCGATGCAGGGTTGGCCTGTCCAGCCGAAACTTCCTTATGACCTCAGTATCCTCCATGTCCGCCAGCAATTGGTATGGGCGGTCAATGTTCGGTCTCCGCCTAGGGAAGATGGCAGTGGACACATGTCAAAGCAACACAACACATAGCAATTTCGCATTCACATCACTGACATGACTGAGCAAGCACATGAGTCACAGCCCAGCTGTCAAGCAGGGACGGCACGGCCACAATACACTTACACAGGTCTCCCACCAATGGCAATGGCTAGTGATGCAAACCACTGCCATGGTCATGCACATGGGGATCTAGGCCCCAATGACTTGCGGGGCGTGCTGATGGGGACTGACTGCATATTCGTCAAGCGGCAACGCCACGGCAACATGAATGTCTGCTGAGCATGGCACTGCTTCCGAGGCTGGATGAGTATGGCACACGACGACGACGATGTGGGCACAGGCTGAGCGGCCAAAACAAGTGGGACCTGTGGCACGAGGGGATATGAGACAGTAGTAGGTGTCAGCACTGCACCCTATGTACAGCACTGTACGGATCACACCTCCCGAAACATTGACAGGTGTCCACATTGACAGCCCCATGCCAAGACGGCTGTGTGCTTGCAGTCACACGTCACAGGTGAGAGGTTACATTGCACGTGCCAGGTGGCAGACGTACATAGTGGGAGCTATCATGTGTGTGCATGTGTCTCCTGTTCAGGATCCACCAGATGGGCGCTGACTCTGTACTGACCATTGGACACAGCATGTTCCGTGGAAGGCTTGTGTGTGTGGGATGGTGGCACTGGATGTGCCTCCGTTGGGTGGGGGGCCATGCACAGGGCGGGTACGTCGATGATTGCGCATTGTTGGTCACGGTGGGTGCACCCACTAAGATGTGTTGCCCTGTGTACAATTCCTATGTCCGCATGATGATGGACTGTAGATGTGGGCAGACTACACATTGGTCGATGTGCTGTCTATGTGCATGTGCCTTCACACCAGGCACAGCTGCCCCTGCACATGTGACCCCTGCTGGACTCGCTGCTGGGTCTGTGGAGCTGATGCACCTTCTGTGCGTGGGGCGGACAGCTCACCTCACTACCCTCATTGCGCATGTCATGACTTTGCCGCAGGTGACATGGATCATGGAGGGCCCACATGTACGCGTGGGTAGGCTACACATGTTTGTTCACTGGTCGCCACCCCCAGTCAGTGTTTCGAATGGGAAGGTTGTTGTGCTGGTGGTATATTCGATGTGGCGGATGGGCGGGCCTAGGTGCGGGCTTACATTCCGGACATGGGGGTAGTTGGATTGGCGACTAGTTGCAGTACACACGGGACACGTCTCTTCCTTTCCACATCTGGGTCATCCCTTGTACTCACTGACAGTGATACAGTCATCTTCGCCCCAGCCCTCATGTCCTCCCCTCGCTCCCCCAATATGCATGTGCACCTGCGAGGCTAGCGCTTGCACAGGCAGCCCCAAGCTCGCACCAGAGAGGGCAAGGAGTGTATGTGTGGGTCCAGTTGCACGAGTGGGCTGTCTCAGGGTATGATGTGTGGCGGGACGCCGTCCACCTGCGTGGTGCCCCAAATGGAGACCCGGCCTGCATGGACTATGCATCACAGTCTTCGCCTTCCGGATCCGCCACCTGCGACACCCAGTGGCTGTGGCTGCCCTTGCGGCCAGGCCGCGTCCGTCTGTGACTGATGGCCCACACATTCACTCTTTGGCCTCTCTGGGGAGGGCTCGGGGGTGGTGGCGCACGCGCTTGCACTTAGTCGCAATGGCATGTGGCGTGGTTGGTATAATGGGCAATGGATGGGATGGTGCGAGCCACCTCCCGTGACGTCAGTGCTGCTCGTGCTGAGGTGCGTCCCCCTACACTTCCATTTGACTTGTGCCATGCTACACGTTGAGGTTCTATTGCCTGCGTGATATGACCAGGAGGAGCGCGAGGAGACCTCTCACACACCATGCTCCACTGCCATCCCGTGCCCTGTATCGCCTGTGCGGATTGACTATGTTGGGGTTACACCTGGTCGACTGGGGCTGTGTGTGCCTTGTCAAGGGGCATGGCGGGCGCACAACAGGATCCAGCTAGTCCACGGAGGGTGGGCTGACGTGTGCGCCTGGTTCCGCATTGTTCGTGTGCCCGGCTGCTGTGCACACACGTGTTCACTTCCCCCCGACAGGTGTCCTCTCACAATGCCCAGGGAAGCGGTGGTGTACTGTTCATGACCCCTCCCAACACGGCGTGCTCCAACTTGGCATGTGCGCATCTACCCGTCGCACCCACCCACCTGAGCACTGCGTCCATACGACTTCACACGACACATGTGTGTCTTCCACAGTTGTGCTACTCATTTGCGTTGACATCCAATACCAGTGGACTACATGGTCATGTCACGACTGCCGTGTACTTCACATACTCTCATCCTCTCTCATTCGTACTTGTGAAATGAGTCAGCGGAGACAGTTTTGGTTTCAAACATTATATTGAGTCTTCTGTCCTCTGTGATGCAGTATAGTGGACACTACTGGCAGCGGAATACATGTTGAGGATATACTGAGCATGATTACAAATGGGATAGGGTGTGGGGTTACATGTGATTGGCTGTTGCATGTGGGATGTGGGCTTCAGAGTTACATCTGCTTGGCCAAGGCTGTGCTAATGTACATTTACGTATAGCTGCGGATCTGCGGACTTTGACACAGACGGTATACAAGTAGCCTACCAGACCGCTTGGCATCATGGGCACAGTCCATCTCAGTTCCATGTGACAGGTTTGCTGCGGTTGTTCCTCATGCACGCGTGCATGTGAGATGACATCAGGGCATGTGCTTGCGTGCATGCAGCGGCGTGCCACTTGTTGTTGCAATGTGGTGGTTACTGGACATGTCACAGTCACTGGGGTCGTGTTGTTGTTGTTTGCACTTGTCGTCCGTGCAAGGGTCCTGGTATGGGATTCCCGGGGCGGGGGTGGGAGGGGTGCAGCACCCACAGACTCCAGGCGACCTATTCATGTCCACTGAGCGGTGTGTGTGTCCATGGGCGCTGGATCCATGTCGTGTCCTGGTTGTTCGTGCAGTTCCGTCCATGTGGGTGCGATGCACAGACCCCATGCCACTGCCTCCCACGATGCATGCGGTGTTCCTGGATGTGATGGGGAACAGTGTGCATGTCCCGGTCATATCCGATGTCATGGCGATGTCGTTGATGGTGTGGTAATTGTTGCCGGTCGTTTGGTATGGCTGTTGTGGTGGTGACTGGCCAGTCCGTGCGGAAGCTAAGCATGGGTGCGGGGTTGGACATCATAGGTCAATCGGGGAACCTGCGTTGGGGTCCGACGAATTTACAGGTTGTCAGGTATGCGATGCCGTCCAGCAGGGCTTCCATGTCATTGGTGGTGTTTATGTTTGCCAGCCAATGTAGCGGATGGTGGCTGTCAAGGTGTTGTTCGTAAGTTGTCCCTTGGAGGACCATGATGGGGCATGCTGGGTGACATTCGATGTAGCTGTGCTCGATGATCCGTCGTGTGGAGGCACAGTGGTCCCATTTCAGTGCGGGTGCGATGTTGGCCACATACGCCATGCCCCCATAGGCAGAGCAGGCCCTGTCGTGTGCGTCCAGAGGGAGGAGTAGTGCTAGCAGGTCCGCCTTTAGACATGCCGGGTTGGAGAGACACATCTCCACGGGATGCTGGTAGGGACACCTCCGACAGTAGAAGACGGGTATGACGCAGCTGAACAATGTGATGCGGTAAGTCAGTCGGTAACTTACGTTCAGCAGGGACAGGAGTTCGCATCCCAATATATGTATCAGGTTGGTTTTGTACAGCTTGACCTGTCCGGCGTAGTTGGGTAGGTGTGTTGCGGTTGCCATTTTGCAGCGGTGCGTTGTGGTGGCGTGCTCCGGCTGTGTGTGCAGTCTGCAATGTGCACGCTCCGAGGTTGCTGTGAGCTCTGTGTAGTCGTAGGGAGACAGGACTTGTGTTCTGTTGGCTTGTGCGGAGGACACGGGCCCTCATCCCACATGCTTCTCAGACAGTTCAAGGTCAGTGATGTGTGACTCCTTCCAATTAACTTGCATGGGGCCGACATGGGGGAGTGTTTTCTTTATTCTTTCCCGTCCGTTGTGTTCTTCTGTGATATGCGCTATCTGCCCTGTGGTCGGTCTCCTCTGCATGCCTGTGTTGGTCTTTTATTGGACAATGGCTGTATTCACCGGCTTCTTTCGTAGGGCTATGGTTTCGGAGTTGGAATGGAAGGTCATTCAGTGCTGTCTGCTCTCCCTTGTGTGGGCGGCAGGCTGCCTTTCCGCTCTGCGTTGGGCCTTGTGTGTGAGTGTTATTCTTGGGCCACCTGTTGTCGGTCCCCGGGCTCTTTGGTGTTCCGTTTTGTATGTCTTGTTCATATGTGCAGGGTGGTATGGGTGTTTCAGTGTGGTACTGGCGTTCCTCTTCCCGAAGGAGCCCTGCTTCTCCTAGTTGGTGTTGCCGCCGCTGTGTGCTTCGCCATGTTTGTTGCACTGGGGTGTGTCCTGCTGTTGCGTGACTTCACTGACATGTGTGCGTCGGTTGTGTGACGTTGGGTGTTGTCCGTGAATTGGGCGTTGGGGACATGTCTGTGGCAGGCCTGTCACGTGTCATGTGCATTCGGGGTGGGGCTGGTGTGTGTGCTGCTTGGTTGTGTCCCTGTGTCTGTGTGCGACGCATGCATGGCGCTGCGGTTGGCCTCTGCGTTGTGCGCATGTGTGGCAGCGTCATCGCCGCTTTGGGGCCGTGACGGGGTGGTTGGTTCCTAGTCCCAGGTGGTGTGTACACATGTGTTACGAGATGTTACAATTTGGCCTGTGTGTCATATGTGGATGCTATGGTAGATGTGTCGTGTACACGCGGGGGTGGGGGTTGTCCGCTTTTTCCGCCCTTGCACTGTGTGCGCTGTTTGCGTGCACTTGTTGTATGTGTGCCTACCTGCGTCTTCGCGGTACGTTGCGTCCTTGGTGGTGCATCAGATAGAGCATAGGGAGGGCCTGCAGTGCTGGATTCATGCTCGGGGGTGCCGCTTCTTCGGTGTCCGTGCTCGGCGTTCGTGTTACCGCTTCGGTTTGACGTACGGTGTCTCTTAGCCGTGGGTTCAGTTTGTGTGCGGCATCGTAATTTGTACGCCGGGCGGTACGTGTTTCGTCGGACGGTGTGTGTCAATTGTGCTGCGCCGCTATGTGTACGGGCGCACTTTGATGGCGGACGGTGTCGCTGGCTTGCCGGCGGTGTTTGGCTGACTTTTCACATCGTAATCGGGCGGGCGTGTGGACTGCTGCGTGCAGGCGGTAACTGGTGGTTTTTGCATCCGCCAGCACGGCGGTAGTGCTTCCGCCCGACATCCTAATGGGCCCCCAAAAGCGCAAAATTCAAATTTTTTTTTTTTTATAACTACTAAAAATTTAACAAATACATTAAAAATACAAACAAATCTTATACAAAAAAACATACATCACATACATATAAAATATATACTAAAATACATAACAATAGTAAAAACGATATTTTTAACAACTATATTTTTGCAAACGATAATTAACACTTAGCGGCCCATTAGGATGTCGGGCGGAAGCACTACCGCCGTGCTGGCGGATGCAAAAACCACCAGTTACCGCCTGCACGCAGCAGTCCACACGCCCGCCCGATTACGATGCGAAAAGTCAGCCAAACACCGCCGGCAAGCCAGCGACACCGTCCGCCATCAAAGTGCGCCCGTACACGTAGCGGCGCAGCACAATTGACACACACCGTCCGACGAAACACGTACCGCCCGGCGTACAAATTACGATGCCGCACACAAACTGAACCCACGGCTAAGAGACACCGTACGTCAAACCGAAGCGGTAACACGAACGCCGAGCACGGACACCGAAGAAGCGGCACCCCCGAGCATGAATCCAGCACTGCAGGCCCTCCCTATGCTCTATCTGATGCACCACCAAGGACGCAACGTACCGCGAAGACGCAGGTAGGCACACATACAACAAGTGCACGCAAACAGCGCACACAGTGCAAGGGCGGAAAAAGCGGACAACCCCCCACCCCCGCGTGTACACGACACATCTACCATAGCATCCACATATGACACACAGGCCAAATTGTAACATCTCGTAACACATGTGTACACACCACCTGGGACTAGGAACCAACCACCCCGTCACGGCCCCAAAGCGGCGATGACGCTGCCACACATGCGCACAACGCAGAGGCCAACCGCAGCGCCATGCATGCGTCGCACACAGACACAGGGACACAACCAAGCAGCACACACACCAGCCCCACCCCGAATGCACATGACACGTGACAGGCCTGCCACAGACATGTCCCCAACGCCCAATTCACGGACAACACCCAACGTCACACAACCGACGCACACATGTCAGTGAAGTCACGCAACAGCAGGACACACCCCAGTGCAACAAACATGGCGAAGCACACAGCGGCGGCAACACCAACTAGGAGAAGCAGGGCCCCTTCGGGAAGAGGAACGCCAGTACCACACTGAAACACCCATACCACCCTGCACATATGAACAAGACATACAAAACGGAACACCAAAGAGCCCGGGGACCGACAACAGGTGGCCCAAGAATAACACTCACACACAAGGCCCAACGCAGAGCGGAAAGGCAGCCTGCCGCCCACACAAGGGAGAGCAGACAGCACTGAATGACCTTCCATTCCAACTCCGAAACCATAGCCCTACGAAAGAAGCCGGTGAATACAGCCATTGTCCAATAAAAGACCAACACAGGCATGCAGAGGAGACCGACCACAGGGCAGATAGCGCATATCACAGAAGAACACAACGGACGGGAAAGAATAAAGAAAACACTCCCCCATGTCGGCCCCATGCAAGTTAATTGGAAGGAGTCACACATCACTGACCTTGAACTGTCTGAGAAGCATGTGGGATGAGGGCCCGTGTCCTCCGCACAAGCCAACAGAACACAAGTCCTGTCTCCCTACGACTACACAGAGCTCACAGCAACCTCGGAGCGTGCACATTGCAGACTGCACACACAGCCGGAGCACGCCACCACAACGCACCGCTGCAAAATGGCAACCGCAACACACCTACCCAACTACGCCGGACAGGTCAAGCTGTACAAAACCAACCTGATACATATATTGGGATGCGAACTCCTGTCCCTGCTGAACGTAAGTTACCGACTGACTTACCGCATCACATTGTTCAGCTGCGTCATACCCGTCTTCTACTGTCGGAGGTGTCCCTACCAGCATCCCGTGGAGATGTGTCTCTCCAACCCGGCATGTCTAAAGGCGGACCTGCTAGCACTACTCCTCCCTCTGGACGCACACGACAGGGCCTGCTCTGCCTATGGGGGCATGGCGTATGTGGCCAACATCGCACCCGCACTGAAATGGGACCACTGTGCCTCCACACGACGGATCATCGAGCACAGCTACATCGAATGTCACCCAGCATGCCCCATCATGGTCCTCCAAGGGACAACTTACGAACAACACCTTGACAGCCACCATCCGCTACATTGGCTGGCAAACATAAACACCACCAATGACATGGAAGCCCTGCTGGACGGCATCGCATACCTGACAACCTGTAAATTCGTCGGACCCCAACGCAGGTTCCCCGATTGACCTATGATGTCCAACCCCGCACCCATGCTTAGCTTCCGCACGGACTGGCCAGTCACCACCACAACAGCCATACCAAACGACCGGCAACAATTACCACACCATCAACGACATCGCCATGACATCGGATATGACCGGGACATGCACACTGTTCCCCATCACATCCAGGAACACCGCATGCATCGTGGGAGGCAGTGGCATGGGGTCTGTGCATCGCACCCACATGGACGGAACTGCACGAACAACCAGGACACGACATGGATCCAGCGCCCATGGACACACACACCGCTCAGTGGACATGAATAGGTCGCCTGGAGTCTGTGGGTGCTGCACCCCTCCCACCCCCGCCCCGGGAATCCCATACCAGGACCCTTGCACGGACGACAAGTGCAAACAACAACAACACGACCCCAGTGACTGTGACATGTCCAGTAACCACCACATTGCAACAACAAGTGGCACGCCGCTGCATGCACGCAAGCACATGCCCTGATGTCATCTCACATGCACGCGTGCATGAGGAACAACCGCAGCAAACCTGTCACATGGAACTGAGATGGACTGTGCCCATGATGCCAAGCGGTCTGGTAGGCTACTTGTATACCGTCTGTGTCAAAGTCCGCAGATCCGCAGCTATACGTAAATGTACATTAGCACAGCCTTGGCCAAGCAGATGTAACTCTGAAGCCCACATCCCACATGCAACAGCCAATCACATGTAACCCCACACCCTATCCCATTTGTAATCATGCTCAGTATATCCTCAACATGTATTCCGCTGCCAGTAGTGTCCACTATACTGCATCACAGAGGACAGAAGACTCAATATAATGTTTGAAACCAAAACTGTCTCCGCTGACTCATTTCACAAGTACGAATGAGAGAGGATGAGAGTATGTGAAGTACACGGCAGTCGTGACATGACCATGTAGTCCACTGGTATTGGATGTCAACGCAAATGAGTAGCACAACTGTGGAAGACACACATGTGTCGTGTGAAGTCGTATGGACGCAGTGCTCAGGTGGGTGGGTGCGACGGGTAGATGCGCACATGCCAAGTTGGAGCACGCCGTGTTGGGAGGGGTCATGAACAGTACACCACCGCTTCCCTGGGCATTGTGAGAGGACACCTGTCGGGGGGAAGTGAACACGTGTGTGCACAGCAGCCGGGCACACGAACAATGCGGAACCAGGCGCACACGTCAGCCCACCCTCCGTGGACTAGCTGGATCCTGTTGTGCGCCCGCCATGCCCCTTGACAAGGCACACACAGCCCCAGTCGACCAGGTGTAACCCCAACATAGTCAATCCGCACAGGCGATACAGGGCACGGGATGGCAGTGGAGCATGGTGTGTGAGAGGTCTCCTCGCGCTCCTCCTGGTCATATCACGCAGGCAATAGAACCTCAACGTGTAGCATGGCACAAGTCAAATGGAAGTGTAGGGGGACGCACCTCAGCACGAGCAGCACTGACGTCACGGGAGGTGGCTCGCACCATCCCATCCATTGCCCATTATACCAACCACGCCACATGCCATTGCGACTAAGTGCAAGCGCGTGCGCCACCACCCCGAGCCCTCCCCAGAGAGGCCAAAGAGTGAATGTGTGGGCCATCAGTCACAGACGGACGCGGCCTGGCCGCAAGGGCAGCCACAGCCACTGGGTGTCGCAGGTGGCGGATCCGGAAGGCGAAGACTGTGATGCATAGTCCATGCAGGCCGGGTCTCCATTTGGGGCACCACGCAGGTGGACGGCGTCCCGCCACACATCATACCCTGAGACAGCCCACTCGTGCAACTGGACCCACACATACACTCCTTGCCCTCTCTGGTGCGAGCTTGGGGCTGCCTGTGCAAGCGCTAGCCTCGCAGGTGCACATGCATATTGGGGGAGCGAGGGGAGGACATGAGGGCTGGGGCGAAGATGACTGTATCACTGTCAGTGAGTACAAGGGATGACCCAGATGTGGAAAGGAAGAGACGTGTCCCGTGTGTACTGCAACTAGTCGCCAATCCAACTACCCCCCATGTCCGGAATGTAAGCCCGCACCTAGGCCCGCCCATCCGCCACATCGAATATACCACCAGCACAACAACCTTCCCATTCGAAACACTGACTGGGGGTGGCGACCAGTGAACAAACATGTGTAGCCTACCCACGCGTACATGTGGGCCCTCCATGATCCATGTCACCTGCGGCAAAGTCATGACATGCGCAATGAGGGTAGTGAGGTGAGCTGTCCGCCCCACGCACAGAAGGTGCATCAGCTCCACAGACCCAGCAGCGAGTCCAGCAGGGGTCACATGTGCAGGGGCAGCTGTGCCTGGTGTGAAGGCACATGCACATAGACAGCACATCGACCAATGTGTAGTCTGCCCACATCTACAGTCCATCATCATGCGGACATAGGAATTGTACACAGGGCAACACATCTTAGTGGGTGCACCCACCGTGACCAACAATGCGCAATCATCGACGTACCCGCCCTGTGCATGGCCCCCCACCCAACGGAGGCACATCCAGTGCCACCATCCCACACACACAAGCCTTCCACGGAACATGCTGTGTCCAATGGTCAGTACAGAGTCAGCGCCCATCTGGTGGATCCTGAACAGGAGACACATGCACACACATGATAGCTCCCACTATGTACGTCTGCCACCTGGCACGTGCAATGTAACCTCTCACCTGTGACGTGTGACTGCAAGCACACAGCCGTCTTGGCATGGGGCTGTCAATGTGGACACCTGTCAATGTTTCGGGAGGTGTGATCCGTACAGTGCTGTACATAGGGTGCAGTGCTGACACCTACTACTGTCTCATATCCCCTCGTGCCACAGGTCCCACTTGTTTTGGCCGCTCAGCCTGTGCCCACATCGTCGTCGTCGTGTGCCATACTCATCCAGCCTCGGAAGCAGTGCCATGCTCAGCAGACATTCATGTTGCCGTGGCGTTGCCGCTTGACGAATATGCAGTCAGTCCCCATCAGCACGCCCCGCAAGTCATTGGGGCCTAGATCCCCATGTGCATGACCATGGCAGTGGTTTGCATCACTAGCCATTGCCATTGGTGGGAGACCTGTGTAAGTGTATTGTGGCCGTGCCGTCCCTGCTTGACAGCTGGGCTGTGACTCATGTGCTTGCTCAGTCATGTCAGTGATGTGAATGCGAAATTGCTATGTGTTGTGTTGCTTTGACATGTGTCCACTGCCATCTTCCCTAGGCGGAGACCGAACATTGACCGCCCATACCAATTGCTGGCGGACATGGAGGATACTGAGGTCATAAGGAAGTTTCGGCTGGACAGGCCAACCCTGCATCGACTGTGTGCCATGTTGGAACCCCATCTCCGTCCCCGCAGGGTGTATCCGACAGCATTCACCCCCACGGCTAAGGTGATGGCCGCCATGCATTTCTTCGCCACTGGGTCATTCCAGCACACAGTGGGCAGTGGAGGAGGGATGTCCCAGCCCATGTTCAGCAAGGTGCTGAGGGATGTACTGGCAGCCATGATGCTGTACCGAAACAGGTACATCAGATTCCCCAGGGCTCGTGAATTGGCGGCAGTGAAGGGTGCATTCTATGCCCTTGGCAGGATCCCACACGTCGTTGGTGCCATTGATTGCACACATGTTGGCCTTGTTCCACCACAGGCCACTGAGCACCTGTACCGCAACAGGAAGCACACGCACTCCCTGAATGTGCAAGTGGTGTGCCTTGCGGACATGGTGATAACCCACGTGTGTGCAAAGTTCCCAGGCTCGGCCCATGACGCACACGTAATGCGCAACAGCATCTTGCCACGACTGATGTCCAATCTGCAACAGGATCGTGGCTGTATTGTCGGTGAGTATGTGGAGTGGTGTAGCGTGCTGGTTGTGCGATGCTGTCCCCTGTCCAGTTGGAATAGCAACGGTTCTCTGTGTCCCTCACACCCAGGTGACTCTGCGTACCCGAATGGGGCATGGCTGCTCAGTCCATTGAGGAATCCTCGCACCCCAGCAGACGATCGCTACAATGAGGCACATGGGAGGACCAGACGTGTGGTCGAGCGTACCTTTGGCCTCCTCAAGTCCAGGTTCAGGTGCCTGGACCGCACCGAGGGTGCGCTGGCGTACTCCCCACAGAAGGTGTGCCAGATAGTGGTGGCGTGCTGCATGCTGCACAATCTGGCCATTCGGAAGCAGATCCCCCTCATTGTGGATGACGGAGATCAACCAGGGCCCCAGCCCGCAGACCAGGACAGCTCGAGTGAGGAGGACAGCGGAGAGGAGGAAGCTGGGAATGTGCGCCAGCAGCTCATCGCCCGCTACTTCACTTGACGGTGAGTGTCCATGTACGACGGCTGATGTGTCTGTATTTGTGCAGGTGTGTGTGTGCTGTGTCAGGGTGGCCTTTTGTTCACTGCGTGCTGTGTGTCAACGCTCCATGCCCAGGTTAGTATGCCACTGATGGTGGCTGTGGCATTGTGCCCTATTGCTCTGTGCGATGTGTGTACATTGCTTGTAGTTGTTGACATGTACTGTGTGATGGGTGTGTGACACACTCATTGAATGTGCTCCTGTTCTGTCTCCCACCCCTAGGTCCCTACAGGTCCCTCCGGTTCCATTGCCATGCCACGCATCAGGTGCCGTTCCGCTCAAGGTGGCCGTTGTATTCCGTACAATTAAAACACAGGGCACAGACAGCAGTTTGTGGAAGAGGTGCATTTATTTCAAACTGTGACATGTGATTGTGTGTAAGGTGATGACAAAAGTGGTGCGTGCAGTGACAATGAGCTGTCGGTCATGGCTGCGTGATGCTCAGGGTGTACCCACTGGTTCTATGTCCATAGTCCAACACACACATGCCATCCAGATGGCTGTGTGGAGTGGGATCGTAGTCCAAGTCAATGCAGTGGGTGGTCAAGGAAGGCTGGCTGGCTGCCTCACTTGCGTCTGGAGCGTGCGAAGTCCTCCCGGGAGATCTGTTTCCACTTCGGACGGCCCCTTCCACGTTTGCGAGGGGGTGCCTGCTTGCGACCTGCTGGTGGTTGAGGTGTGCTCACTGGCTGTGGACGCAGGGGAACTGGACACTGCTGCTCGACCCTGCGCCCCGGCAGGTGGTGGCGGAGGGGGAGCTGCTGTCCCTGGCTGTGACCTCACCGCCACCACCAGCTGGCCCATGAGGTCCACGAGTTGGCCCATACGGGCGTCCATGGACCTCAGCACCCCCAGCACCTCACGCGTGTCTGTAGCTGACCTGGCCCATTGTCCTTGGGCCTCTTCATAGGCCCCAAGGACTCTGGCCATTTGAGGCAGGGCATGGCTCCCAGGGGAGGCTGGCGTTTCCCTGACCCTGCTCCTCCTACCAGTCCTGCTGCCACCGGCCTGCCCACTAGCCACATTGCTCACCACGGTCCTCGCCCTGGATCCCAGGGTGGATCCAGTCGTCCGGGCCACCACCTGCGCTGGGGCTGGGGCCAGCGAAGACGTGGTGGCGGTTGCGGCAGTGGTAGTGGCCGCAATGACCGTGGTTGTGGCCGCAATGACCGTGGGTGTGGCCGCAATGCCCGTGGGTGTGGCCGCAATGACCGTGGGTGTGGCCGCAACGACAGTGGCAGCAGGGGGCTGGGAATGTTCAGCAGCCCTGGATGATGGGTTGGTGGGTAGGAGGGGTCCTGGGGAGCGGCTGGGCCCTGCCACACTAGATGGGCCTGCTTGGTGGTCCGTGTCCGAAGAGGAGGACAGATCCTCCACATCCGTGTGTCCTCGTTGGGGGCTTGTAGGCTGGCTGTGCTGGCTGCTGTCTCCATCCCCAGCATCCAGCAGTTCGTCACCTGTGGAGAGAATGAGATTTGTTATTGTGTTGCACCTGGCGAAGTCTGTATTGGTTGTCTGACATTCTCCGTTCGTGCACTCTCGTGCACGTGTGTCCCGGAGGCGGGTGTGTGGCTGTACAATCTGTTGTTGTGTGTGCTTGGCAATGGGACTGTGTGCTGTGCACATGTGGCATGGGACGGATTGGCTATGCCGATGGGTGTGTTGCTGTGCTCCTACTTATTGTGACTCTGGTGTATGCGGGCTCCAGGCCCATCCTGGGTCTGGTTTGTACTTTGCTTTTGGGGTGCATATGGAACGCTTAGGAACGCATTTGGCAACATGGGGGTCATGCCCCAGGAACGCATTTGGGATGGAATATGCTTTTGGGGTGCAAATGGAACGCTTAGGAACGCATATGGCAACATGGGGGTCATGCCCCAGAAACGCATTTGGGATGGAATATGCTTTTGGGCTACATGCTGTGAGCCATGGGTGCCGAACGTGACATGTGTTGTGGCAGCATGACAGTGCATGGTCTGAGGTGTGTGCATGCCTGACATACCCTGCATATTTGCTGTCTGTTGTGATTACTGGACATGGCATTGGACGCATCGTTATGAGTGTGTGATGGTTGTGTGCCACCCGACGTATTGCAGTTGTCCCATCTCCTTGGTGTGCGTGCTGCCCTGTGCCATGTGCATCACTGCAGTGCTCGGGGGGGTGTGGCCCATGTTGTGTGTTGTTGCTCACAGTGTGGCGTGCGCTTCATTGACTTCTGGCACATGGTTGGTCATGGGCATGTATCTTAGCGTGACTGCTGTATGTGTGGCAGCTGTGCGGATGACATGCCTTTCATGAGACTGGGGCTGACGGATGGGATGGATGGTATGTTGTATGTGCATGGTGTGTCTGTGTGTTTGATGGGTTCAGTGGTGTTCGTGTGCATTTATGTTGTTCCGCTCTGTTGCGTCTAGTGTTGTTTGTCTTACATAGGCGTAGTTGTGGGGTGTGTGGTTGACAGGCAGTAGGGGCTACATGGACAGGACTTCAATGGTGTTTCGGTTGTGTGTGATGGGTTGCACAGTGGCTGCCGTGTGGTACTGTATTCAGTGTGGCTTGTGCATGCAGACGTGGCTCCTTGGGTGTTGCTGTGTCTGTGATGGGTCATGTGGGGTGTGAGTCTGTGGTTCATGTCCGTGTGCACATTGTTCACTTGTTCGTGACAGTGGGCGGTGCTGCGTGTTCGTCTGCTACGTAACATGTCCCATGTGTTGGTCGTGTTACGGTCCTCATGCCTCCAGTAATCCAGCCCTGTCCAGTTTCCCACCTGCAGGTTGTTCGTGCGTGCACTGTACTGGATGCCACATGGTTCTAAGCGGGGGTGCTCCATGTTGCAGGTCTGTGGGGGTGGGGGCGGTGTTGTGGGTCGTGGTGATGGCTGGACACCCACTGACACCGATTGTTGTGGACCGTGATGTCTGCCTTTCGGCTGTCGGTGTGCACTGCGGTGGCTGACACGTGGGTGTGGGGTGTGGGGGATGCTCCTCCTTGCTGTGCTGTGGGACTAGGGGCCTGGTGTGTGTTGTACTTGAGCTGTCCACCCTCCCACCCACTGCACTTTGTGTTCCTGCCACTTACCTGTTACTTGTCGGTTAGTGCAGCTATGGCGGACACATGGGTGTGGTGGGTGCTCGTTGTGGCGCTTCTGGCATACTTGGGGACCTGTTGGTGGTTACGTGGCTGGCTGAGTGTACACATGCCCCCACGTATCTTACAGTTGTTAGGTTTGGGCTGTGTGTGGTGGTGTCTGTTGCATGTGTGTGTGATGTGTTGTGTATTGTGTGCTGGACATGGGGGTGTTTGTCCCTGGGAGCTGTGGCATGGTGGTAGTGCATGTGAGTACATAGCGGTGTGCTGGTATACATTAGTTTGTACTTACCAGCCTCCACTCCCCCTGGTAATCCGGCGAGGATCTCCGGATGTATAATGACTCGCACCTTCTCCTCCCACGCTTTGAAGGTCTTGAAGAGCGCGGGATTCCCTCCGCCAGTGACGGCAGCCAGCTCTCTGTTCTTGCTCTCCTTCTTCTTGACCAGGCTCTTGACGTCATTCCACCGTTTGTTGATTTCAACTCTGTTCCTGGGCAGGGTCCCGACTGCATTGACCTGGTCTACGATCCGGTTCCACATTCTGTTTCTGGTGGCTAGTGGTGTGTGCTGGACCAGGTTCCCATAGATTTGTGGGTGCACCTTGATAATCTCGTCGACCATGACCGTCAGCTCAATGGGCGTGAACTTGGGCATTCTTTGTGGTGCCATGGTGTTTGTGGTGCTGGTGCGGTGTGTGTTGTGTAATGTGCAGGGGGTTTGTGGTGCCGGTGTTTGGTGGTGGTGGTGGTGGTGGTGGTGATGTGTGCGTTTCTGTGGTGTGCTGCTGTCCTTGCTGTGTCACTGTGTCCTCTCCTCTCCTCTCTAGTTTGCAATGTTGCAAGGGGTTGTGGTCTGTGGGAGTGCTGCTTTTGTACTTACCTATGTGGGTGTGTCCTCATGGTCTGTTGTTTTCAGGTGTGTTGTGTCTGGTGTTCTGGCCTTTGTATTTTTTGTTTGTCCAGGGGGGGTGTTTTCGGGATGTGTACTGTGCTTGTGTATTTGTGCGTGCCCTGCTGTGTGGACTTGTTGGCCATGTTGTGTGCGATTGTTTTTGTCAGCGGATGGTTTCTGTGCAGGGACGTGGGCGCCATGGCTTCTGCCGTGTCAATTCTCATCGGCGTTGTTTGCGCTGGCGGGCGGTATATTTGTGGTTTACCCGCGCTCATGGCGGTGCGATCGTAATTTCACGTGCGGTGTGTCGGGCGTGAGGGCGGGCGGTTTTGTGTTGTCGTGCGTGTTTCTGTCCGTGGCGGGCGGTTTGACTCCGACTCGGACGAGGGCGGGTGGTATCTTGTGTGGTTTTTCCGCCGATGGCGGTTTTTGGTTTGTGTAATCGTAATGGCGTGGTCGGTGTTCAGACGGTGTGTGCGGGCGGATTTTTGCCGCTTTCATGCCTGGCGGATTTTTTTACGCCGGGTATCGTAATGGGCCTTTTAGATATTTTTAAAAACAATATTTCTTACCTTAAGTCGATATTCTTGACCACAATATTCTTGCTGTCGATATTTCTGACCCACGATATTAATAACTCGATATTTGTGCAACTCGATATTTTGCACTCAATATTCTGTCTCTGCACCGTTAACCTAATTGCTTAATAACACAAATTCCCCTGCCATTGAACTTCCAAAGATGCTGCTTTCAAACATAAAGAGAGAGCTGATCAGTAGTCTCAAACTGTTAATGAACATCAGAGATGTTGCTTTGACAAACACCTTTGTCTCAATATCATCTGTTTTCACCCTACCCCTCAATTTTGGTCACAGCTATACACCTCACTACCTTATCTCTCTCTCAACACCACTTCTCCCTCATCATTGAACTTCTGAATTTACCCCACCGTTTATTCACTACCACACAGCTCACCCACCTTCTTTCTCATTGTACCACCCTTTCACTTTTCTCATTACCTTACCCCTTTCACCTTACTTTGTCTTCTCAACCTATACCACTTTTTCAGTGTTTACCCCCTCTCTCTTCCATAAAACGAGCTCACAGTCTATGCATTACTTCTTTCTCTACCTCTCTTTTTTTCTCTCTATCGCTATTTATATATTTCTCTAGCTCTCTTCTCTATCTGAACCCCTCTCTTTGCCTCTATGGTTTCTCTAGCCCTCATCCTGTTTTTCTACCACTGATACAATCTCAGTTCTTTCTCTGCACTTCACATCTCTATTCTCTTCATGCCATCTCTCTGTCTACCCTTTACCCTTTTCTCTCTAGATTTCTCTCACCCTCATTACTCTCTACACCTGACCTGTCTTTCTGTGGCTCACTTCTCAACCTGTCTACCTCTACCTCCTTTTCCTTTTACCTCTCTTTAACCAAATTCTCTTTCAACCTTATCTGTAGCAATATATCACCTATTGTTGCGGCCCACTCCTCTCATCTCTGTCATTTTCTATCTCATTCCAAAACATTGCCTATCACTCTTCCCTCTTCATTTCTTTCCCTAACTACCTCTCCTCATTTTTCTCTTTTTTTCTGTGTAGGAAAGTGCCCCTTTTTGCATGGTTACCCCCCACTTTTTGCCTGACCTCTGTTGCAACGAGACTTGATGTGCCCTGGGCCCTTGCGAATCAGGTTCCCTGGGCCTGTGTTCTTTCCCAAAACTGTACCTTTGTACCCACAATTGGCACATCTCTGGCCCCTTGTAAAAGGTACCATGGGCACCAAGGGCACTGTGTCCAGAGAATGCCTCTAAGGGCTGCAGCACCTATTGTGCCACCCTTAGAGGCCCTGTACCTTAATGTTCATGTGTGCCATGCCTACCCCCCACAGCCTTAGGTAAGCCACCCCTCTAGCAGGGTGCACTAGCCCTCAGGTGAGGGTACAGTGGCATGAGCCCTGTACCCCTAAGGTGTCTGAGTCCATTCTTAGACATTGTAAGTGTAGTAAAGCCATAAAGAGTAAATGGTCTGTGATTTGGTCATTATGAACTCCACAACTCCATAATGGCTTTACTAAAACCCAGGAAGTTTGGTGCCATACTTCTCAGCACATTAAACCCACACTGATGCCAGTGTGGGATTTACTGTAAAATGCACTCAGAGGGCATCTTAGAGATGCACCCTGGAAAATGACCAGACCTGGTGTGGTTCCTGAATGGCTGCCTGCCATTTGCCACCACCAGACAGGTTTCTGGACTCCTGGGTAGAGAGCATCCGCTCTCTGGGTCCAGAAAAAAAGCCCATCCTGGGCAGAGGTGTCATGCCTCCTCTCCCAGGATGGGCAAGGTCCACGAAGGGGAAGCTTCAAAGGCCTGCCGCCTTTGTGAGCTGTCCCTGCCTTTTGCTGACCCCAGCAACTGGCTCCCACCGGTTCTGCCCCCACTTTTGGGCAGGAGAATTGGCAGGAAAACCAAACTAGGAGGGGAGGTGTGCCCACCTTTGCCAACCCTACCCCTCAGGGACATCTCGGGCCCCTCCATCTTGAAGATGAGGGGACCCAACCAATCAGGAAGAGGCTCAGGCCCCCTCCCAATGGAGGGTGGCATAATAGGGGGTGTACCCACGCCAAGGAAGGGACCCATTGGTCCCGACCTGCACATCCCTTTAAACGTCCCTAAATCTAGTATTTAGGGGCAACCCTGAACCTTGCCTCCTCAGATTCGAGGAGGAAAGAAGAAGGACCGAAGAGCCGCGCTGACCTCTGACCTCCTGGTCAGGGAACTCTGCTCTCCCCTCGCGCAGCTCCGCTGTTGCGCCGCTGCCCCCAGCACCTCACTGCTCACAGGTAGGTGTTCAAGGCCCTCCTCCACCCGCAGGCTCCTGCCTGAGCCTCATCCCTGGTGGTCCAGTGGGAGAGCCTTGCTCTTCTGCTGGTCCATTCAGCCTTCTGTTGTCCTGTTTGTTTTTCCTCTATTTATTCCTATCTGTGCCTTTGTATTTTTTGTCTATCTGTTTTAGCCTTTTTTGCTTTTGTGTCTTTTTGGCTGTTTTCTACAGATTTTCCTGCCTTCACTGTTTTTACTGTTTTCTGGGTTTCCTTTCATGCCCTTCCCGCCGCTGCAGCCCCCACGACCCTTCCCCCCCTGCCGGTTCCCGTTCCCGCCTCCAAGCAGCGATCCCTCCCCTGTCCCTTGTCCCCTACTTAATGGTGGCCGCTGCGCGAGCAGTTGAGCAAGATCTCTGACCTCCTGGTCAGGGAACTCTGCTCTCCCCTCATGCAGCTCCGCTGTTGCGCCGCTGCCCCCAGCACCTCACTGCTCACAGGTAGGTGTTCGAGGCCCTCCTCCACCTGAAGGCTCCTGCCTGCGCCTCATCCCTGGTGGTCCAGTGGGAGAGCTTTGCTCTTCTGCTGGTCCGCTCAGCCTTCTGTTGTCCTGTTTGTTTTTCCTCCATTTTTTGCCTATCTGTGCCTTTGTATTTTTTTGTCTATCTGTGTATCTGTTTTAGCCTTTTTTGCTTTTGTTCCTTTTTGTCTGTTTTTCTACTGTTTTTCCTGCCTTCACTGTATTTCCTGTTTTCCTGTTTTCCTTTCACGCACTTCCCGCCGCTGCTGCCCCGCGGCCCCTCCCCCGCCAGTTCCCACTACCGCCTCCCAGCTGCAATACCTCCCCTGTCCCCTACTTAATGGCGGCCGGAGGCGTGCCAAAGGCAAGCCTGTCCGCGCACGTCCGCGACCCAACTGTGACCAGTGGCAGGAACCTTGGTTCTCCGACCACCCACCTCTACGACTCAGCTACCCTCCTAGCACTCAACCCCGGAAGGAACAACAACTGCCAGCTGTCGTCGCCGAACACCACCCACGGCCAATTTTCTTGCCGAAACTGCCGACAAACCTTCACCAACCTCCAAACCCCCACCGCCCACCCTCCAAACGCCACCGCACCCGAGCCCCTGAGGTTCATTCTCCTCAACATGCGTTCCCTGCACAGACACACAGTAGAGATCTGGGACCTCCTCGACACCCTCTAGCCAGATGTCGCCTTCCTCACGGAAACCTGGACCAACTCCACCTCTGCGCCCGACATTGCTACCGCCATCCCCGACGGATTCAAGATCCAGAGGAAGGACCGCCATTGCGCACACGAACTCCCTCCTACTCACCACTTCCAGCATGAACGACCCCTAGTCCCCCACAGAACACCTCCATTTCCAGATCCAGACCAGCCCCAGGACTACCCTACGTGGCACCCTCGCCTACAGCCCTTCTGGACCACGAACTGCATTCACCACAACCATCACCTACCTCATCACACCCCACGCCATCGCCTCCATGGACTACATACTGCTCGGAGACCTGAACTTCCACCTCGACAACCCCAGCGACCCCAACTCCACCGCCCTCCTGGAAAACCTCGCCAACATCGAACTGAAACAGCACATCACCACCCCTACCCACAAGGCAGGACAAACCCTCGACCCCATCTTCACAGGAGGGAACAACATCTACTTCAACCACACCACGCAACCCTCCTGGATGGACCACCACTGCATACACTTCTCCTTCAACAAAACCACAGCTCACAAACCCACACCACGCCCTCCGTGAAGGAACTGGAGCAAGGTCACAGAGGAGCACCTCAACTCCACCCTCAACCATGATCCCCCTCCCACCACTACCCACGTCAACTCTGCAGCCAATGAGCTACACAGATGGATCACCAACTGCGCAGACAAGCTCGCCCTCCTCCGCAACTCCGACAGTCAGCGCCCCACGAAAGCCACCTGGTTCACCACTAACCTTCGAGAATCCAGACGCACCTGCAGACGTCTGGAGAAACTATGGAGAAACAGTGAAACCCGGGAAGCTCGGACCACCTCAAGAACGCCATGGCAGAATACCACCAATGCATCAGATCCACCAAAAGGACCTTCATCCAGGACAAAATCCTCGCCAACTCCAGCAACTCGAAGGAACTTTTCAGCATCATCCAGGAAGTCACCAAACACCCCAGTGAGGCCTCAGACATCACGCCCTCCCAGGACCTCTGCAACAAACTCGGCTCCTACTTCCACCTCAAGATCAAGTCCCTTGTCGACAACTTCAACGAACAGACACCAGACACCGGAACCACCACTACCTCCAGCAATGCCAACCAGCCTACCATCTCCGCCTGGACCCCGGTCACCACCAAAGACACTGCTACGACCATGAAGAGCATTCACTCAGGAGTCTCCAAGGACCCCTGCCCGCCGCACATCTTCCAAAGAGCCGCCATAGCATCCGAGCTACGACGCACCATCAACGCCACCTTCGAATCCAGCTCTTTCCCTGATGACTGGAAACGCGCAGAAGTCAAGCCTCTCCTCAAGAAACCCTCCGCAGACCCGAAGAACCTCCAAAACTACAGACCCATCTCTCCTTCCCTCCGAGGCTAAAGTCACAGAGAAGATCGTAAACATCCTGCTCACGAACTTCATCGAAGCCAACTCCATCCTCCACTCTTCCCAATCCAGATTCTGCAGCAACCACAGCACTGAGACCGCCCTCCTCACCGCCACAAACGACATTCACACTATCCTCGACCAGGGCCACACCGTGGCCCTCATCCTACTAGACCTCTCTGCAGCCTTCGACACCGTCTTCCACCGAACTCTCACCACCAGACTCCCGCCTTTCCTCTCCAAACCCACAGAGATCAACTGCGGAGTACTCCAAGGATCATCACTCAGCCCCACGCTATTCAACATCTACATAGCCCCCCTCGCCGACATCGTTAGGCAGCATGGACTCAGCATAGTATCCTATGCCAACGACACCCAGCTCATCCTCTACCTCACAAAGGAACCCGACACCACCAGACTCAGCTTCCAGGAAGGAATGAAAGACGTTGCATCCTGAATGAGCAGCAGCTGTCTGAAGCTCAACTCAGAGAAGACAGAAGTCCTTGTCCTCGGACCCACCCCCTCAGCTTGGGACAACTCCTGGTGGCCCACCGCCCTCGGCAGCCCCCCCACTCCCACAGACCACGACGGAACCTCAGCATCATACTTGACTCCTCTCTTACCATGACCCAACAGATCAACGACGTCTCCTCCAAGTGCTTCAGCACCCTCCGCATCCTTCGCAAGACCTTCACGTGGATCCCCTCGAATCCAGAAAGACTGTCACCCACACACTCATAACAAGCAGACTGGACTACGGAAGCGCCTTCTACACAGGATTGAACAAATCCCTGCTCCATAAACTCCAGACCATAAAGGAACACTGCAGCCAGACTCGTCCTCTGCATCCCACGACATGAACACATCACCCAGCACCTACGAGACCTACACTGGCTCCTCGTCGAAAAAAGAGTAACCTTCAAGCTACTCACTCATGCCTACAAATCCCTCTACCACACCGGACCCCAATCGCTCAAGGAAAGAGTCTACTTCCAGGTACCCAAGAGAAACCTCCGCACCACCAACCTCACCCTCACCGAAATCCCGCAGATCCACAGAGCCAGAGCGGGTGGAAGAGCCTACTCCTACATCACAGCAAAGACCTGGAACGAGCGCCGGCTCAACATCAGACGTTCCCCCACTGTGCACACCTTCAGGAAGAGCCTCAAGACCTGGCTCTTCAGCTGAATCGAGCTGCACGCCTCTTCCCCCAGCACCTTGAGACCCTCATGGGTGATTAGCGTGCTTCACAAATCCCTGATTGATTGATTGATTGATTGATTGATTGACCCAGGAAGAAGAGGACAACTACTGCTTTGGCCCCAGCCGTACCAGCCTGTCCTGACTCCGCCTTGCCTACAGCTAAGAAACCAGCATGTCCAGCATCCAGCAGTCCCCAGAGCCCAGAGGACCTGCCCTACATTCACCTTACAGACTATGTCTCCTGTGAGCACCGAATTTGCTCAAGAAAGACTCCAAGACCATCATTTGCATTCAGGTGACTCCGCGATTCTGGGGATCCCAAACCTCCCTCAATCTTCAAGATGACACCTGCATCTTCAGCCTGAAGGGTCCTGCGCAACCGTGAATGGAGCTGGTAAGGAAACCTGATTCCAGAAGACACCCCTGCACCCGACGCCTCACGGCCTTGGGTTGCCCAAGGCATCCCTCAAGATCCCAACTTACCTCTCCAGCTGGTGGTCGCCTTCAGAAAGTCTCCCTGCCCGATCCTGCAGCAACTTCATAGAACCGAAGGTCTCCATTGAAAAGCACAGGGTCCCTGACGTCTTCTTGGCACCCTGCACCCATCTGGTGGTGCAGCTCCTGTGCTGGACGTTGGCCCCTGCAGTGCTGACCTCAACCCCAGGAGCTTTGCTACCACACCTGAGTGGCCTTGTCAATAACTCTGGCTACACCTCCTGCGAATACATGGAAGCTGAACTGACAACCCAAAATTCCCACCCAATTCGTCTACACAACATCTATCGCCCTCCGGGCCCTCCCCAACCCTTCATCGAGGACTTATCTGAGCTCCTGACACAATCCTCATTAACCAACTCAAAAATCTCTTTCTTGGGGATCTCAACCTCCATTGGAACGATACCGATGATCCCACTATCTCCCTCCTCACCAATCTACTAGAGATCAATGAACTCAAACAACTATGCCTGTCCCCGACACACACCAAAGGAGCCATCCTTGACGCCATTCTTTCCAACGAAGATCTGGCCTCAGTGACCAATATCGTCCCGATTGACTGGTCCGACCATCACCTTATACTGTTCACCATTTCTACCAATGCAAATCTCCCCACCTCCAAAATTAACAGACCTAAGAAACTGACCAGAAATCTAAAACATATCCCCCCGGGTGTTCTTGAGTCTAAACTCCAATCTCAACTTCTTCTCATTCCCCCCTCACAAAATGCCAATGAGCTCACTGAACACTTAACAATACTGTCACTGGTATTCTTGACCAACTAGCCCCGCCCAAACTCAAAAACCAAAGAACCACCCTCTCCAACTCTTGGTTTAATACCGAGCTTAATAACGAAAGACGGTCACTCAAACTGTCGTAAAGAACCTGGAGACACCATCCCTCTCCCGCCCATCTTGCACTCCTCAGACATGCTAGATCCACGTACAAAAACACATCTTCAAGGAAAAAGCCTCCTTCTTCCGCACTCAACTTGATCTTGCCAAAAACAGACCTAGGGAACTCTTCAAACTCATTCGTAACCAAACTTCCCCCGCACCTCCAAATCTGACCGCCTCCTCAGCCAGATGTGAAGAAATTTCCCTCTTCCTCTCTGAAAAAATAGCCAAAATTGATCAATCCTTCCGCTCCACACACCCCCCCTCCAACTCCCAATGCAAACCCGTCCTCACCTCTAATGCCTACCCCACATCCCCTCGACCAGCTGACCCTGCTACCTCTCCGGAAACCAACTCCCCTAACTCACAATTAAAGAACAATGCCTCCTTGCTCAACTTCCTCCCGTGACTGAACTAGAAGTCCTTAAAATAATTGGTAATCTTAAACCGTCCTCCCACACAAAAGACCCCTTACCCTCTAACCTTGTCCCTGCCCTTAAGCACATCATCACCCCATACTGGACCACAATCATCAACACCTCTCTCTCCACTGGCTGTGTCCCCACCTCCTTCAACTTGGACAAATCTCTCCCATAATCAAAAACCCCAATGCTGACCCCAATGACCAAAACAATCTCCGCCCCATCACTAACCTCCCACTTCTCTCAAAGGTCCTTGAAAAATGTGTCCTACTACAACTAGACAAACACATCGAAAACTTCAACCTACTTGATCCCTTTCAATCAGGCTTCAGGAAAGGCTGCAGTACCGAAACGGCAATGCTCAATGTCGTCGATGACATCCACCACTCACTTGATAATGGTGAGTCCTGCCTTCTTATCCTCCTTGATCTCTCCGCAGCGTTCGATACAGTCAACCATTCAGCCCTACTCAATGTGCTTAGGACCCGTTTCGGCCTCAATGATACTGCCTACAAATGGTTCGTCTCCTACCTACAACACCGAACTCAGCAAATCAAAATTCAAAACTGTCTCTCTAACCCCACTCCTGTCTCCCTTGGAGTCCCCCAAGGGTCTATTCTCTCTCCCTCCCTCTTTAACCTCTTTATGGAACCCCTCACCCTCATTCTTAAACAAGCAGGCATCAACTACCACCTCTACGCCGATGACACCCAAATCTATTACAAGATTAAAACTCATGCCGACATCTTACACCTGAACAGCACCCTCACCAAAATCCAAACCTGGTTCCACTCCAATCATCTCAAACTTAACCCTAATAAAACTGAAATCATTCTCTTCTCCCCTAAAAACAACCCTCTCCTTGTTCAATCATGGATCTCTGACCTTAACGCACTCAACTGCTCACTCGCCTTGTCCAACTCCGTCAAATCTCTTGGTATTTCTATCGACAACACCCTAACCCTTAACGTCCACATCAAAAACTCTGCTAAAGGAGCCCTCCTCACTCCGTCACCTCAAGAAAATTAAACCCTTTATACCCACCGATGATTTTAAACTTGTAGTTCAGTCACTTGTTCTTTCACGTATTGATTATGGTAACGCCATCCTCAACGGAATCCCCAAGGTCCACCTTGCTCCAATCAAAGCTGTGCTCAACCTTGCCGCCAGGCTCATTACAGACTGCAAACGCTTCGATCACATATCCCCGGCTCTCAAATCTCTTAAATGGCTCCCTATTGAAGGCAGATCTGCATACAAAACTGCCTGCATCACTCATAAAATCCTCCACCAAAACACTCCACAGTACCTCTCCAAGAAACTCCTCATTGCGGGCACCACACGACCCCTGAGAAGCACCAACTCCCTCCTCCTTATACCACCACTGCATAAAAGAAAGCCACACAATCACGCTCCTTCTCTGGGAATGCCCCTATTATCTGGAATGCTCTCCCAAAAAACCTGCGCTGTAACCCCTCCTATTTCAGCTTCAAAAAGACCTCAAAATCCACCTCCTCAATTATTATTGGGGATCCTAACCCGTGACCTGCACTCGATCTCCAATCTCATCCATGTTATATTAGTCCAGTAATATTTGTCCATTTCATGAACATCATCGGCCTAATTACTTGATATGTATAGCTCCTGCCCCTGTTTATCTATTTGATTCGTTTATCTAACTGTCTGATTTGTTTATCTACTTGATTTGTATATTTCACATATTATTGTCATTATCTTTATCTACTTATACGCCATGTTTGGCCCAATTATCATTGGGGGTCCTAATCCTGTGACCTGCACCTGATCTCCAATCACCATGTTACTTTTTGTCCAGTATTATCTGTTCATCCCCCGAACATCATATACTTAGTAACTTTAAGTGTATAGCTGTTGCACCTGTATATTTGTATTTTGTTTTTGTATATTTCACACATTGTTTCTTTATTCTTGTTATCTATTTGTATGCCATGTTTGCGTTATTTTACTTTCTCATGTAAAGCGCTCTGATACCTCTGGGTCTAGCCAGCGCTATACAAAACTTTAAAAAAAAAAAAAAATAATAAAAAAAAAAAAAAATCAAAGGCCCCCTTAGCCCCATTGGCTAACATTGGGCCCCTGCACTCTGCTCCTGGCCGCCCCAGTGCCTCTGGTGGTGCAACTCAAGTGCCCATCTAGACCTTGGGGAGCCTTGGTCCTAATCCCCAAAACTCCCTCTCGTAAGTGGTGTACTTGCCTGAGAAACTGCTAACTCTTTCTCTTGCATAGGAACCCATTTTATAAGATTTTGGGCCTAAAATGTTCTAAGTGTTGAACTGATGTTTGTATGGAGAAAAGAGAACTATACTGCAAAGTATTAAAAGTCTTACTTACCGTGTATTGTAAGAACCCTAGGTTGTGGTATCTAGGTATACCACCCCCAGTACTCAAAGTAATCCAAAAGTAACCAAAAAGAATTCTAAAAGTAATTACTGTGTATTTCAAACAGCATTTTAAAGTCATGCAAACCTGTAACAACTGCAAATCCATCATAAATTGCATTTCTATGTAATGGTTTACAATTGAAAGTATATTTTACCTACCTTTACCAAGTCCTGCTTGGTTCTAGAAATAAAATACAAGTATACCATTTTTATACTTACCCAATTGGTCTGGATTCTGCCTCTGAGTGTGAGGCATCAGTCTTGATTGAGTGAATACAATAAGGGGCCGATTCCGATCTCGGCCGGTAGTGCTCCGAATCGGATTCGGATTTACCAGATCCGATTCGGAGCCCTGTTTCCCGACCGAATCGTACGCGGGTCCGGCCGAGCGAGTACGATGCGAGCGCACGCGAAATCTCCGACCGACTCGTTCGCAGGACCCGACCGCTCCGACCGACTCGCACGGGGACGACTCGCACCGCGCAATGGAGACATTCCCCGGCTGGGTAAGTACGATGCCCATCGCGACCGCTCCTACCGACTCGTGCAGTCCGGCTCCAAGGAGCTGTCGGAGCCGCACTTTGGGGGTCCGTGTCGGACCCCCCTGGAAGCGTAGGCACGCGAGTCGCACACAGGGGGGACACATGGGTCCCCCTACCACGTGCATGTACGGCGCGACCCGCACCGACGCGAACACGCTGTAGGGGCGCCCTTGTTCACGTCGTGCCCATTGAGTCAATGGGAGCCCGTGTACGCGTCGTACGACAGGCTCCCATTGACTTCAATGGGAGACCGACCGAATCGAGTCCGATGGCATACGTGCGCATCGTACTCGTTCGGTCGGACTGCTAGGGTCCGATTCGGTCGAAAATCTCTCCGGGTCCGGCTCGGTCGGAGAGATTTCCGGCCCGAATCGGAATCGGCCCCTAAATGTTTAACACACTCTCTGGATAAGCCTAACTGCTCGCCCACATTACCACAATGAGAGCTGTTAGTACTTACATAATTTAGCGTCTGCTATACCTCTGGGGACTCCTTGGGCTCTGTCCACACTATACCTTACTTTGGTATAGTATATACAGAACCAGCGTCTTACATTCTTGGATCAGTGGTGGGATGTAAAGCCTTGCCTTTATTGGCTTATCTTAATCAACCTCTGATTACTTGACAAGAATCCAAAAAGTTTCTTTAGTACAACTCATTTTTTTAATTGACTATTTTTTCCAAATTTCTAAAAGTCTTGTTAGGGACTTGTGTTAGGTCCCTGTAGCCTTTTTTAGAAAAAGTAAAAGTCACTGAAGTTAGGCGGGAAGTACCTAGAACTGTTAGTGAAGATCTTCTAAAAAGAACCCCACTTTAGAAATATAGTAACCCTGGGAATATGGCTGAGGAGCTCGACCTCACCCCTTACTCCAACCTACAGGTTAGAGTGTTAAGGCTTCTCTGTAAAGCTAAGCAAATAAGAACTGGGTCCAACCCTACCAAGATACAACTCCAGGAGTTCCTGGCAGGGCATACAAAGGACCACCCCACTGAAGAAGGTGAAGACCTTCAGGAGAATGGGGAAAGTAGTGAGGATAATGAAATCTTAGACCAACCACCTCCACTATGGTGAGCAGTCAAAATATCGAAAATAAAATATCGATATACAATAATATCGAAGTTAAAATATCGAAGGGACAGAATATCGATGTGAAGAATATCGATGGACAGAATATCGACCCTAAGGTAAGTAATATCGAATTTTTAATATCGATGTAAATAATATCGAAGTTAGTAATATCGAAATCAAATATATCGATGTTACTAATATCGATGTTACTAATTTCGATATTTGTATTATTGTTATGTATTTTGTTATGTTTTTAATATGTATGTGTTATATGTGTTTTTGTTAAGTGTTCTACTTGTTTAAAAATATATGTATACAATTTTTATATGTTAATAAAAAAAAATTTTAAGTTAATTTTTTTTTTTGTACTGTAGCGGGTTGGGGGTTTATAGGGGAATAGGGTGGGAAGTAATTTAATTATACTAAATTAATTATTAATTTTTAGGAATTATAAATTAATTTTTATTATTTTTTGCGTTTAAGTTCTGTAGCGGGTTGTGGGTTTATAGGGGAATAGGGTGGGAAGTAATTTAATTGTAATTAAGTTATAATTTATTTTAATTAATTGGTATTGATAATTATATTATTGTTAATTAATTAATAATTGGTTATTAATTTGTATTAATTGGTTATTAATTTTTATTAATTGATTAATTGATCATCATGTAATTTAAATGTAATTAACTTATAATTTATTTTAATTAATTGGTATTGATAATTATATTATTGTTAATTAATTGATAATTGGTAATCAATTATTATTAATTGATAATTAATTATTATTAATGAGTTATTAATTTTTATTTATTGATTAATTGATCATTATGTTAAGTGTATTATTTTATTATTGGAGTGTGTTGTGCGTTTATAGGGGAATACTTTTGGAAGTAATTGAAATCTAATTAAGTAATTATTAAATTTCTTTTTGGGTATTGATAATTAATTTATTGGATATTAATTATTAATAGGTAATTTTTTTAAATTACAATTTGTTGGTTCTAAAAATGAATTTATTGTTGTTTTACCATTAATTGGTAATTAAATATTATTAAATATTATTTATTGATAAAGTTAATTAATATATTAAGAATTATTTATTAATTGATAATTAATGTTTAATTATTATTATTATTGGTATAAAAAAGTATTTAATTATTTAATATTAGTTCATTGGTAATTAAGTTTTAATAATTTATATGTTTTTTGTTATTAAAAATATTTTATTGTTCAATATTTATTATTTAGTAATTAATATGTATTAATTATTATTTATTGGTATTTATTATTAATTTATTGTTAATAAATTTTCTATTAGTAATTATGTTTTTAATAATTATTTATTGGTATTGGTAAATAGTTTAGAGTTATTTAATAATTCATTAATTATTTTAAAAAATTAATTTATTTATAAGTATGTTATTTGTAACTTCTACGCTATCCAACACTTCCCCTACTGTTGCACTCTCTGGAGTTGGAATAGTAATTTTTACCCCTACGCTATCCAACACTTTCCCTACTGTTGCACTCTTTGGAGTGGGAATAGTAATTTTTACCCCTACGCTATCCAACACTTTCCTTACTGTTGCAGTCTCTGGAGTGGGAATAGTAATTTTTACCCCTACGCTATCCAACACTTTCCCTACTGTTGCACTCACTGGAGTGGGAATAGTAATTTTTACCCTCACGCTATCCAACGCTTTCCCTACTGTTGCACTCCATGGAGTGGGAATAGTAATTTCTACCCCTACGCTATCCAACACTTTCCCTACTGTTGCACTCTCTGGAGTTGGAATAGTAATTTTTACCCCTACGCTATCCAACACTTTCCCTACTGTTGCACTCTCTGGAGTGGGAATAGTAATTTTTACCCCTACGCTATCCAACACTTTCCCTACTGTTGCACTCACTGGAGTGGGAAAAGTAATTTTTACCCTCACGCTATCCACCGCTTTCCCTACTGTTGCATTTCCTGGAGTGGGAATAGTAATTTCTACCCCTACGCTATCCAACACTTTCCCTACTGTTGCACTCTCTGGAATTGGAATAGTAATTTTTAACCCTACGCTATCCAACACTTTCCCTACTGTTGCACTCTCTGGAGTGGGAATAGTAATTTTTACCCCTACGCTATCCAACATTTTTCTTACTGTTGTTTTTGGGGGGTTGTAATAGTAGTTTTATTCCCTACGCTATTTAATATTTTTTGTATTATTTTAGTTAATATAGTATATAATTAATTTTAAAAATATTAAAAGTAAATGTAATTTTTTAATTTGTTATGCATAATTTATTTAATTTTTATTTATGTTATTGTTTTATGTGTATAGATGTATTTGTAATTTATAATATTTTTTAATAATTTATAATTTATTAAAATAATTATTCAAACTGATTATTTAGGGGCACATTACGATACCCGGCGTAAATAAAGCCGCCAGGCATGGAAGCGGCAAAAATCCGCCCGCACACACCGCCTGAACACCGACCACGCCATTACGATTACACAAACCGAATACCGCCATCGGCGGAAAAATCACACAAAATACCGCCCGCCAACGTCCGAGTCGGAGTCAAACCGCCCGCCACGGACGGAAACACGCACGACAACACAAAACCGCCCGCCCTCACGGCCGACACACCGCACGTGAAATTACGATCGCACCGACATGAGCGCGGAAAAACCACAAATATACCGCCCGCCAGCGCAAACAACGCCGATGAGAATCGACACGGCAGAAGCCATGGCGCCAACGTACCTGCACAGAAACCATCCGCACACAAAACCAATAGCACACAACATGGCCAACAAGTCCACACAGCAAGGCACGCACAAATACACAAGCACAGTACACATCCCGAAAACACCCCCCGGACAAACAAAAAATACAAAGGCCAGAACCCCAGACACAACACACCTGAAAACAACAGACCATTAGGACACACCCACATAGGTGAGTACAAAAGCAGCACTCCCACAGACCACAACCCCTTGCTACATTGCAAACCAGAGAGGAGAGGAGAGGACACAGTGACACAGCAAGGACAGCAGCACACCACAGAAACGCACACATCACTACCACCACCACCACCACCACCACCAAACACCACCACCACCAAACACCACCACCACCACCAAACACCGGCACCACAAACCCCCTGCACATTACACAACACACACCGCACCAGCACCACAAACACCATGGCACCACAAAGGATGCCCAAGTTCACGCCCATGGAGCTGACGGTCATGGTCGACGAGATCATCAAGGTGTACCCACAAATCTATGGGAACATGGTCCAGCACACACCACTAGCCACCAGAAACAGAATGTGGAACCGGATCGTAGACCAGGTCAATGCAGTCGGGACCCTGCCCAGGAACAGAGTCGAGATTAACAAACGTTGGAATGACGTCAAGAGCCTGGTCAAGAAGAAGGAGGGCAAAAACAGAGAGCTGGCTGCCGTCACTGGCGGAGGGAATCCCGCGCTCTTTAAGACCTTCAAAGCGTGGGAGGAGAAGGTGCGAGTCGTAATCCATCCGGAGATCCTCGCCGGATTAGCAGGGGGAGTGGAGGCTGGTAAGTACAAACTAATGTATACCAGCACACCGCTATGTACTCACATGCACTACCACCATGCCACAGCTCCCAGGGACAAACACCCCCATGTCCAGCACACAATACACAACACATCACACACACATGCAACAGACACCACCACACACAGCCCAAACCGAACAACTGTAAGATGCGTGGGGACATGTGTACACTAAGCCAGCCACGTAACCACCAACAGGTCCCCAAATATGCCAGAAGCGCCACAACGAGCACCCACCACACCCATGTGTCCGCCACAGCTGCACTAACCGACAAGTAACAGGTAAGTGGCAGGAACACAAAGTGCAGTGGGTGGGACGGTGGACAGCCCAAGTACAACACACACCAGGCCCCAGTCCCACAGCACAGCAAGGAGGAGCATCCCCCACACCCCACAGCCACGTGTCAGCCACCGCAGTGCACAACGACAGCCGAAAGGCAGACATCACGGTCCACAGCAATCGGTGTCAGTGGGTGTCCAGCCACCCCCACGACCCACAACACCCCCCACCCCCACAGACCTGCAACATGGAGCACCCCCGCTTAGAGCCATGTGGCATCCAGTACAGTGCACGCACGAACAACTTGCAGGTGGGAAACTGGACAGGGCTGGATAACTGGAGGCATGAGGACCATAACACGACCAACACATGGGACATGTCACGTAGCAGACGAACACGCAGCACCGCCCACCGTCACGAACAAGTGAACAATGTGCACACGGACATGAACAACAGACTCACACCCCACATGACCCATCACAGACATAGCAACACCCAAGGAGCCACGTCTGCATGCACAAGCCACACTGAATATAGTCCCACACGGCAGCCACTGTGCAACTCATCACACACAACCGAAACACCATTGAAGTCCTGTCCATGTAGCCCCTACTGCCTGTCAACCACACACCCCACAACTACGCCTATGTAAGACAAACAACACTAGACGCAACAGAGCGGAACAACATAAATGCACACGAACACCACTGAACCCATCAAACACACAGACACACCATGCACAAACAACATACCATCCATCCCATCCGTCAGCCCCAGTCTCATGAAAGGCATGTCATCCGCACAGCTGCCACACATACAGCAGTCACGCTAAGATACATGCCCATGACCAACCATGTGCCAGAAGTCAATGAAGTGCACGACACACTGTGAGCAACAACACACAACATGGGCCACACCCCCCGAGCACTGCAGTGATGCACATGGCACAGGGCAGCACGCACACCAAGGAGATGGGACAACTGCAATACGTTGGCTGGCACACAACCATCACTCACTCATAACGATGCGTCCAATGCCATGGCCAGTAATCACAACAGACAGCAAATATGCAGGCCATGTCAAGCATGCACACACCTCAAACCATGCACTGTCATGCTGCCACAACACATGTCACGTTCGGCACCCATGGCTCACAGCATGTACCCCAAAAGCATATTCCCTCCCAAATGCGAATCTGGGGCATGGCCCCCATGTTGCCATATGCGTTCCTAAGCGTTCCATTTGAACCCCAAAAGCATATCCCCTCCCAAATGCGAATCTGGGGCATAGCCCCCATGTTGCCATATGCGTTCCTAAGCGTTCCATTTGAACCCCAAAAGCATATCCCCTCCCAAATGCGAATCTGGGGCATAGCCCCCATGTTGCCATATGCGTTCCTAAGCGTTCCATTTGAACCCCAAAAGCATATCCCCTCCCAAATGCGAATCTGGGGCATAGCCCCCATGTTGCCATATGCGTTCCTAAGCGTTCCATTTGAACCCCAAAAGCATATCCCCTCCCAAATGCGAATCTGGGGCATAGCCCCCATGTTGCCATATGCGTTCCTAAGCGTTCCATTTGAACCCCAAAAGCATATCCCCTCCCAAATGCGAATCTGGGGCATAGCCCCCATGTTGCCATATGCGTTCCTAAGCGTTCCATTTGAACCCCAAAAGCATATCCCCTCCCAAATGCGAATCTGGGGCATAGCCCCCATGTTGCCATATGCGTTCCTAAGCGTTCCATTTGAACCCCAAAAGCAAAGTACAAACCAGACCCAGGATGGGCCAGGAGCCCGCATACACCAGAGTCACAATAAGTAGGGGCACAGCAACACACCCATCGGCATGGCCAATCCGTCCCATGCCACATGTGCACAGCACACAGTCCCATTGCCAAGCACACACAACTACAGATGCTACAGCCACACACACGCCTCCGGGAAACCCATGTACGAGATTGCACGAACTGTCAATGTCAGACGACAAATACATACTTCGCCAGGTGCAACACAATAACAAATCTCATTCTCTCCACAGGTGACGAACTGCTGGATGCTGGGGATGGAGCCAGCAGCCAGCACAGCCAGCCTACAAGCCCCCAACGAGGACACACGGATCTGGAGGATCTGTCCTCCTCTTCGGACACGGACAACCAAGCAGGCCCATCTGGTGTGGCAGGGCCCAGCCGCTCCCCAGGACCCCTCCTACCCACCAACCCATCATCCAGGGCTGCTGAACATTCCCAGCCCCCTGCTGCCACTGTCGTTGCGGCCACACCCACGGTCATTGTGGCCACTACCACTGCCGCAACCGCCACCATCGCCGCACCGACCACCACCGCCGCCACCACCGCCACGTCTTCGCTGGCACCAGCCCCAGCGCAGGTGGTGGCCCGGACGACTGGATCCACCCTGGGAGCCACAGCGAGGACCGTGGTGAGCAATGTGGCTAGTGGGCAGGCCGGTGGCAGCAGGACTGGTAGGAGGAGCAGGGTCAGGGAAACGCCAGCCTCCCCTGGGAGCCATGCCCTGCCTCACATGGCCAGAGTCCTTGGGGCCTATGAAGAGGCCCAAGGACAATGGGTCCGGTCTGCTTCAGACACGCGTGAGGTGCTGGGGGTGCTGAGGTCCATGGACGCCCGTATGGGCCAAATCGTGGACCTCATGGGACAGCTGGTGGTGGCGGTGAGGTCACAGCCAGGGACAGCAGCTCCCCTCCGCCACCACCTGCCGGGGCGCAGGGTGGAGCAGCAGTGTCCAGTTCCCCTGCGTCCACAGCCAGTGATCACACCTCAACCACCAGCATGTCGCAAGCAGGCACCCCCCTCGCAAACGTGGAAGGGGCCGTCCGAAGAGGAAACAGATCTCCCGGGAGGACTTCGCACGCTCCAGCCGCAAGTGAGGCAGCCAGCCAGCCTTCCGCCAGCCTTCCTTGACCAGCCACTGCATTGACTTGGACTACGATCCCACTCCACACAGCCATCTGGATGGCATGTGTGTGTTGGACTATGGACATAGAACCAGTGGGTACACCCTGATCATCACGCAGCCATGACCGACAGCTCATTGTCACTGCACGCACCACTTTTGTCATCACCTTACACACAATCACATGTCACAGTTAGTAATAAATGCACCTTTTTCACTAACTGCTGTTTGTGCCCTGTGTTTTAATTGTACGGAATACAACGGCCACCTTGGGCGGAAAGGCACCTGATGCGTGGCATGGCAATGGAACCGGAGGGCCTGTAGGGACCTAGGGGTGGGAGACAGAACAGGAGCACATTCAATGAGTGTGTCACACACCCATCACACAGTACATGTCAACAACTACAAGCAATGTACACACATCGCACAGAGCAATAGGGCACAATGCCACAGCCACCAACAGTGGCATACTACCCTGGCCATGGAGCGTTGACACACAGCACGCAGTGAACAAACGGCCACCCTGACACAGCACACACACACCTGCACAGATACAGCCACATCAGCCGTCGTACATGGACACTCACCGTCAAGTGAAGTAGCGGGCGATGAGCTGCTGGCGCACATTCCCAGCTTCCTCCTCTCCGCTGTCCTCCTCACTCGAGCTGTCCTGGTCTGCGGGCTGGGGCCCTGGTTGATCTCCGTCATCCACGATGAGGGGGATCTGCTTCCGAATGGCCAGATTGTGCAGCATGCAGCACGCCACCACTATCTGGCACACCTTCTGTGGGGAGTACGCCAACGCACCCCCGGTGCGGTCCAGGCACCTGAACCTGGACTTGAGGAGGCCAAAGGTACGCTCGACCACACGTCTGGTCCTCCCATGTGCCTCATTGTAGCGATCGTCTGCTGGGGTGCGAGGATTCCTCAATGGACTGAGCAGCCATGCCCCATTCGGATACGCAGAGTCACCTGGGTGTGAGGGACACAGAGAACCGTTGCAATTCCAACTGGACAGGGGACAGCATCGCACAACCAGCACGCTACACCACTCCACATACTCACCGACAATACAGGCACGATCCTGTTGCATATTGGACATCAGTCGTGGCAAGATGCTGTTGCGCATTATGTGTGCGTCATGGGCCGAGCCTGGGAACTTTGCACACACGTGGGTGATCACCATGTCCGCAAGGCACACCACTTGCACATTCAGGGAGTGCGTGTGCTTCCTGTTGCGGTACAGGTGCTCAGTGGCCTGTGGTGGAACAAGGCCGACATGTGTGCAGTCAATGGCTCCAACGACGTGTGGGATTCTGCCAAGGGCATAGAATGCACCCTTCACTGCCGCCAATTCACGAGCCCTGGGGAAGCGGATGTACCTGTTTCGGTACAGCATCATGGCTGCCAGTACATCCCTCAGCACCTTGCTGAACATGGGCTGGGACATCCCTCCTCCAATGCCCACTGTGTGCTGGAATGACCCAGTGGCGAAGAAATGCATGGCGGCCATCACCTTAGCCGTGGTGGTGACAGCAGTCGGATACACCCTGCGGGGACGGAGATGGGGTTCTAACATGGCACACAGTCGATGCAGGGTTGGCCTGTCCAGCCGAAACTTCCTAATAACCTCTGTATCGTCCATGTCCGCCAGCAATTGGTATGGGCGGTCAATGTTCGGTCTCCGCCTAGGGACAATGGCAGAGGACACATGTCAATGCAACACGACACATAGCAATTTCGCATACACATCACTGACATGACTGAGCAAGCACATGAGCCACAGCCCAGCTGTCAAGCTGGGACGGCACGGCCACAATACACTTACACAGGTCTCCCAACAATGGCAATGGCTAGTGATACGAACCACTGCCATGTGCATGCACATGGGGATCTAGGCCCCAATGACTTGCGGGGCGTGCTGATGGGGACTGACTGCATATCCGTCAAGCGGCAACGCCACGGCAACATGAATGTCTGCTGAGCATGGAACTGCTTCCGCGGCTGGATGAGTATGGCACACGACGACGACGATGTGGGCACAGGCTGAGCGGCCAAAACAAGTGGGACCTGTGGCACGAGGGGATATGAGACAGTAGTAGGTGTCAGCACTGCACCCTATGTACAGCACTGTATGGATCACACCTCCCGAAACATTGACAGGTGTCCACATTGACAGCCCCATGCCAAGACGGCTGTGTGCTTGCAGTCACACGTCACAGGTGAGAGGTTACATTGCACGTGCCAGGTGGCAGACGTACATAGTGGGAGCTGGCATGTGTGTGCATGTGTCTCCTGTTCAGGATCCACCAGATGGGCGCTGACTCTGTACTGACCATTGGACACAGCATGTTCCGTGGAAGGCTTGTGTGTGTGGGATGGTGGCACTGGATGTGCCTCCGTTGGGTGGGGGGCCATGCACAGGGCGGGTACGTCGATGATTGCGCATTGTTGGTCACGGTGGGTGCACCCACTAAGATGTGTTGCCCTGTGTTCAATTCCTATGTCCGCATGATGATGGACTGTGGATGTGGGCAGACTACACATTGGTCGATGTGCTGTCTATATGCATGTGCCTTCACACCAGGCACAGCTGCCCCTGCACATGTGACCCCTGCTGGACTCGCTGCTGGGTCTGTGGAGCTGATGCACCTTCTGCGCGTGGGGCGGGCAGCTCTCCTCACTTCCCTCATTGCGCATGTCATGTCTTTGCCGCAGGTGACATGGATCATGGAGGGCCCACATGTACGCGTGGGTAGGCTACACATGATTGTTCACTGGTCGCCACCCCCAGTCAGTGTTTCGAATGGGAAGGTTGTCGTGCTGGTGGTATGTTCGATGTGGCGGATGGGCGGGCCTAGGTGCGGGCTTACATTCCGGACATGGGGGTAGTTGGATTGGCGACTAGTTGCAGTACACACGGGACACGTCTCTTCCTTTCCACATCTGGGTCATCCCTTGTACTAACTGACAGTGATACAGTCATCTTCGCCCCAGCCCTCATGTCCTCCCCTCGCTCCCCCAATATGCATGCTCACCTGCGAGGCTAGCGCTTGCACAGGCAGCCCCAAGCTCGCACCAGAGAGGGCAAGGAGTGTATGTGTGGGTCCAGTTGCACGAGTGGGCTGTCTCAGGGTATGATGTGTGGCGGGACGCCGTCCACCTGCGTGGTGCCCCAAATGGAGACCCGGCCTGCATGGACTATGCATCACAGTCTTCGCCTTCCGGATCCGCCACCTGCGACACCCAGTGGCTGTGGCTGCCCTTGCGGCCAGGCCGCGTCCGTCTGTGGCTGATGGCCCACACATTCACTCTTTGGCCTCTCTGGGGAGGGCTCAGGGGTGGTGGCGCACGCGCTTGCACTTAGTCGCAATGGCATGTGGCGTGGTTGGTATGATGGGCAATGGATGGGATGGTGCGAGCCACCTCCCGTGACGTCAGTGCTGCTCGTGCTGTGGTGCGTCCCCCTACACTTCCATTTGACTTTTTGCCATGCTGGACGTTGAGGTTCTATTGCCTGCGTGATATGACCAGGAGGAGCGCGAGGAGACCTCTCACACACCATGCTCCACTGCCATCCCGTGCCCTGTATCGCCTGTGCGGATTGACTATGTTGGGGTTACACCTGGTCGACTGGGGCTGTGTGTGCCTTGTCAAGGGGCATGGCGGGCGCACAACAGGATCCAGCTTGTCCACAGAGGGTGGGCTGAGGTGCGCCTGGTACCGCTTTGTACGTGTGCCCGGCTGCTGTGCACACACGTGTTCACTCCCCCGACAGGTGTCCTCTCACAATGCCCAGGGAAGCGGTGGTGTACTGTTCATGACCCCTCCCAACACGGCGTGCTCCAACTTGGCATGTGCGCATCTACCCGTCGCACCCACCCACCTGAGCACTGCGTCCATACGACTTCACACGACACATGTGTGTCTTCCACAGTAGTGCTACTCATTTGCGTTGACATCCAATACCAGTGGACTACATGGTCATGTCACGACTGCCGTGTACTTCACATACTCTCATCCTCTCTCATTCGTACTTGTGAAATGAGTCAGCGGAGACAGTTTTGGTTTCAAACATTATATTGAGTCTTCTGTCCTCTGTGATGCAGTATAGTGGACACTACTGGCAGCGGAATACATGTTGAGGATATACTGAGCATGATTACAAATTGGATAGGGTGTGGGGTTACATGTGATTGGCTGTTGCATGTGGGATGTGGGCTTCAGAGTTACATCTGCTTGGCCAAGGCTGTGCTAATGTACATTTACGTATAGCTGCGGAGCTGTGGACTTTGACACAGACGGTATACATGTAGCCTACCAGACCGCTCGGCATCATGGGCACAGTCCATCTCAGTTCCATGTGACAGGTTTGCTGCGGTTGTTCCTCATGCACGCGTGCATGTGAGATGACATCAGGGCATGTGCTTGCGTGCATGCAGCGGCGTGCCACTTGTTGTTGCACTGTGGTGGTTACTGGACATGTCACAGTCACTGGGGTCGTGTTGTTGTTGTATGCACTTGTCGTCCATGCAAAGGTCCTGGTATGGGATTCCCGGGGCGGGGGTGGGAGGGGTGCAGCACCCACAGACTCCAGGCGACCTATTCATGTCCACTGAGCGGTGTGTGTGTCCATGTGCGCTGGATCCATGTTGTGTCCTGGTTGTTCGTGCAGTTCCGTCCATGTGGGTGCGATACACAGAGCCCATGCCACTGCCTCCCACGATGCATGCGGTGTTCCTGGATGTGATGGGGAACAGTGTGCATGTCCCGGTCATATCCGATGTCATGGCGATGTCGTTGATGGTGTGGTTACAGTTGCCGGTCGTTTGGTATGGCTGTTGTGGTGGTGACTGTCCAGTCCGTGCGGAAGCTGAGCATGGGTGCGGGGTTGGACTTCATAGGTCACTCGGGGAACCTGCGTTGTGGTCCGACGTATTTACAGGTTGTCAGGTATGCGATGCCGTCCAGCAGGGCTTCCATGTCATTGGTGGTGTACATGTTTGCCAGCCAATGAAGCGGATGGTGGCTCTCAAGGTGTTGTTCGTAAGTTGTCCCTTGGAGGACCATGATGGGGCATGCTGGGTGACATTCGATGTAGCTGTTCTCGATGATCCGTCGTGTGGAGGCACAGTGGTCCCATTTCAGTGCGGGTGCGATGTTGGCCACATACGCCATGCCCCCATAGGCAGAGCAGGCCCTGTCGTGTGCGTCCAGAGGGAGGAGTAGTGGTAGCAGGTCCGCCTTCAGACATGCCGGGTTGGAGAGGCATATCTCGACGGGATGCTGGTAGGGACACCTCCGACAGTAGAAGACGGGCATGACGCAGCTGAACAATGTGATGCGGTAAGTCAGTCGGTAACTTACGTTCAGCAGGGACAGGAGATCGCATCCCAATGTATGTATCGTGTTGGTTTTGTACAGCTTGAGCTGTTCGGCGTAGTTGGGTAGGTGTGTTGCAGTTGCCATTTCGCAGCGGTTCGTTGAGATGGCGTGCTCCGGCTGTGTGTGCAGTCTGCAATGTGCACGCTCCGGGGTTGCTGTGAGCTCTGTGTAGTCGTAGGGAGACAGGACTTGTGTTCTGTTGGCTTGTTTGGAGGACACGGGCCCTCTTCCCACATGCTTCTCAGACAGTTCAAGGTCAGTGCTGTGTGACTCCTTCCAATTAACTTGCATGTGGCCGACATGGGGGAGTGTTTTCTTCTTTCTTCCCCGTCCGTTGTGTGCTTCTGTGATATGCGCTATCTGCCCTGTGGTCGGTCTCCTCGGCATGCCTGTGTTGGTCTATTCTTGGACAATGGCTGTATTCACCGGCTTCTGTCGTAGGGCTGTGGTTTCGGAGTTGGAATGGAAGGTCATTCAGTGCTGTCTGCTCTCCCTTGTGTGGGCGGCAGGCTGCCTTTCCGCTCTGCGTTGGGCCTTGTGTGTGGATGTTATTCTTGGGCCACCTGTTGTCGGTCCCCGGGCTCTTTGGTGTTCCGTTTCATATGTCTTGTTCATATGTGCAGGGTGGTATGGGTTTTTCAGTGTGGTACTGGCGTTCCTCTTCCCAAAGGGGCCCTGCTTCTCCTAGTTGGTGTTGCCGCCGCTGTGTGCTACGCCATGTTTGTTACACTGGGGTGTGTCCTGCTGTTGCGTGACTTCACTGACATGTGTGCGTCGGTTGTGTGGCGTTGGGTGTTGTCCGTGAATTGGGCGTTGGGGACATGTCTGTGGCAGGCCTGTCACGTGTCATGTGCGTTCGGGGTGGGGCTGATGTGTGTGCTGCTTGGTTGTGTCCCTGTGTCTATGTGCGACGCATGCATGGCGCTGCGGTTGGCCTCTGCGTTGTGCGCATGTGTGGCGGCGTCATCGGCGCTTTGTGGCCGTGACGGGGTGGTTGGTTCCTAGTCCCAGGTGGTGTGTACACATGTGTTCCGCGATGTTAGGATTTGGCCTGTGTGTCATATGTGGATGCAATGGTGGATGTGTAGTGTACACGCGCTGGTGGGGGGTTGTCCGCTTTTTCCGCCCTTGCACTGTGTGCGCTGTTTGCGTGCACTTGTTGTGTGTGTGCCTACCTGCGTCTCCGCGGTACGTTGCGTCCTTGGTGGTGCATCAGCAGAAGCATGGGAAGGGCCTGCAGTGCTGGATTCATGCCCGGGGTGCCGCTTCTTCGTTGTCCGTGCTCTGCGTCCGTGTTACCGCCTCTCTTTCACGTGCGGTGTCTCTTAGCCGTGGGAGCCGTTTGTTTGCGGCATCGTAATTTATGCGCCGGGCGGGACGTGTTTCGTCGGACGGTGTGTGTCAGTTGGGCTGCGCCGCTACGTGTACGGGCGCACTTTGATGGCGGACGGTGTTGCTGGCTTGCCGGCGGTGTTTGGCCTGCTTTTCGCATCGTAATTGGGCGGGCGTGTGGACTGCTGCGTGCCGGCGGTAACTGGTGGTTTTTGCATCCGCCCGCCATCGTAATGGGCCCCTAAGTATACAACATCGATATTTTTGATGTCGATATTTTTGCGTCGAAATATTTGCAGTTCGATAATGTGACTTTCGGTATTATGTCAGTGAATCATCTATTTGTATATATTTTTTATGTATGATGCCACTAGCAAAAGGCACATACATATGCATGCATGCATTCAGAAATATGGAGAGACTTACAACAGTGATATGTGAAGGGTTGCTGCTTTATATTTGGCTAGGCCAAACACTCTGAGTAGTCGCTGAATAGTAAAGTTACAAGAGAAAACTGAGGTTTAAAACATGCTGGCAGAGGGATTAGTGATTAGGCTAGTTTGTACGAGTCTGTGGAAAGGTACGCTTGAAGTACACCATAGAAATTTTGGCATGTTATTGAAATGGAAAGTGCAGTCTCTCTAGTTGAAAACAGTGCAATGGTCTTGCGACTGAGTTATATCTCTACTTGTACATCTATTTTCACACATGTTATGCATCTAAAGATGGTAGATCTATAAAACACATGTATACATGTATTTGCATCCTACTTTCATGTAGGATGTCACTAATAATTCAACAAAGTAGACTAATAACTAATCCCTCTGCATGCATTTCTTAAAACTCACTTTTGTCTAGCACCTTTACTATTCAGCAACTACTAAGAGTGTTGGGCCTAGCCAAATATAAAGCATGAGCCCTTTGCATGTCACTGTTGTAAGTGTCATCATATTCCTGAAAACATGCATACATGTGTCTGTGCCTTTTGTTAGTGACATCATACATAAAAGAAGCATACAAATGCATGTATACCTGTGTTTTATAGGTCTACGATCTTCACATGCATAACACGTATGAAAATACATGGCTAGTGCCTCAGTAAATAAATGAGCGCAAGAGTAATGTCTGGCTGTTTAGAACACTGCTTTGGTAGTGCCTGAGTGAATGGATTAATGCAACTGTACTGCCTGCATCATTGGATGAGTGCATGGGTAGTGCTTCACAGAATAGATGTGTGCATGGGTAGTGCCTGAGTGAATGGATGAGTGCAAGAGTAGTGCCTGATTCATTGCATAAGTACTGCCTATATGATAGCATGAGTGCAGGGGTAGTGCCTGTGTGATTGCATGAATGCATAAGCTGTGCCTGAGCAACTTCATAAGTGCAAGGGTATCGTCTCAATGCTTATATCAGTGCATGGGTAGTGCCTGAGTAAAATGATGATGACTGTAACAGTAATGGCTGGGTCATTGGATGAGTGCCACAGGAAATAGATAACTGCATAGGTAGTACCTGAGTGAACAGTTGAGTGCAAAACTAGTGCCATACTGATTGCATGAGTACATGCTTGGTGCCTGCGTGATTGCATGAGTGCAAAGGTACTGCCTGGGTGATTTTATGAGTACATGGGAAGTACCTGAGTGAAAGTATGAGTGCAAGGCTAATGTTTTCGTCATTGGATGAGTGCATGAATAGTGCTTCACGGAATGAATGAGTGCATGGGTAGTGACTGAGTGAATGGTTTAGTGGACCTGTAGTGCCTGTATCATTTGATGACTGCTTCAGTATTGCTTGACAGAATAGATGAGTGCATAGGTAGTGGCTTAGTGAATGGTTGAATGCAAGACTACTGCCTGGGTGATTGCATGTTTGCATAGGTAATATCTGATTGATTGGATGCGTGTATAGGTAAAGTCTCCTTCATTGCATGAGGGCATTGGTAGTGCCTGGATGATTTCATGAGTACAGGGATAATGCCTGGGTGATTGGAAGACTCATACAAAGTAGCCTAATCACTAATCCCTCTGCCGGCATGTCTTAAACCTCAGTTTTCTCTTGTAGCTTCACTTTTCAGCGACTACTTAGAGTGTTGGGCCTAACCAAATATAAAGCACCAACCCTTCACATGTCACAGTTGTAAGTCTCACCATATTACTGAAACCATGCATGCATGTGTCTCTGCCTTTTGCTAGTGCCATCATATATAAAAGAAACATACAAATAGATGTATACCTGTGTTTTATAGGTGTCGATCTTCCGATGCATAACATGTGTGAAAATACATGTAGAAGTATAGACATACCTCAGCAAAGTCGGATTGGTAAGACGGACACTCGGCAATGTACAATGTGCCGGTATGTAAGTTGCAACTGTGTGCCGCTTTTTTGTGTAGCATGGAAGCCGATTGGGACTTTCTCTGTGCTGTTCAGATGCCGCCATTAGCCCAGTGAGGGCCTAAGTGGTATTTTTCGACGCAGATACCCGTTTATTACCTTCCTTCTCCAAACGGGTGGGAGGAAGCGTTGGTGGGGAGGCGGGGAGGATCGAGAGAGGTGTCATTCCCAGTCTCTCAATGTGCCAGCCCTGTAATATACGCAGATTGAGCAGGGGCAGGGAGCCTGAGAATTACCTTCACCTATATTCAGGTGTGGTTCACCAGTGTGAACAAATCCGTGCACAAAGTGTGCAGGCAACATTTGCATTTCTTTTTTATCTCCCTAAAGTTAATAAGACATGGCTCTTTTAAAGCCCCCCCCCAGTATTTTGCGACAAGGCGCAATCTGCAAATGTGTGCCATTTCTTTTACGTTGCCCCGGGCCGATTTTGGATCCCAATTCAACCCTGTACCTCAGTCATAAGACCATGCAATCCTTTCAACATGACAGACTGCACTCCTCATTTCACGAAGACACCTAAATATATACTGCGTACTTCAACTATACCTTTCCAGAGACTGATACCAAGTACCATAATCACTAATCCCTCTGCCAGCATGTCTTTAACCTCACTTTTGTCTAGCAGCTTCACTACACAGCAAATACTAAGAGTGTTGGGCCTTGCAAAATATAAAGCAGCAACCCTTCCCATGTCACAGTTGCAAGTCTCACCATATTACTGAAAGCATGCATGCATGTGTCTGCGCCTTGTGCCAGTGGCTTCATACATAAAAGAAACATACAAATAGATATATACCTGTGTTTTATAGGTGTTGAATCGTCCGATGCATAACACATGTGAAAATACATGTCGAAGTATAGACATACCCCAGCAAGGTCGGATTGGTAAGATGGACACTCGGACAATGTACAATGTGCTGGTATGTAAGTTGCAACTGTGTGCCGTTTCTTTGTGTAGCATTATAGCCGGTTGGGACTTTATCTGTGCCGTTCAGATGCCGCCAGCAGCCCACTGAGGGCCTAAGTGTTATTTTTCAATACAGATGGGCCTCTGGTCCTTCTTTTTACAAACATGGGGGAGGAAGGGTTTGGGGGAAAGAGAGGGGGTCGAGGGACATGTCATTCCCAGTCTCTCGATCTGCCGGCCCTGTAATGTACTTAGATTGAGCAGAGGCAGGAAGCCTTAGAATTACCTTCACTTATATTCAGGTGTGGTTCACCAGTGTGAACAAATCCGTGCACAAAGTGTGCAGGCAACATTTCCATTTCTTTTTTTATCTCCCTGAAGTTAATAAAACATGTCTCTTTTAAAGCCCCCCCAGTATTTTGCGACAAGGCACAATCTGCAAACGTGGGCCTGCCTTTTACGTTCCCCGGGCCGATTTTGGATCCCAATTCAACCCTGTACCTCAGTCACAAGACCATGCAGTCCTTTCAACATGACACACTACACTCCTCATTTCACGAAGACACCTAAATATATACGGTGTACTTGCTGACATACTCGGAGCAATCGAAGCCCTTAGATCCTCCTCTGCCCCCGGGTTGGATGGCTTCACGGGGATTTCTACAAGACTTACAAAGATCTCTTGGCTCCGCAACTTATTGAGGTATATGCGGAGGCACTAGAGAAGCAGATCCTCCCTCCCACCCTGCGAGAGGCCGTAATCATTCTCCTCCCCAAACCGGGCAAAGATCCGCAACTCTGCGGATCCTACAGGCCCCTGTCATTATTAAATTTGGATTATAAAATCCTGGCTAAGGTCATCGCCACGAGGTTGACTCAATTGATGGAATTCATTATCTCCCCTGCCCAATCCGGTTTTGTCCCCCACAGATCTACATCGCTCAATCTCCGGACTCTCTTCTCAGTTCTTCATAGAATCAATCCAGATATCCCAGCAGCTGCCATTCTACTCGACACAGAAAATGCATTTGACTCCTTAGAGTGGCCCTTTTTTGTGTCAGTCATGTGCCGTATGGGAATGCCGATAGGTTTCATTGCCACCACCTCCTTGTTCTATTGCCACCCTGTAGCGCGACTTCGGCTGAATGGTACACTCTCTCAACCATTCTCCCTCTCCCGAGGTACAAGACAGGGCTGCCCTTTATCGCCTCTATTATTCATCCTGGCTATGGACCCTTTAATTCGTCATTTTCAGGAAAAGCATCTACAGCGCGGCCTTCAATTCAACACTGGCCCCCTCCTTGTCTCGCTTTATGCAGATGACACTGTCTTGTACGTGAGAGAGCCACAGGCTAATCTAGAACCCCTCATATGAGAAATAATCAGATTCTGTCGATATTCAGGCCTTGGGATTAATTGGCATAAATCGGTGATCTTCTCCTTGACTCCCAACACCAAGCAATGGGACTGTGACTTCCCTCTAGAATGGTGCACCGACTCCGTTAAATACTTAGGCATCCACATCCACTTGGACACAGCCTTGATTATACGCCTCAACTACGGGCGAGCAATCAGCTCCCTCGAAGCACAGATAGAGCGCTGGCTGAAACTGCCATTGTCCATCGCGGGCAGAGTGGGGATCCTTAAAATGGTGCTCCTCCCCAAGTTTTTATATCTTTTTAATAACATCCCGATACCCCTCCCTAACCGTTTTTTCCTGACTTTAAGGTCCCTCCTTATTAAATTAGTATGGGGGGGCAAACAAGCTTGTGTCAGGTGGCAGGTACTTACACTTCCTTACGAGAGAGGGGGATACGGAGTCCCGGATCTCCATTTATACTATCTTGTAGCCCAATGCAGCTATGCTCACACTTGGTACCATCCTGATGCCAGGATCCCGTTCCTTCGTCCGGAATCTGACTTTGTCGTCCCTGAGAAATTAGCCATGGTGTTACCAAAGGGCATTCCAAGAGACCCAAATGACATTCAAACTGTGTCCACCACCAGTTGGGCTTGGGAAAAGCTGAGACGTGTTACCGGCACTGCCACGCTAATCTCCACTTCCCTACCGCTCCCCAATGCCCGTTGGTTACCAATCACTGGGGAGAAAGTCGTGCATCGCACGTTAACTAAATTCGATATTACAAAACTGGGGGATCTGTATCCAGATGGCCAGGTCTTCTCAGTGCAAGATGGTAGCCGCTTCCCCGAAGCCACGTTTATGGATAACTTCGTGCTGAATCGGATGCGATCTTCGCTATGCGCTGCGCTTCCTGGTTTTCCGCTCGAACCTGAATCATTTACTCCCCTGTCCCTGGTCATTGACAGCGAACTAGGAGTTCATCTCATCTCTAAACGATATAAAGCCTGCTCAGAGATCATCCCGGTAAACGATGACAGGCTCCGTAAGGACTGGGAAAACGATCTTGGCCGCCCGATCACAGACGACCAATGGGCTATATGCTGCATGGCAACGAAAGAGGTCTCCCTAAATAGTAGGCACAAATTACTGCATTTCAATTTCTTGCGCAGAATGTACATTACCCCGGCCAAATCCCACAGACTAGACCAATCCAGGCCCCACGCCTGCCGCAAATGCGTGGCCCCTCATGCTGATTTCTCACACCTTACATGGACCTGCCCACTCCTGCAGCCGTATTGGGAAACAGTTCATAAGACACTGGGCGAAATGATCAATCTGCCTCTGATTCCCATCCCGGAAGTGGCACTGCTGGGCTATGTGGTTAACTTTCCCAAAAAGTTGCGGAAATTTGCAGCCCTAAGTCTGCTACTAGCCAAAAGGGAGATTGCAATTCATTGGGGCCGCAGGTCAGTCCCCACATTACAGAGCTGGATGAACAGTTTGGCATCATGTAACACGAATAGCGAGATATACGCCACCACTCTACCCTCCACATCTCGCCCCAGGGACATCTGGGGTCCATTCAGGGCCTACATTGAGTCACACTGGCAGTCGGCCACTACACAACTGGAGCAAGGTATAGTCCCGACTGGGGTGGGGTGAACGATCTGGTGGGTTTTGATATGATGGATTTGAGATATAGCGAATGTTTTAACGCTAATGACCTCTTTGCACAGCCCCAGCTCTCATGTTTCTGACATGACAGGAGAGATGATCAACAGTTGGGTGGGGGAGGAGATCCCCGACACTGTGAGATTTTTTTTTTTTTTGGGTGTTAATATACAAGACGTACTTGTACATCCTTGATACCGTGATAATCTGTGTGTGAACTGTAACAGTAGTCGCTCATGTCCATTTTGTTCATATGTGAAAATTCATAAATAAAGTTTAAAAAAATATATATATATACGGTGTACTTCAACTATACCTTTCCAGAGATTCATACCAAGTACTGTAATCACTAATCCCTCTGCCAGCATGTCTTTAACCTCACTTTTGTCTTGCCGCTTCACTACTCAGCAACTACTAAGAGTGTTGGGCCTAGCCAAATATAAAGCAACAACCCTTCACATGTCGCAGTTGTAAGTCTCACCATATTACTAAAAGCATGCATGCATCTGTCTGTGCCTTTTGCTACTGGCATCATACTTAAAAGAAACATACAAATAGATGAATACCTATGTTTTATAGGTATCGGATCTTCCGCTGCATAACACATGTGAAAATACATGTAGAAGAATAGACATACCTCTGCAGACTCGGATTGTTAAGACGGACACTCGGGCAATGTATAATGTGCCAGTATGTAAGTTGCAACTGTGTGCCGCTTTTTTCTGTAGCATGGAAGCCGATTGGGACTTTATCTGAGCTGTTCAGATGCCGCCAGCAGTCCAGTGAGGGTCTAAGTGGTATTTTTCGACGCAGATGGGCCTCTGGTACCTTTCTTTTACAAAGGTGGGGGAGGAAGCGTTGGGTGGAGGCGGATAGGGGGGGAGTCGAGGGAGGTGTCATTCCCAGTCTCTCGATGTGCCGCCCTGTAATGTATGCAGATTGAGCAGGGGCAGGGAGCCTGAGAATTACCTTCACTTTTATTCAGGTGTGGTTCACCAGTGTGAACAAATCCGTGCACAAAGTGTGCAGGCAACATTTCCATTATTTTTTTATCTCCCTGAACTTAATAAAACATGGCTCTTTTAAAGCCCCCCCAGTATTTTGCGACAAGGCGCAATCTGCAAATTTGGGCCATTTCTTTTTCTGTTGCCCAGGCCGATTTTGGATCCCAATTCAACCATGTACCTCAGTCACAAGACCATGCAGTCCTTTCAACATGACAGACTGCACTCATCATTTCACAAAGACACCTAAATATACAGAGCGCACTTCAAGTCGTACAAAGTAGCCTAATCACTAATACCTCTGCTAGCATGTCTTAAACCTCACTTTTCTCTTGCAGCTTGACTATTCAGCAACTGCTCAGAGTCTTTGTACATTTCGTAACATATTTCAAACAGCACACTTTTGTAACAATTTGTAATGTTTTAATACAAATTCTTTTCAAACTTAAAAATATCACTACAAAGACTGAACCACTACTACACAATGCATAACACACCTTACAAATTTGTAACTCACCTCTGTAATAGTATTGCAGAATATCAAATATCAGAAACGCATGAAAATTTTTCTTTCTCACACAATAAATGTAATGCAGCACTCTCAACAAGGTAAAACCAGCAATGGCAAACTTTCCCTCTTTTTCTGCACAGTAGTAAATGTAAGTAACAAATTAAATTCGTTCCTTCATTATTTCAAATTGTAAAAAACACATGTCTATTGGTTAATCATATTAACCCTTTCTAACTCTCTTCTAAAAGTGCCCAAACTCATACTGTAATATTGTGGAGTGGCGACTCCACCACGCTGCCACATCGCCATGGATCCCCGAACCCTTACGAGGGTTCAAAAACCTATTTCCAATAATACTGCTAATTTTGAACAACACACTTCTTCTAAACATACTACTGATTTAGAAAAACTAACTTTAATAGCTTATCACTTGTATTTAAATCTGCATTTCATATTGTAATATCACAGTTGTTTCAACCCTTCTCCCACTCTCCTTAATGACAGTTTCCATAGCAACAGTTTCTGCAACACTCAAAGGCAGTGGCAGGTCACAAGTTCACCATATATTTCAGTTCAGAACAGTAGCTTCCAAATGCAAATAGAAGGTGTGGTTGACTTCTGCAACATGTCATCTTATCCTATCTATTGTAACTTTCAAAAAAAGTTTATTAACCAATCAGAAACATGCTTTTTCACGAAAGTAACATGCATCCTATTTTTCAGTGCACAATGTTGATCATCAGCCAATCAGTTATAGGTTTTCTCAAAAAAAGCTCCACCTTTTTACATATCTCTCATTCCACCAACGGACTACAGACATCTTTTGATTCCTTCCAGACATCCCTTCAAAATGATTACAGTATGGATTGTAGGGCACAGCTATGTTTTGTGCTGCAAAAGGTATGCTGAACACAGACGTATTGACAAAGACCTAGGTTTGCAAAATGTGGATATTAAATGGTTTGCACAGAGAGGATTAAAGTGGCACCAATTGATGCCTTTGGTTGAAAGCTTTTGGCATCTCAAACCCCCTGACCTCATGATTGTACACTGTGGTGGCAATGACCTAGGCGCATTGACCGGGGTTGGGCTGGAAATGCTAATGAAGGATACCTTTGCACAGTTGATGTTGCTTTTGCCTCAAACTGTCTTTGTATACTCTAATATATGCCAAAGACAGAAATGGAAGTGGTCAAATCAATTCTGTCCTCAGATTGAGAACGCTAGGAAGAATGTCAATAAAGCTGTTTCTGCTTACCACAGAGATCATAGAATGGTGACCATCTATAACAACAATCTATGTTTTGATATGGATGACATCTACAGAAGTGATGGAGTTCATTTCACAGATGAAGGAAACAGAGTTTTTCTCAACAACCTCAATCTGTGCATCCGCACTTACATGTAGCTCCAACAAAGTCATAATGAAAACAAGGGCTCTTTTTAGAGCCACCCTATAACCCAGAACTCAATCTTATTTTTTTTAACATACAGACTCTGTTTAAATATTTTTTGGGATTTGCGAACCTGTCGCGACATTACACAAGGCCGCGCTGTGAACCGCAATGGGGTCCCCACTCATATCACGAAAGAAAAAAATATTAATTAATGCCCCTAGTTACATTGGCCAATATCGGACCCGGGGACCACATCCCCCGGGGCTCAGCCATTTGTAATTCTTTTTAAAACAAGGAAGGGAGGCCGCGTGGCCCCCTCCCGGGCCATTGTAGGCCCCGGGGACCCCATCCCGGGGCCTGGCCACAATGTTTGGTGACTGCGGGGGAGCCCCAATGCCCCCGCAATCCCGGCTGGCTCTCCGCCTCCTGCAGGAGCCGGCATTGCCTTTGCCCAAAAGCAAATCTGCTCCAATTCATGGAAGCAAGACCAAATTTCCTCCTCTCACTTCCATAAAGCAAAGCAGAAGTTTGCTATGGCAATAGCAAACTGCAGTGTCCCGGGGTAGACAGCATGGGACATTGTTGGAACCGGCCCTCGGGGTGGTGATCCCCAGGGCCATGCAAAGCTCCTCAAGGGACACAGTGCGATCTGCCTCTATCAAATTTAAAGCCCCGGGAAAATCGTGCTCCCCGGGGCCAGCAGTCCGCAACCGACCCCCACATTTTAATTGATGAATGCCCTGGGAATGTAGTGGTCCCAGGGACAGTGTCGGGGAGGCTTGAGCCTCTCCACACTTAAATTTTTCGTATAGCCCTGGGGAGGTGGTGCTCTCTGGGGCAGATGGGGGGCCGCATGCCTCCGCATATCATATTTGCCCCAGGGAAGTGGCGGTCCCCATGACAGAAGTAGCCCCCACATCATAATTAAACATTGCTCCCGGGACCTGGCCCACCCGGTGGCTTAATTAAACGAAGAGCACGACACAGCGCTTCATTTTTTTTTCCGGCGTGAAGTGCGGACCCTGCGCGACTCCCGCCAAAAATATTTTAAAATTGCTTTTTTGACCTTTGGGGTCCCTGTGGCACCCCCTGAGCAGCCCTAGGGAGTCAGAGTGTTCCTACCATGCCCCTTTTCTTATTTTTTCACCTTTTTCACCTTTTTTCTTGCGACTCGATTCAACCGAGTCACAACATGCCTGCCAACACTTTCTGGTTTGAACTGTTAACAGCCAATCAGAGTCAAGCTCATGATCGGGAGGGTTCAGCCAATCAGATCTCACAATCCTCAAATATCTATATCTGTAAATATTTAAATTTCTCAAAAACTACTGAACGAATTTACACCCTTTAAAAAAAAGAGTGCTTTCTGGACCAAAAGCTACCTTTTTGCCAAATTTGCTGTAAATCCGTTCAGCAGTTTGGGCTGCAGCCGTGTCTAAAGTTTCCTATGGAAATTAGCATGGAGAAAACAAGTTTTGGGACCCCCCTTTTTTCTCGGCCCCCGCTTGACAAATCACCCTGAAACTTTCAAGACAGGAGCTGACCGGGGCACCCCATTAGTCTTGAGAATTTTGCAAAGATTCGTCAAACGGCACCAAAGATATTGGCAAAAAAAAACGCTTTTTGAATAGAAACAAGGTCTTAACTATAACTACCTACTGGCGACCGCCAGTAGGTAATATATATATATATATAGTCACTGAAAAAACCACAGGTTTCAGGGACATTATAGTTAGGCTGACATTTCAATCATACCGAACCAGAGAAATTCAGCCGTTATAGTTCTATAACTCGCGCCCCCGTAATGCACTGTTTATGACCTCACATATTACATCACTCATGACATGGTCAGTGACATCACTGAAGACATCTCAAATGACATCACTGAAGACATCACTGAGTGACTGTTTTTTAAAAAGGTTTATGAATGTTAAATATGTATACGAAGATGTATTGATGAATTAGTGGGTGTATGAGTGCCTGTATGGATGATTCAGTGGGTGCATGACTCACTGTATAACTCAGTGATTTGATGTGTCGGTGAATGTATGGGTGAATGACTAGGTTGTGTGAGTGTCTGTATCAGTCTGTCAGTTGGTGTCTAAGTGGCTGTATAGGTTGGTGAGTGGGATTTTGAGTGGCTGTATGGGTGAATGAATGTCTGTGTGGGTGGGTGATGGGGTGTGTGACTGCCTGCATGGATGAGTGAGTGGGCGAGTCAGTGGCTGTATGGGTTTGTGAGTGCGCCTGTGAGTGGCTATATGGGGGACTTAGTGTATGTATGGCTGTGCCGGTGAGTGAATGAATGTGTCAGTGGTATATGGCTGAGTAACTGCATATGTGGAAGGCAGTATAGATGAGCGTTGGAGTATATGAGTGATTATATGTGTGAGTGAGTGATTGTGAGAGTGGCGGTATGGGCGAGTGTGTCCTTGTGTCACTGACAGTATAGGTGGGTGAGTATGTGTTAGTATCAGGGGTGGGCGGAGCTCGCATAGTGGCACTATGCATAATTCCACGGGGTTGCAAAAACACTCATTGGAATTCCACGAGCTGGTGGAGTATAGGAAACAGAACCTTGTGCATTCCTGAAAAACGTGGCGGGCAGAAAAGGAAGCCATGCAGCATGGCCATGAAGGCTTTTGAAAAATGTAACTCAGCGTTTTCTTCAAACTATCCTATCCACTTCAAAAGGGATGAGGAGCTGAGTGCACCCCAGCTCACCTTCAAACAACAGCACCCACCAAAATTTCTAGGAAGGAGCCAGGGCCGAGGCTCCTGGGTCCCGAGTGCAGTGCTCATGCCATAGTAGTAATTACACTCTTTGTGAAGGATTTATTGTACATTCTACAATATATTTAACAGTAGAGCTTTATTAGTGTACTTTTCAAACTCATATTTTTGTAGTGAGTTTCAGAAAAAAAACTTGTCTTTAAAGACTATTTTCCATTTTCGCGGTGACGCCAGTATCGCAACGACATCGGTAGTCGCAGATATTGCATGTTTTTCAGAAACTCTAAAACACATATATAAAGATATTGTAATTGATGTTTGACACTAGCTGTTTACTGATCTCTTGTTTAAAGTTGTCTGTCTATAATAATTTTTTAACAAAATCACTTTTACTTAGCCTTACCCGTGTTCACGTTGACAGCGTAAGTCGGGATGATGTCGTTCATCGCGAATACCACATGTTTTATAGAAACTTTAAAACACATATATACACCTATTATAATTGATATTTGAAACTAGTTGTTTAATACTCTCTTGTTTAAAAGTGTCTGCCTATAGTAATTTTTTAACAAAATCATTTCTATTTAACATTTCCCATTTTCGTGAAGACAGCGGAAGTGGCGATGACGTCGGTAATCGTGGATACCACGTTTTTCAACAACTCTGAAACATATATATATGGAGATATTGTGAACAAGTTTCAGTATAGCTGTTCACTATTATAATATGGAAAGTTCTGTGTTTGTTTCCATTTTTAAAGAAAACTAGTTTAAAATTGTATTTTGAATTACCTCTTCAGTGCCTGGGTGAATGAACGAGTGGGTAGTGCCTGAGTGATTGTATGAGTGCAACTGTACTGCCTGGATGATTGCATGAGTGAAAGTGCAGTGCCTGGATAATTAGATGAGGGCACGTGCAGTGCCTTGATAAGTGCAGGTGTAGTGTCTCGATGAACAGATGAGTGCAAGTGTAGTGCCTAAGTGAATGGATGAGTGAAAGTGCAGTGCCTGGGTGAATGAATGAATGCAAGTGCAGTGCTTGGGTGATTGCATGGCTGCATGGGTACTGCCTGAGTAAATGGATGACTTTATTGGTACTTCCTGGGTGATTGGATGACTGCAAATGTAGTGCCTGGGTGAATGGATGAGTGCAAGTACAGTGCCTGGATGAATGAAAGAGTGCAAGTGTAGTGCCTACGTGATTTCATAACTGCATTATTAGTGCCTGAGTGAAGACATGACTCCATGAGTACCGCCTGGGTGATTGGATGAGTGCCTGAGTAGTGGCTGGGAGACTGGATGAAGGCAAGTGCAGGACCTCAGTGATTGGATGACTGCCTAGGTAGTGGCTGGGTGATTGGATGAGTGGAATTGTAGTGCCTGGGAGATGGGATGAGTATATGAGCAGTGACTCGATGAATCCATCACTATATTAGTGATTTGTACAAGTAATATATCACGATCTCCAACCACTGTGAAAAATATAAACAGAGAAAAATGTATTAGAATTTCATTTTGAACATTAGGCAACCAAAGCAACACACAATATTTTTTCTACAAAACTTGAATTCAACATAGACAAATGATATTTTACTGGGTTCAGCTTTCATACTCCTTCACTTTCAACAGTGTTCTGAATGAAGCATCATCATCAAACAGTAGGGGAAAAAAAATCAATGAATTGTAAACAAAAAATGTGCACAGCACATCTTTACAGATATGTCATACTGTGCACTCCATTTACTACAGGTTTTTTAATAGTTCCTTGCTGATAGGTTACTACCTTAATAAAAAAGCAACTAATGTTAATACTGTTTCTGATATTTGTATATCTGGTACAAAATGTCCAACAATTATGAAGCAGTCTTAATTTTTGGATATCCTTTTGTAAACATCATCCCTGTTAGGCTAAATGATGTTAGAAATGTTCTTGGTCCATGTACGAAAAACTTAACACACAGGACTACGTACAAGTTGCTGTAGCAGAAACAAAACTGGACATTCTGTTAGTGGTGAAGAGACTTTTCAGATGCAACTCAAGGCTACTGGTATTATAGTTCCGCCATTTAATTTTTATCTGCAGTAACACAATGCAGTCCTCAAATGTTTTATAAATTCCTTGCCCCCAAAAGAGTCTTTCATTTCTAACAGCTTGCTGTAGACAATACCCCTAATAGGCCGAATAATGACTCAGAAACACATGATCCATATATATATGTCAACAGAATACCAAATTTTCTTATTATAAATTCTCCTTAGAACTTCAGTTCTAGAAATAGCAGATATGAGTTTAGTAACTTTTTATGAGGTCTGGATTTGAATGTCACTTGTATGTCACTGCACTCTGTCCATCCTGTTTGACATCTTAAATATATTGTGTAGTGTCCAGAGGTTATATTAACTCCTTCATGAAATATGATTGCTATAGTTATGAAAGTTCTTTTTGGAATAGAAATGTGTCCAGCTGCAATGTTTGTAATTTCAGTTCCTAATTTAGTACCATCCACTCTGCATATTTGTAGCATGACTATGACATATTTTCCATACCTCTGTAAAAACAATGTTGACCTAAGTTCTAATCTGCAGTTTGGACAGGTCATATCTTGATGGGCATTTTTAGTCAAATTTTCAAAGGGCACTGCTTTACAATCTGGTAATGTCAAGAAGAGGATTTGTTCTGAATTGATTTCAGTGTTAGATGTAAATTCACAATCTTCACAATTATGGTTCCATTTATAAGTTAGACCAAATAAATCATTGATATTCACATCTCCTACCTCTAATAGTCCTAGCAATACCATTAAAAATTCTTGAGCATCCTGACGAAGATTTTGAGACAACACTAATGATCCAGTACAGACATCTGTAAGATTTCTTATTCCAGTAGCAGAATATATAATACTTCAGTCAATTCTTAATTCTTCAAGTAAACTACATAGTTGTGAAGACATTCTTTTATCTACCTTTTCTTTAATAGAATTTGTAAAATGAGGTAAATAGTATAGTTCATGTAACACTACATTTTCATAACAGTTCACTCCAGATCATCAAAGTGGTACCCTTCTATTTCCTCATTGTGCTGTAGTTTTCTTTTCTTAGTTCCTTGTTATTTTTCTTTTTGTTCATATTTCTGTTCAGTTGTGATAGACTGCTTTGATATTTTCCACTTTGGAAACATTATCAATTTTTCAAACACAGGATACTGGCCTAAATGAGGAGCAAATTGAGCAATAATCAATTATACTCCTTTACACAACTTAGCACTTACTTTCTTCTCATCAAAATCAATCAGAAATAAACCAATGCTTTAATTCGCGACAAAGCTACATATAACATTTCTTTTTTGAATACACTACTACCAATATTAACAGGTGCTGTATCTACAATTAAACCTTGTGATTTGTGGATAGTTACTACATATGCTAAAGATGCTGGTAACTGCTTTTGCTGGACATACAAGTCTTTCATGAGTAGGAAAAGTTTAATGCATCTACCAATCTGCTTAACTTCACCAACATCATCAAATTTTATGGCTAAATATTACACGTCATTTCTGTTTGGATAATTAATAAATTGCATAACTTTACCCATTGCACCATTCACTAGCCCTTCTTCAACATTCAAATTATGACGTAAGATTGCACAACAGTTTTTGACAGATTCGTAACAGTTTTTCTAATCTTGCAGTTTTTGACACAGACTTTTCTAACTATCCAATTTTAATTGCAGTTTTTCTGTTAGTAGCACTGTAACTCCTTGATGTTCCATTTTATCATTTGCTCTAATTTCAATTATCTCTTCTTTTTCCAGTTGCAATAATTGTTAATTGAATTTACTACACTCCTCCAGAGATGGCATCTAACAAACAATAGACTTCTCTTCTTCAAAAAAATAATATACCTCTGCAGATGAAACATTAGTTAGAAACAGATTTTTGATGAGACAGGTTTGTAATGCTCTCTTTCCTTCTTTTGTGAGAACACCCACTCGAATGTCCTTTAGTATATCTTCATATTGCATATCTGATCCATGGTACATATTTCTGATTAACTCTTTGTATTCAAAGTTTTCCCAAATGTTTACATTTCCAATACTTCCTAGTAATTTCATAGTTTCATAGTTTCATTATGTAATAGTATCTTGAAGACAGGTTGTCCTTTAACTGGAATTAGTTGCAGCAGGACTCCAAAGACTATTAAGTGTTGTCCTCCAAAAAGCACATCGTAGCCAGTTTTTAATATCATCAATGTATAAAAGCTAGCATTAGGTTAGATGCCATGCTGACTTCAATATTTAGTAGCTTTAATTTCTTGAATACTCTTCCCACTTCAAGACAAGCATCACCAGATACTTGGTTGTATTCCAATTTGTTATCATGTTCAACAGGCAGCGTTAATAATCGATGAAGGGTAACTCCTTTAATATTATGTGCAGCTAACCCTGTTGGTGCTGTAACTACACATGACAAATTGGAATCTGTTGTCTTCTGTAAATAACTTGTCAGTACTTTAATTAAGAAGCTTTTTCCAGTTCCAACTTGACCACTTATGTACAAGAGAACTGGTTTATATGTAGAACAAGCACTCTCTTTTTTCTCATGCAGAAATCCATGTTCTATTTTACCCTTTACTTCAGCAAAAATGTCTTTCTGATCTGTATTCAATTGCTGTACTAGTTGTTCTAGATCCAGAGTTTCCTGTCTTGCTTGCTGCATTGAATTCTCCACTTCATTCATGGCTATTGCAGATTCATTTTGAATGATTGGCTGTCCAAAAGGATCTTTTGTCTGAACTTAGCTTTCGATGGTTCATTAAACTTCCTTTGTTATGTCTGACAAAACATCCTTCATATCCATCGACAGCAAATTTTTCTTCTTCTATGTTTTCACTGACATTATTTCTGTATGTATAATGCTTTCTAGATGAGGACTCCTTCTTGGATAGTATGTATCCAGCATGTTCGCCTTCAGAATATCTGTACTATGTGGCTCAAATTCCGCAAGATATTGTATTTTAGGAAAATACTTCAGTACTGTGTTATGAGTATTAGCAAGTCCTAAACTCATCCATAGACCTCCTCTAGATTTCGAAAACAAGCTAGATGAACTTAACCGGTCTGCACATTCATAAGAGCCGACCTCTTTGTGAGAAAGTATTTTCAAACTAAAACTGTACAATCTCTTTGTCAGACTCTTTTCTTCTAAAATCTCCTTCCACATCTCCTTCAACTCAGTTTTCTCTGACTTTGTTATTTAAGAGGTGACGTACCAAGTAACAGCCTTTGACTTATCTGCAACAAACTGTACATCAATATTCACATTCAACATCTTCAAAATAGCAGGATTGTATTCATTGATCTATTTTGAGGCTTCTGTTCTTCTGAGGTTGTATGTGTTTTTGGGTGATTTCCATGTAATAGTTTCTGACTGCAGACAACAAGCTATTAACTCTTCCTTCTGATATTACAGGTTATGGAAATCCAAAAATACATGTATAAAATTTTCCATAAGATCTATATTTTCTACGACAGTATTTTCCACACCTATGGTTTTGTAATCTAAGAACTTGGGGGCCCATTAGGATGGCGGGTGGAAGCACCACCGCTGTGCTGGCGGATGCAAAAAGCACCAGTTACCGTCCGCCCGCCACAGCACACACGCCCGCCCAATTAGGATGTGAAAAGTCAGCCAAACACCGCCCGTAAGCCAGCTACGCCCTCCGCCATCAAAGTGCGCCCGTTCCCGGAGCGGCGCGGCCTAATGGAGACACACCGCCCGATGAAATCACGTACCGCCCGGCGTACAAATTACGATGCCAGAACCAAACAGTTCCCCCGGCTAAGAGACACCGCACGTGAAAGCAAGGCGGAAAACCAAACGCACAGTACGGATAGCAAAGAGGCGGACCCCCGAGCATGAATCCAGCACTGCAGGCCCTCCCCATGCTCTACCTGATGCAGCACCCAGGAGTCAACGCACCGCGGCGACGCAGGTAGGCAGACACACAACAGGGGCACGCAAACAGCGCACACAGTGCAAGGGCGGGAAAACTGTATATGGCCCCCCCCGACACCCCTGCGTGGACACGACACATCCACCACTGCACCCACACATGCGCACAACGCAGAGGCCAACGGCAGCGCAATGCATGCGCCGCACACAAACAACACAGGGTCACAACCAAACACCACACACACCAGCACCACCCAGAACGCACATGTCACGTGACAGCCCTGCCACAGTCATGTCCCCAACCGGCAATTCACTGTTGCCAACCTGACGTCACACAAGTGACCCGAACATGTCAGTGACGTCACGCCAAAGTAGGACCCACCCCTGTGTGCAAAACACGGCGAAGCACACAGCGGCGGCAACATCACCCAGCAGAATATGGACCTCGTCGGAAAAAGGTATGCCAGTACCACACAGAAACACCGATGCCACCCTGCACCCAATAACAAGACATGCAATACGTAACATCAAAGATACCGGGGACAGACAACAGGTGGGACCAATTATAACACAAGGCCCAACGTATAGCGGAAATGCAGCCTGCCGCCCACACACGGGAGAGGAGACAGCACTGAATGACCTTCCATTGCCACTCTGAAACCACATCCCGACTAAACAAGCCGGAGACAACAGTCATTGCACCAAAAAAAGCCCAACACAGGCATGCAGAGGGAAGCGGCCACAGGCCAGATAGCACATAACACCAAAGAACATTCAGAACGGAAAAAAGAAATGATAACACTCCCCCATGTGGTTCACATGCAAGTTATCTGGAAGGAGTCAGACACCACTGACCTTGACCATTCAGAGAAGCATGTGGGATGAGGGCCCGTGTCCTCCGCACAAGCCAACATAACAGAAGTCCTGCCTCCCTACGACCATTACAGAATTCCCAGCAACGTCGGAGGTTGCACCCTGCAGACTGCACAGACAGCCGGAGCACGCCACCACAGCGCCCTGCAGCAAAATGGCACTTGCACCACACCTACCCAACTACGCCGGACAGATTAAGGTGTACAAACATAACCTGATACAGATATTGGGATGTGACAATCTGGCCTTGCTGAACGTAAGTTACCGACTAACTTACCGCATCGCATTGTTCAGCTGCGTCATCCCCGTCTTCTACTGTCGGAGGTGTCCCTTCTACTATCCTGTGGATTTATGTCTCTCCAACCCGGCATGTCCAAGGGCGGACCTGCTACAACTATTCAACCCCTGGACGTCCACGACAGGGTCTGTTCAGCCTATGGGGGCATGGCGTATGTGGCTACTATCGGACCCACACTGCAATGGGACCACTGTGCCTCCACACGACGGATAATGGATCACAGTTACATCGAATGTCATCCAACATGTCCCATCATGCTCCTACAAGGGACAACTCACGACCAACACCTTGACAGCCACCATCCGCTACATTGGATGGCATCCATGTCCACCACCAATGCCATGGAAGCCCTGCTGGAAGGTATTGCATACCTGACAACCTGTCAATTCGTCGGGCCCCGCCGCCATACCCCCAATTGAGCAATGATGTCCCACACCGTACCCATGCATGGCCTCCGCACGGACTGGGCAGTTACCAGTACAACAACTATACCATACAACCTGCAACTGACACCACACCATCAACTACACTGCAATGACATCGGATATATTCGGGACATGCACTCTGTTCCTCATCACATCCAGTAACTCTGCATGAACAGGGGGAGGCAGAGGCATGGGATTTGTGAATGGCAACCACATGGACAGAACTGCACGTACAACCATGCCATAGTATGCATCCTGCACCCATGAACATATGCATCGGTCAGTGGACAGTAATCGTCCGGCTGCAGTATGTGAGAGCTGTCACCTCACCTCCCCCTGAACTTCCGTGCCAGGACCTTTGCATGGACAACAAGTGCATCCACCAACAACATGACCCCAGCGACTGTGACATGTCCAGTAGCCACCACATCGCAACAACAAGTGGGACGCCGTTGCATGCACATAAGTCCATGCCCTGATGTCACCTCCACGCACGTGTGTATGAGTAACTATCACAGCAAACCTGTAACATGGAACTGAGATGCACTGTGCCCATGATGACGAGCGGACTGGTAGGCTAAATGTATACTGTCTGTGTCAAAGTCAGCAGCACCTCAGTAAGTAGCAAATGTACATTAGCACAGCAACGGCTAAGCAGTCGTAACTCTGAAGCCCACATCCCACAGTCAACAACTAATCACATCTACCCCTACACCCTATGCCATGTGTAATCATGCTGAGTATATCCTCCACATGCATTTCGCTGCCAGTAGTGTCCACTATACTGCATCACAGAGGACATAAGTACCAATACATGTCTAGAAGCAAAAATGTGTCTCTGCTGATTCATTTCACAAGTACGAATGAGAGAGGATGAGAGTGTGAGAAGTACACAGCAGTTGTGAGATGACCATGTAGTCCACTGTAATTGGATGTCAACGCAAATGAGTAGCACAATTGTGGAAGACACACATGTGTCATGAGAAGCGGGAGTCACGCATGGCTCAGGTGGGTGGGTGTGACGGGTAGGTGCGCACATGCAATGTTGAAACACGCTGTGTTGGTAGGATACAGGAACAGTACATTGGCGCTCTCCTGGGAATTTGTAAAGACCACCTGTCTGGGGATGAATGTGAACTCGTGTGTGCACAACAGGCGGGCACACGATCAATGCTGCATCAAGTGTAGACGTCAGCCCACCCTCCTTGGACATGCTGGATACTGCTGTGCGTCCGCAAGGCTCTTGCCAAGGCACTCACATCACAGCCCCTGTCGACCAGGTGTATCCACAACATTGTCCACCTGCACAGGCAATCCAGGACACGGGATGGCAGTGGAGCATGGTGGGTGAGAGGTCATGGTGCGCTCCTCCTGGTCACATCACGCAGGCAACACATCCCCAATGTGTAGTATGGCACAAGTCATATGGAAGTAGTGGGGGACGCACACATCACGAGCAGTAGTGACGTCACGGAAGGTGGCTCGCACCATCCCACCCATTGCCTAGATCTCCACACACGTTACATGCCATTGCAACAGAGAAGCCAGCGCGTGCACAAGCAGCTCCGAGCTCGCCCCAGAGAGGCCAAAGAGTGAATGTGTGGGTCCATGAGCTCCAGTTGGACGCGGCCTGGGCCGCTAGGGCAGCTACAGCCTCTGTGTGTTGCAGGTGGTGTATCCGGACTGCGGAGCCTGTCATGCATTGTCAATGTTGCCCGGGTCTCGAGTCGGGGCACCACGCAGGTGGACGGCGTCCTGCCACATATCATACCGTGAGACAGACCACTTGTTCAACTGGACCCACACATACACTCCTTGGCCTCTCTGGGGCGAGCTTGGAGCTGCTTGTGCATGCGCTAGCTTCTCATGTGCAAATGCATATTGGTGTGAGCGAGGGGAGGCCATGAGGACAGTGTAAAAGATAACTGTTTGACTTTCAGTTAGTTTAAGGAATGCCCCTGATGTGGTCAGAAAAAGACGTGCCTCGTGTGTATTGCAACTAGTAGATAAGCCGATGACCTTCCCATGTCTTGCATGTAGCCCCGCACCTAGCCCCGCACACTCGACACATCAAAATGAGTACCAGCACCACATTCTTCCCATTCGAAGCACTGACTGGGGGTGACAACCATTGGACAGTCTTGTGTAGTCCACCCACGCATACATGTGGGCCCTCCATGATCCATGTCACCTGCGGCAAAGTGATGTCATGGACAATGACGGTAGTGAGCAGAGCTGTCTGCCCCACGCACAGATGGTGCATCAGCTCAACAGACCCAGCACTGAGGGCAGCAGGGGTCACATGTGCAGGGGCAGCTGTGCCTGTTGTGAAGGCACATGCATATAGACAGCACATCGTCCAATGTGTAGTCTGCCCACATCTACAGTCCATTGTCAGGCGGACCTAGCAAAAGATCACAAGACAACACATCTGTGTGGGTGTACCCACTGTGACCAACACTGCGCAACAATCAACGTACCCGCCCTGTGCATGGTCCACCCCGCAACGGAGGTCACATTCAGTGCCACTATCTCACACACACATCCCTGTCACGAGGCATGGTGTGTCCAATAGACAGGACTGAGTGAGCGCCCATCCGGAGGGTCCTGAACAGGAGACACATGTAACCCACTAGGCAGTCTGTGTTGTCACCTACTGGCATTGTGCAGTCAATGTGCAGGCCAGGCCTGCTGGGACTGAGAAGGGCAGCATGGCCCCAGCCTGACATGCACACAACCAACAAGTGCACTGAGACCTGCATTGCCAATTGGCTGGGTCACTGGATGTCTGACATGAAGTTGCCATGTACCACCACTCGGGAGGGACAGACAGGTCAAAGCGCCCGAGAGCACACATACCCATGCCACCTGCAGTCAGCATGGTGAGCAGTGGATGTTTGAACACCACATGCTCTGACTCATAGTGCTGCGGATCAACGACATGTGTGTCACCCACATGCACCCACACACACACTGCAGCTGTCTCCCACACACAAATTTCGCAAGGAATAGCCATGTGCAGTGTGCGTGGAGCTCGGAATCCAGGATCTCCAGCTCCTCGCTGGTGAGTGGACCTGGACATGTCCTCAGCGTCATCAACGTGTAGGTGGAGAGGTGGCAGCAGCATGTGTTCTCGAGGGGTGCCAGGCTGCAGTTCCAGGTAGATGTGGTAATGCCTGTCCCACTCACACACACATATAACCCCCTGGGTCAGTTACAGTGGGTCCAAGCTGCTGCAATCCGTGTACCATGTCTGGCAGCTTCAATTGCAGACGTAGGCCTGCTCCCAGCTGGCCTGGGACGCTTCCCTCCATAGTGGAACACGCAGGGTGCAACCGCGAGGGACATTGGAGTTGGCCGTAAGGGCCTGGACCATGGCGGGTACAGTCCGCTGATGCCATGTGCACCACACAGTATGATGTGCGCACTGCATCTGCAGGTGTGGCCATGATTTGTGTGTGGGTGCAGGTGCACAATGGACGGGGCCACAACATGCTGTGTGCATAGGCAGGAACGGCCAGTGGCCAGCCTCCACATGTCTGTTGGCACATCATCATGTACACATTGGCATGGGTGCATGGGATATGCATATGCACACACATGCCATCTTTCACTATGTACATCTGCCACTTGGCACGTGCAATGTTACCTGTCACTTGTGATGTGTATTTGCAAGCACACAGCCGTGTTGGCATCGGGCTGTCAATGTGTACACCTGTCAATGTTTCTGGAGGTGTGATCCGTACAGTGCTGTACATAGGGTGCAGTGGTGACACCAATGACTGTCTCATATCCCCTCGTGCCACAGGTCCCACTTGTTTTGGCCGCTCAGCCTGTGTCCATAGCGTTGTTGGTGTGTGCCATGCTCACCCAGCCTCGGAAGCAGTGTGATGCACAGCAGCAAGTCATGTTGCTGCGGTGTTGCCGCTTGCCGAATATGCAGTCTGTTACCATCAGCATGCCTTACAAGTCATTGAGGTCTAGATCCCCATGTGCATGCCCATAGCAATGGTGTGTGTCACTGCCCATTGCTATTGGTAGGGGACCTGTGTAAGTGTATTGTGGCTGTGCTGTCCCTACTTGTCAGCTGTTCTGTGATTCAAGTGCTTGTTCAGTCATTTGTGTTTTGTGTATGTGAATATGCCATGTGGCGTCTTGCTTTGACATGTGTCCACTTCCATCCTTCCTAGGCGGAGACCAAACATTCATCGCCCCTACCAATTGCTGTCAGACATGGAGGATGTAGAGGTCATCCGTAAATATCGTCTGGACCGACCCACCCTGCATCGTCTATGTGCCATGTTGGAACCCCACCTCCGTCCTGGCAGGGTGTATCCAACAGCATTCACCCCTACGGCTAAGGTGATGGCTGCACTGCATTTCTTCGCCACTGGGTCATTCCAACACACAGTGGGCAGTGGAGGTGGGATGTCCCAGCCCATGTTCAGCATGGTGCTGAGGGATGTACTGTCAGCTATGATGCTGTACAGGAACAGATACGTCCGATTCCCCAGGGCTCGTGAATTGGCGGCAGTGAAGGGTGCTTTCTATGCCCTTGGACGGAGCCCCCATGTCGTTGGTGCTATAGATTGCACCCATGTTGGCCTTGTTCCACCACAGGGCACTGAGCAGCTCTACCACAACCGGAAGCACACGCACTCCCTGAATGTGCAAGTGGTGTGCCTTGCGGACATGGTGATTTCCCACATGTGTGCCAAGTTCCCAGGATCGGCACATGACGCGCACATCATGCGCAACAGCATCCTACCACGACTGATGGCCAATCTGCAACCGGACCGTGGCTGGATTGTCGGTGAGTATGGGGAGTAGTGTAGCGTGCTGGCTGTGCGATGCTGTCTTGTGTCCAGTTGGAATTGCAACGGTTCTCTGTGTCCCTCACACCCAGGTGACTCTGCTTACCCGAATGGGCCCTGGCTGCTCAGCCCATTGCGACGTCCTGGGGGCCCAGCTGATGGCCGCTACAATGAGGCACATGGGAGGACCAGACCTGTGGTTGAGCGTACCTTTGGCCTCCTCAAGTCCAGGTTCAGATGCCTGGACCGCACCGGGGGTGCATTGGCGTACTCCCCACAGAAGGTGTGCCAGATAATAGTGGCTTGCTGCATGCTGCACAATCTGGCTATTCGCAAGCAGATCCCCCTAATTGTGGATGACGGAGATCAGCCAGGGCCCCAGCCTGCAGACCAGGACAGCTCGAGTGAAGAGGACAGTGGAGAGGAGGAAGCTGTGAATGTGCGTCAGCAGCTCATCGCCCGCTACTTCACTTGACGGTGAGTGTCCATGTACGACGGCTGATGTAGCTGTAGTTGTGCAGGTGTATGTGTGCTCTGTCACGGGGGCCTTTTGTTCACTGAGTGCTGTGTGTCAATGGTCCATGTCCAGGTTGGTATGCCACTGGCAGCGGCTGTAGCAGTGTGCCCTGTTGCTCTGTGTGATGTGTGTACATTGCTTGTAGTTGGTGACAAGTACTGTGTGATGAGTGTGTGACACACTCATTGAATGTACTCTTGTTCTGTTTTTCACCCCTAGGTCCCTACAGCCTCTCCTGTCCCATCGACATACCACACAGCAGATGCATTACTGCTCATGGTGGCGATTGCACATCGTTGAATAAACCCAGGACACATGAAGCAGATTGTGTTCAAGGTGTATTTATTTACAGCGGTGACATGTGATTGTGTGCAAGGTGATGACAAACGTGGTGCATGCTGTGACAATTAGTTGACGGTCATGGCTGCGTGATGGTCAGGGTGTACCCATGAAGTTCCATGTCCACAGTCCAACAGACACATGCCATTCACATGGCAGTGTGGGGTAGGATCGTAGTACAAGTCAATGCAGTAGGTGGTCAAGGTGGCTGGCTGACTCACTGGCGTTTGGTGCGTGCGAAGTCCTCTCTGGACACCTGTTTCCTCTTCGGACGGCCCCTTCCACGTTTGGTAGGGGGTGTGTTGATGTGCCGCTGGTGGTGGCTGAGGAGTGCTCACTCGCTGTGGACGCAGGGGAACGCGATGCTGCACGACCCTGCGCCACAGCAGGTGGTGGCGGAGGTGGTGTTGCTGGCCTTGCTTGTGCCCTCACCACCACCACCAGCTGGCCCATTAGGTCCACAAGTTGGTCCATACGGGTCACGAATTGTCCCATATGGGCGTCCATGGACCTCAACACCCCAAGGACCTCCCGCGTGTCGGTAGCCGACCTGGCCCATTGTCCTTGGGCCTCTTCATAGGCCCCAAGGACTCTGGCGATTTGCGGCAGGGCTTGGCTCCCAGGCTCAGATGGCGTTGGCCTGGCCCTGCTCCTCCTACCAGTACTGCTGCCACCGACCTGCCCACTAGTCACATTGCTCACCACGGTCCTCGCTCTGGCTCCCAGGGTGGAGCCCGACGGCCGTGCCACCGCTTGCGCAGGGGCTGTGGCCAGGGATGGCGTGGTGGTGGTGGTTGCGGCGGTGGTGGTGGCCGCAACGGCCATGGCAGCAGGGGTCTGTGACTGGTCAGCAGCCCTGGGTGATGGGTTGGTGGGCAGGAGGGGCCCTGGGGAGCGGTTGTGCCCTGCCACTCCAGATGGGCCTGCTGGGTGGTCCGTGTCCGGAGAGGTGTCCAGCTCCTCTACATCCGTGAGTCCGGGTCGGGGGCTTGCAGACTGGCTGTGCTGGCTGCTGTCACCCTCTCCAGCATCCAGCAGTTCGGCACCTGTGGGGAGAATGAGATGGGTCATTGTGTTGCACCTAGCAAAGTATGTATTGGTTGTCTGACATTCACAGTTTGTGCACTGTCGTGCACAGGTTTCCCAGTGGCGTGTGTGTGGATGTACGATGTGTGTATGCGTGGGCTAGGCAATGGGACTGTGTGATGTCGACATGTGGCATGGGACGGATTAGCAATGCCGATGGGTGTGTGTTGCTATGCTCCTACATTTTGTGGCTCGGGTGTATGCGTGCTCCAGGACCATAGACGATGTTGGGTTGAACGATGGTTTAGGGGAAGGATGGAACGCTTAGGTACGCTGATGCCAAAAGGGGTACAGCCCCTAAACGCTCTTGGGTTGAAATATGCTTTTGGGGTACATACTGTGGGTAATGGGTGCAGAACGTGACATGTGTTCTGGCAACATGACAGTGCATAGACAAAGGTGTGTGTCTGTCTCACATGCCCGGAATATCTGCTGACTGTTATCATTCATGGACATCACATTGGTAGCATTGTTGTGAGTTCGTGCTTGTTGTGTGCCACACGACGTATTGCAGATGGGCCAAATCCTTTGTGTGCGTGCTGCCCTGGTACATGTGCATCAGTGCTGTGCTCTTGGGGTGTTGACTATATTATGTGTGTTGTTACTCGCAGTGTGACGTGCGCTTCAGTCACTGCAGGCACTTGATTTGTCATGGGCAGGTATCTTTGCATGACTACTGTATGAGGGCCAGCTGTTCGGATGACATACCTTTCATGACACTGTGGCTGAGAGATGAGATGGATGATATGTTGAATGTGCATTGTGTGCCTGTGTGTTTCATGGGTCCAGTTGTCTTTGTGTGCAATATTGTGGTTCCAAGCTGTTACTTCTAGTACGGTCTGTCTTACGTGGGCGTTGTTGTACGATGTGTGGGTGACAGGCAGTGAGGACTACATGGACAGGACTTCGATGGTGTTGCTGATGTGTGTGATGGGTGGCACAGTGCCTGCCATGTGGGTCTGTGCTCCAGTGGGACTTGTGCATGCAGACGTGGCTCCTTAGGTGTTGCTGTATCTGTGATGGGTCATGTGGGGTTTGACTCTGTTGAACATGTCCGTGTGCACATTGGTCTCATGATTGTGACTGGGAGCAGTGCTGCGTGTTCCTCTGCTACGTGACATGTCCCATGTGTCAGTCGTAGTACAGTCCTCATGCCTACAGACGCCCCGCCCTGTACATTTTCCCACCTACAGGTTGTTTCTCAGTGCGCAATGCAATGGATGCCACATGGTACTGGGAGGGAGGGTGCTCCACCTTGCTGGTCTGTGGGAGTGGGAGCCTGGTGGGTGTTTTACTTCAGCTGTCCCCCTCCGACCCACTGTCTTTGTGTTCCGGCTACTTACCTGTTACTTGTCGGTCAGTGCAGCTATGGCGGACACATGGATGTGGGGTGTGCTCCACCTTGCTGGTCTGTGGTAGTGGGGGCCTGGTGGGTGTTTTACTTCAGCTGTCCCCCTCCGACCCACTGTCTTTGTGTTCCGGCTACTTACCTGTTAATTGTCGGTCAGTGCAGCTATGGCGGACACATGGATGTGGGTGTGGGGAGTGCTCATTCTGGCGCATCTGGAGTACAAGGGGGCCTGGTGGTTGCGGTGCTGGCTGACTGTACACATGCCCCCATGGTTTTGTTAGTTGGTAGCTTTGGGCTGAGTGTGTGTGAGTGTCTGTTGCATGTGTGGGTGATGTCTTGTGTATTGTGTACTGGACATGGGAGTGTTTGTCCCTAGGAGCTATGGCATGGTGGTAGTGCATGTGATTACATAGCGGTGTGCTGGTATACGTTTGTTTGTACTTACCAGCCTCCACTCCCCTGGTAATCCGGTGAGGATCTCCGGATGTATGATGACTCGCACCTTCTCCTCCCACGCCTTGAAGGTCTTGAATAGCGCGGGATTCCCTCCGCCAGTCCTGGCAGCCAGCTCTCGATTTTTGCTCTCCTTCTTCTTGACCACGCTTTTGAGGTCGTTCCACCTTTGTTAATTTCTCCTCTGTTGCGTGGAACGTTCCCGACTGCATTGACCTGGTCTACGATCCTGCTCCACAACCAGTTTCTGGTGGATAGTGGTGTCTGTTGGACCTGGTTGCCATAGATTTGTGGGTGCACCTTGACGATCTCGTCGACCATGACCGTCAGCTCGGTGGAAGTGAACTTGGGCATTCTGTGTGATGCCATGGTGTGTGTTTTGGTGTTTGTGGTGCTGGTGCGGTGTGTGGTGTGTGATGTGCAGGGGGTTTGTGGGTCAGGTGTTTGGTGGTGGTGGTGATGGGTGTGATAGGTGCGTGTCTGTGGTGTGCTGCTGTCCTTTCTGTCTCGCTGTGTTGTGTGCTTTCGTCCTCAGTTTGTAATGTTGCAGGGGGTTGTGGTCTGTGAAGGGGCTGGTTTTGTACTTACCTATGTGGGTGTGTCATGATGGTCTGTTGTTTTCAGGTGTATTGTGGCTGGTGTTCTGGGATTTGTTGTTGATCTTTTTGTCCAGGGGGGGGTGTGTTTCCGGGATGTGTACTGTGTTTGGGTATTTGTGCGTGGGTTGCTGTGTGGACTTGTTGGCCATGTTGTGTGTGTTTGTTTTCGTCAGCGGATGGTTTCTGTGCATGGACCAATGAGAAGAGTTCTCCTTGAGTCTTTAGATCAATGTCTTCTATATATGAATTTGTTTTCAAAATGTGGTTTACATCATAAGACAATTAAGACAAATCACTTTGAAATAATTGATGAATCTTATCAGGGATACATTGATGAAATCTAGGATCCTCTGAATGAAGTCTAGTGCATCTGTACTCGGACGCATGTATTTGTACAGACTGATCATCATACCTAACACCTACTCCAGTAGGAAAAAGATGAGGGAAACAGCTAGCTTCTAAACTTTTTCCCCATACACTAAGGGAGTTCATTTTGCTTATTTTAGTTGTAATAGCATCACCAACAATCTCTTTTGAATGTAGGGGATAGATGCTGTAATGTTAAGAAATTTCTCCTACTCTGCTTCGATCCACTTTTTCTCTCTGACCTGTTAGTGATGATGTGTTCTCCTCCAGATGTGTGATAGCTTGAAGAATTTCTGCATTTTTGTAATATATGTTATTTTGTACCAGATATAAAGTTGCATTTTTAACTTTGCTAACATCTACTAACTCTTGCCATATTCTTTTACTCTTGATCGGGACACAATTTACAAGAATTACAAGTCCCTCTTCCAAATTTTTCTACACCCCTATAGCTTCAGTATTTTCCTAAAAATCTAATGTCGAGTATACAACTTCACCTTTGAGACCTTTCTGGAGCTCAGTTTGAGGTAATTTCCCTGTCTTTTGCTCCATGTGAACTATAGGCTTGAAATGGATGTATAGACTGTATTAGTATGGATTCATAAACATTCAAATCTTTAAGTACTTCTGGAACAGGTACTATTTCTAAGTTGTTGTGTACTGCTCTAGCAGACCGTTTGTTATCCTCTAACTTATTATAGCAGTACTTACAAATAACTTGTCGGGTGGACAAGTCAAATCATCCCTCTACAAATAAAAAACAGCGAACTCTCTCCACTTAATATTATTCTTCTTTTCAGTTTTAATGTACAAATCAACATTATGAGTTTGATTTTTGTTGTGAGTGCGTCCACAACATATACAAACAGTTTGGTTGCTCTGTAGAAACTGCGTTAAACTTTCTAATCTCACCAACACTAATACATCAGTTCTGCTCCACAACTCCTGCTGTTACCAACGCTTCATTTTCCCTATACTCCTGTCCCGGTCATCACAGACCTGTTGTACTTCTACTACACTACCATGCAAAAGAGCTCTATTAATGTCTCCTAAAAATAGAGCAGGAGTTTTTACATAATAGAGCCTTCTAACAAAAGTTCTCATTATTGAATGGTGTACACCTAACATTCTAAAATGATGAAAGCTGCCTTGACACACTTTTTTTGCCAGACAAGCTAGTGAGTGTCCTTGTAAATTAATATGCTTTTTTACTTTGCATGAATCTAATCCTTGCAAAGTAAGTATGTTCCGTTTTAAACTTCTGGAACCAAACATACGGAGGAAATTTCTCAATATATCAATCGATTGTTGATGAATACTACAAACACTACTACAATTCCATTTGTTCACAGGGGCCTGTCTACACCTTTCTTGCATCTCTTCATCAATCTCTTCCTCAACATTTCTAGGTACCATTACTTCCTTTGTAACAGGAATACCATTTTTCATCTCATAACATCGTCTAGATTCATCAACTGCATGCACTAATGTGTTATCTTGGAAATAGCCTTCTTCATTAAAGAAAAGCTCAGTACTTGAAGTATGTATCCATTCACCGCAAAAAACTTTGCAAAAGTTACTTCTATTAACAAGTCTTTTCTTTTGGCTACGTCCCCTCCCAGACAACACCATTTTGTTCAGTGTCTTCATTCGGTTTAAAACCAAGATAAATAGTTTCCTCTTCAGAGCAAACGCCTTATCAACTACACCTTCAACATATTCCTTTTGTCTGATTGATTGTGTTCTTCTTTTATACTTCTTCATAGATGCTAACAAGTTGCAAATTACTCTAGTGCGGAACATCCTACCTCTAATTTCCTTGAACTGGCTCTGCCTTCTGCTTAAAGTCTTTCCTTTTTTCAATGACTTCTTTTTACATCGGAGACTTTTTTCTTTAGTACTCGGTTTTATAGTTTTCTTTTTCTTTACTTCTTTTTGTACTTTTTCCAGTTTTGCACAAACAATTTTAAGAAACGTCTTGTTCCTCTTACCAGCAAGCCTTTTCTCTTTGGCCATCTTTTCTGCATGTTACCCCTTTTGTTTCTTAGTTCTAAGGAGATGCTCTATTTGCTGCTGCATCTTTCTTATCTAACTTTTTGTTGGCATAGTAATTCTGTGTAGATAACTAGATATTGATGTCATCACTTAATTATATAGTGTCACGTTACATATTTTAACTATTTAAACATTTAGTTTACCTGGGGATATATAGCTTAGGCAATCTTCAGACTGCATGCGTTCATTTTTAAGTATGTAGCACCCATCCTGAGGCAGGAAATCGGGGGGAACATGGCGGCCGTTAGTTAGCTCTGGTTGCGAGCTCTCCTAGGGGGGCAGCAGCGGCAAGTCTTTTCACATACTTGTGCCCTTTAAGCATGCTGAATGCAGGGTGAGGTCTTTACGGGGGTTGAGTGGGGTGGATAGCCGGGGAGTCCGGTGGAGCAAGTGCGCTGGAAGTCGTCCCGGCGGCATCAAACTGGTCTAACACGGCAGGGCAGCAACGACGGGGCCAGGAACGCTGGGAGGAGTGTGGGCGGAGGCCGCAGCGCGGCTCAGCTGGAGCCGCCACGCTGCTGCGAGAATCGGCTTCCTGGGGAGCGGGATCAGTTTGTGCCCGTTCTCAGGGGAGGCCGGCCTGGGAAAGCTCCAAAATAATATATTTCGTGAAAGTCAGCAGCCAAGAGATGACACCAAAGGACCCCTGATGACCCCGGTAAGGAGGAGGAACGGGCTCCACCAGAAGACAGTATTATTACTAGCACCAGTATTGGTGTTTTCAAACAGAAATTAGCCGCCCCAGCCAAACTTGAGAATAGAGGGAGGTCGGGCTACAGTGAGGGAAACGTGAATAGATACACTTTAAGAAGTAGAGGTGTTTGGGAGAAGGGAGATCCGGTTCTGAGCTCGTTTATTTTCAGGGATATTCCCCCCAAAGTCCCCTGTGGTGTCACCACCCCCACAAACAGAACAAGGTAGCATTGCCCCCCAGACTGCACGCATTCACCGTGACTCTAAAGCTAAAAAAACGCCCATGGATAAAGCGATCAGAAAACAAATATTAATCACACGAGAAAAAAGACAGACAGTATAAGAATAACACCCTCGCTCCGATCTTATTTTAAAGTCCAGGCACAAACTACTTCTCAAACCATTGAGAGTATGCACCTTAAATAAGGGAAAGAAGGTATAGAAATTGCAGGTCTCAAGAAAACAAAGACTGATCCTATACAATTAGAAAATAGGTTTGATCTCTTAGCAGAAGAGTACCCAGAATTGAGTCCACCTAGTGTCAGCCCTAGTCTCAGTCCCAGCTCTAGTTTTGTACCTAGTTCGACGCCATCAGAAAACCAGTCTCAGGCCAAAGCAGGTGCGGACCAAATCAATACCCCTGAACTTGAAAAACTAATATCCACCCTGTTAATAGAAGTCAGGGAGAAATTCACAACTTCAGAACTCAACCAACAAAAAATTCAGGGTACTTGCGAGGCCATGGAGGAGAAAATTAACAGCCGGGTAGAAAGAGTTGGGTCTATGGAAGCTTCATTAGAGGATCTCTCTAAGAAGGTAGACATCAATCAGGAAGAGATACAGAAGCTAAAGAATAGCAAAAAAGATTTCAGAGACAAACTAGAATCTCTTGAAAATGGCGCAAGAAGGAACAATATCCGAATCCGAAATGTTCCTTGAAGGGGGGACATAAAAGCTTTTGTGATTCATCTTCTGGAGGAATTTAACATGGATATTGATCAACGCAACCTAGAAGAAGATATTCAGAGAGTTCACCGTGATCCTTTCGTGAGTCGCCCAGGGAGAAAAACTGCAAGAAGGATTCTTGTGAATTTTAAATCATTCTCTTTGAAGGAAAGAATCCTCTCTGGGGCCTTAAAGGCAGGAACATACAAAAAAAATGAATGGTCTTTTTGCATCAGGTCTGATATCTCACGCACTACCCAGGATAGGCAGTGGGAACTGGGCAAATTTATTCAGGAGTTGAGAGAGCTGGGCGCTACTGCAAATATAAGATTTCCGGCATCTCTGAGGGTCATGAGAAATAATAAAATGCATAATTTCAGAGACCCAAGCGACGTGAAGGACTTCATAGAGCAGATCAAGGCACAATCAGTATAATTCTTTTCCAAAGCCGGTTGCCACATTGTAGGAGAGCTCATATGAGGTAATCAACAGTATACCTCTAGTTAGTAGGGAGGGTTCCCCAGGGTGGGTGGGGAGGGTCACGTGTAAAAATGCAAATTCACAAAAAATCGAAAAAATAGGAACACACCGGGTGGGGGAGCATGTGGGAGAAAATCATAAATAATGTCCTCTCTTGTCAATTTTAGGAGAAAATTCCTTTTTCAACATTTTCCTTTTTTGAGATTGGCTAAATTATTTAGGTCTCTCCTGGTATCTTTATTCTTCCTTAAGTTTTTTTATATTCTATGGTTGGCCCAGATAAGCCTAGGCTTCTAAGGATATTATCCTGGAATGTTAATGACTCAGGGTATCCCCAAGAAGAAGAAAGATTTTAGAGTACCTTAAGCTTAGTGACACGGATGTTATTTTTATTCAGTAATCTCATCTTCTTAAGGTAGAGTGGCGGGAGATCTTAAAAGGTCAACAGTGGATTGAACACTGTGTATGCACTTCCCAGCCCTGTACAGTAAATGGTGTTGCCCTTCTTTTCAAAAAGTCCTCTCAAGCTTTATTAGGGGAGTGTGTGGTGGACCCCTCAGGTAGATGGGCAATTGCCAAAGCCAAAATTTATGGTGTCTGGCTAGCATTTGTCGGATACTATGGCCCAAATTTGGACGACCCTATGCCTTTACGTACTTTATTTTTGCATTTAGTGGACATTAATGAACCGATTATTTTGGGAGGCGAATTTAATGTCTTTTTGGACCCAGCGCAAGGAACAACCTCTAAGAGGGCAGTCGCCGCTGCACCTAAAATGAGAAAGGCTTTGAAACAACTGATACGCGATACAGGTCTCATAGATATCTGGAAATTCATGAGTTCTAGGGAGGGGGTTGAGGGGGGTAATTTCACCTTCCATAATAAAAAAGCACGGACATCGCTCCAGGATTGACTTTTTTCTGGTAGACTTAGCCATTAGTAACAACACCAGGAAAGTTATCCATATCCCCGAGCACTTGTCGGACCATTCAGCAGTTTCCCTTGAGATACTTTTTAAGGATAATATCCCATCACGGCGTTGGACTTTAAATCGTACCTTGCTTTTACATCCCTCTGTAGTGGATGATCTAAAAAAAGCAACAATGGAGTTTTTTACCTTTAACCTTGACTCAGCTCCTTTGAATAAGGTATGGGATGTATACAAAGCTTATCTTAGAGGTATTCTATCTAGTCTAAGCTCAGCACAAAATAAAAAGGTCAGGGAGGAGGTTCAAACCTTCGAAGCTTCTATTAAGACTCTACAGGGTGCTCTAGCACATGCCCTTAATCCTACAACAAAAACACTAATAGAAAGTGATCTGCTAAAGGCAAAATCTAAACTAGCTGACTATTTGGAGGCTAGGGTAAGGCGAAAATGGGAAGCCAGCAGACTTTCTAATTATAAATATGGGGAAGGGTGCGGGAAACTTCTGGCATGGAAGACCAAAGCAAATGAAGCTAGAAACCTCATTAAAGATTTAAAATGTCAAGTCACAGGTAATATAATCTCTGAGGATGGCGAGATTGAAAACGCATTTGTCCAGTTCTTCCAAGACTTGTACACAGAGGATTTAGCCATTAATAAGGAACAGCTAGGGGCGTTCTTTCAGGATTTAGATCTTCCATCCCTTGACGAGGCTCTAAAGGGTAAACTGAATGGTCCTATAACTATCGAGGAAGTCCATAATGTAATAAGTAGTTTAAAAAAAGGGAAGGCTGCAGGCCCAGATGCCTTCCCAAATGAAATTTATATTTTATTGAAAGAAGAATTAGCCCCAATTTTGCTTAAACTTTTTAATTTAGCTTTCACTTTAAATCAAGAACTTCCATCTTCCTGGGATTTCGCCACCATAACAATCCTTCTTAAACCTTTTTTTTTTTTTAATTAGGTTTTGTTTTCATAAAGAAGGAGAATACATATAAGACTGTTATCAGCTTGGCAATACATATATCACTTGACAGTAAATCAGGTTTATATAGCATGTAAAGGTCACACAATGCACCCATCGACAGGCAGGTCTGGAGTTCCCCTAGTAGGTAGTATCCAATAAGGCTTAGTCCGCTTCTAGTATCCGGTGTAGTTCAGTTCTCAATCGAGCGGAGACTGCCCAAGTGGGGAACAGTTCAGCATGGCACCAGTGCCAATTGTGCTCCACAGACGGCCACCTCCCATATTCGTGCAATCCATCCCCACTATGCAAAAAGTTATTTAATATCGCCGTAGTTCACATCATATAAGTTTGTTTACCACCCAACCATCTCATGCATATCTAATTTCAAAGGTAAACCTCTTCTTAACTTTCTTCCTGCATAGATACGGTAATGTTATTTTCAGCATTCTGTAGTAGAAGGTAGTGTGTAAGGGGACCCCAAATGTCTTTGGGTCTGGATTTAAGTGGTAATGTTTCAGCGTATATAGCACCCAGATCCTGATTGTATATCAAGTCATCTAACCACTCCTTAAATTTAGGGGCACGGCCTCTCCCCCACCTGCAGGCCACTCTGCGCTTTGCTAATAACAGAGCAAGTGTGACAAATCGTCGACAGGAGTTGGGTAGCTGCTTCGTGTATCCTAAGAGTGCAAGGAGTGGACTGCAGGTCATTGTGACGGATGTCATGCACATCAGTGCCTCGAACACCTGCTCCCAGTATCCCAGCACCTGCGGGCATTCCCAGGCCAGGTGCAAAAACCAGCACCCGGGCTTCCACATCTGTCACAGTTATCTGTGTCACGCAATTTGAATTTGTATAGTTTGATTGGAGTACAGTACATACGCTGTATGTATTTGTAATGAATAATGCGTAGTCTGCAACTGGCTGAGATATGTGCAACCTGTGCACAACAATATGTCCATTGTTCGGGTGTGACGATGGAACCTAGGTCTTCATTCCAGTGCGCTAATGCCGCCTGTGTAGACTCTGGCTGTTGGAGGCGTATATTACTGTAAAGTGTGGACACCAAATGCCTTGGGTTCTCAGCACGCAACATGCCATGCAGCGGCATCAGTGACGCCGGTTCTTGTGGAAATTCTGGGAAAATGGCTCGCAGTCCCTGTTTCAATCTTGTGTATAGGAAGTTATCTAATGGGGTGGGAGCCTTTTGTCGAAAGAATTGGTCAGGAGAGCGAAATGTCCCATTGAGAAATAAATCTCCCCATGTACCGACGTGTTCACGAGCACATAATTTACGAAATCCCAATTCCTGGAGAAGGGACAGCTGGGGGTGGTAGGAGAGGGGCAGTATTGGCGAATAGAGGAGCGCAGTGTCCAGTCTCTTAGCAATTTTATGCGATGCGGCTACCGTACTAGTGATAGTGGTAGATGGCCCGTTTCGGGTAGGGAGTGGCATGTGAAGTATCCCATCCAGTGGGAGAGGGTCCGCCAGCCAATGTTCCGCCGCTATTTGGGGCATATACCGGGGGGGTGGATCCAAAAATAGGCATATTGCGCCTGTGCACATTCATAATAAAGTTCAAAGTCTGGGATATCAAATCCCCCCTGCGCATAAGGTCTCGTAAGTACGGACCACTGTAGGCGAGGTTGTTTACCTCCCCAAAAAAGGCGTAGCAGTTCACTTCGAAGTGAGACAAAAAAATGACGGCCAGGGTGGTACGGGATATTCATAAAAAGATATAGTAATTGTGGAAGGATTATCATTTTTATCAATGATGCCCTTCCTGCCATAGAGAGCGGTAGTGCGATCCAGCGCGTGACATTTCGCGCCAGCCGTTCCATTGCCGTGCCATAATTAAGTCGGATTATCTCATCTCTACTTCCTCCGATTTGGATCCCCAGATAGCGTAAATCGGTGTCACACCATTCTAAAGGGTAGTCTAATGCAAATTTCTCCACAGCCGCCGTAAGGGGCAACACCTGCGACTTGGCCCAATTAATGTGCACTCCAGAGAGATGTCCAAATATTATAAATTCGCGTAATAACGGATTTAGGTTCGTCTGTGGTTCTCTGACATATAAGGTCATATCGTCAGCATATAGAGATATCAATATTGGTCGCAAGCCGCAGCGTAGCGCACATTCCTGGTGATGCTGCCGCAGTTTACTAGCCAGTGGTTCGATCGCTAGGGCGAACAGTAGGGGCGATAGTGGGCATCCCTGCCTAGTTCCTCTTGAGATGGCTATAGCTGAGGAGGTGTGACCATTAATGAGTATTCGGGCCGTGGGTTGCTTGTAAAGCAGTTGGATCCACGACAGATATATTTCTGGGAACCCCATTTGGCATAGAATCTTAAATAGATAGTCCCATTCTATAGTATCAAATGCCTTTGTGGCATCTAAGAAGACCGCCGCCAGTGGAAGCTCGGGTGCGACATTCTGCATTATGGTAAATAGGGTGCGGAGATTGTGTGTGGTGTCCCGTCCAGGTACGAAACCTGATTGGTCAGGTAAGACCAATTTGTCTATCAGTAATACCAGTCTATTGGCTATTAGTTTAGCTAGTATTTTTGCGTCGCAGTTTAGCAGAGACAACGGTCGGTAGGAGTCACAGGACTGGGGATCTTTGCCAGGCTTAAGAAGGGATGTAATCAGGGCCTCTCGCATGGAGGGTGGTAGGGTGCCCCCCTCCATTGATTCTGCATACACCTCTTTCAACACTGGAGCCATAATATCTATGTACGTCTTGTAAAATTCAGCAGGGATACCATCGAGACCCGGGGCCTTACTAGATTTTTGTTGCATTATGGCCTCGCGGATTTCGTCGATTTCAAACGGGGCGCTTAGGAATTGTCTCTGGTGTTCCTCCAGCCAGCCCAACGCCACCTCGCCCAGGAAGTTGTCAATGTCTAGCTGATCTTGGCGTTGTGTCGTGTATAGTGTGGAGTAATGTGCTGTAAAACACGTCAGCATTCCAGTTGTATCCCTATGCCTCTCCCCATTAAGTCCCTTAATTTCCAGGATATGCTGAGAGCCCTTAGGCCTCCTGATCATGTCGGCTAGTGTTTTGCCAGGGCGTTCGCCTTCTCCATATTTCCTGGCTTTCCAATATTTCCCCTTAAAATTAGATTCTCGTGTTGCGGTTTCTGTATACTCGTCCAGTTTATCCCGAAATTTTACTTTAAGTTGTGTTCCCCCCCTTGAGTCATTTCAGTGTCCATTGTTTTGAGTTCTAGTTCCAGGCGGCGCAATGTTCTCTGAATGTCTTTAAGGACCCCAAAGCTTTTTGCGATACAAAAGCCTCGTATTGTAACTTTGAATGCTTCCCATAGTATCTCTATAGAGTCAACCGAGCCTCTGTTTCTCTGAAAAAAATCAATGATTTCCTCGCCCAGCTCTGCATGGAATACCGCATCTAATAGGGCTGTGGGTTGCAATCTCCAATGGCGTCTGGGCATATTATATCCCGGTGGTAGGAGCAGAAGCCTGACTGGGGAGTGATCTGAGAATGTTTTCGCCAGGTGGGAAACTGCTGTCATGGAGGGGCCCAATCCCTTCGAGAGTAAGCAGTAGTCTATGCGCGCCCAGGTGGCAGTGCAATTATTATTGTGTGTCCCCTCTCGTGTCTGCGGGTGATGATGGCGCCAAGTATCCACTAGGCTCCCTTCCTGAATAATCTCCTGCAGTGTAGCCTGAGCTTTGGTATAATGATGTGGAGCAGTGTTGGATCTATCCATGGCAGGGTTAATAGCCACATTAAAATCGCCTCCCCAGATAAGGTGCGTGGAACCCACTTCCAGTATTTTCCCCCATAGGGTAGTGAAAAATTCGGGTGCATCTACATTGGGACCGTAGCAGCATGTCAGTGTGACCGTATCTCCACCCATTACTCCCCACATCAAGACATACCTGCCTTGGGGGTCTGTATAGGTGCCATTAAGTATGAACAGCGTATTTTTCTTAATAAGGATTGCTGTGCCCCTCGCATAGGTGGAATATGAAGCAAAGGCTCTGTGCTCCGCCCAATTTCCAGCAAATGTAGGAGTTATTTGTGGGTCCATGTGGGTCTCTTGTAACATTGCCACATGGACATGGTGACGATCCAGGTACGCCAGAATTTGTCTACGCTTTCGGGGGTTCCCCAGGCCTCTAACGTTCCATGAAATAATCCCCAGGTGCGAGGTGTGTGTCGTGTCAGCTGTCGTACTCATGATGCGTGTGTTCTATATTACATTGATGTCCGTGGGTTATACAAATTCCATGTGTGGTCAAGTGTGTTTGCCAATGCTGCCTAATAAGCCTATTGCTCTCAATGATAACAACCCCTGTTTCCCTCCCTTCCACCCACTGTGGCATCCCAACCATGCCATAGAATCCCGTCCCTCCCCCCTCCCTTATTCCCAACATAACAGGCGTCTTAGTGACGCATAACCATTTTAGCAAACGATTCATTAATTCTTAACTTGTCTGGGGTTTTCCCTTGTGGGGGTACACGTCTAAGTGGCTCACCTCATCCCTCCAACCCTGAGGTATCTAGTTGGAATTCACCCCTTCTATTAGAGTTAGAGGGTGTCCGGCATATTTATCTTAAAGGCCCATAGCATTTATCAGGCTGTATTAGGTATCCTATCTATTATCTGCCGTGATGTGGCAACCCGATTTGGTGGTACCCGTGCCCTCCCATCAAATCAGACAGTGTTCGAGGGCAACATAGAAAGGATATCGTGTCTTTGTCCAACTTTTGTAGTGTGTTCAGTCTTCTTCCGCTTGTTCATTAGAGGCGGGCGGAGCCGATGATCGTGTGTTGTGGCTTTTCAAAAATTCCTCTGCTTGTTGAGGTTTAGTGAAGATCAATTGTTTGCCTTGAAAAGATATCCTTAAGCGTGCAGGGTAGAGAAGGGCATATTCGATCTGTGCCTGTCTCAACTTCTGTTTCACAGGGAGGAAACGTTGTCTGTCATCTTGCACAGTGGCCGTGAAGTCCGGATAGATGGTAAATTGTACTCCGTCGTATTGCAGCTGTTTCTTCTCACGGGCAATCCGGAGTGCGGTATCTCGGTCCCTATAATTGAGGAGGCGCACTATGATGGGGCGTGGTGGGGCACCCGGAGGAGGCCGAGGGCCCAGTGACCTGTGTGCCCGCTCCACAACGAACTGTTGGGACAATGCTGCTACCACTCTTATCCTGGATATTGCCGTGTCAACGCGCTTCTGCTTGTGACCGCACACCTCGTGCCCTTCGCTCAATTTACTGTGGGGTAGACTCCGGGACGTTCTGAGCTGGTGTACAGTTCTTATCGAGTATTATGCAGGCGGTTGTCGCAGCAGTAGACTGTGGGGTAATTGCAATGCCCCCACTGTTATGCAGGGTGTCTAGTGCTAGTATGCTTCGTGAACTTCAGCAATCCTCCCCCCCGCAATATGGCCGACACTGGAGTTCTGTTTGGGTTGTTTCCACCCCATGCATACACTGCCTGCCGTGTTGCAGCCTCCTGGAGACAGCTCAATAGTTCAGGACATCTGCGGGTATTGGGCATGCGTCTCGTGGCAATTCCGGTCCGGAGTGGAGAGAGATGGCGCCGCCGCTAATGGCCGGTCCGCCACCCGCGCGGCGCGCTCCTATCTTGCAATTTATATAGCCAGCCTGTACTTTCCAATACTGTATCACAGTGCAAACCGGCAATTCGCGCTGCCTTCACCGCCGCTGCCACTATTAGTGGGTATGGGGCTTGTGTCACTCACCACGCTGGGCTCAGCCGGCGAGGCTGTATGCGGAGGCCCGGTCACCACGTGGGAAGCTGCGTCGCTCTCGTAGCAGCCAGCGCCGCCGATCCCGCGCGTTCCTTCACCAGTCCCTGCTCGGGCGTATCTTCAGGCCGTCAGGAAGATAGGATCTGTGCTGCCCCCAGCTTTCACATTTAGTCCGCTGAAGGTCGGAGGTCTCCGCAGCCGATCGGGATCACTTTCACCATGGTTGGGTCCCTTTAAGTCGGATTTTGAGAGGATTAATAAGCCGAACTGCGGGAGCCTCACGCAAGTGCGGCCATTCCGCTCGTGCGCCACCTAGCGCCCCCAACAATCCTTCTTAAACCTAATAAAAATCCGAGGGTGTGCGAGTCGTATAGACCTATTTCACTTCTTAAAAGTGATTATAAGGTTTATACTCAGATTCTCACTAGGCATTTAGATCAGATTGTAGGGTCGCTGATACATACTGATCAAAAGGGCTTTATAAAGGGGAGGCAGTTACAAGACCTGGCGCATGAGTTACTTGCCGCTATCGACCTGGCCACAGAGTTTGGTAACCCCTTGACAGTTATGACATGCGATGCCACAAAAGCCTTTGACAGGGTTGACTGGCCCTTTCTCTACGAGGTGATCCAATGGTTTAATTTAGGAGAAACTTTTCTATTGGCTATCAAAGCTCTCTATAAAAACCCGTTAGCTAGAGTGTTGGTCAATGTAAATCTGTCTAAATCATTAAATATCGGTAGGGGAACCAGACAGGGATGCCCTTTATCTCCCCTTCCTTTTAACCTCTACATCGAACCGTTGGCCTTAAAATTAAGAGCATGTAGGAATATTCTCCCTTTTATGTGTAATGGCTGGGACAAAAAGATTGGGCTTTATGCTGACGATTTTATGATTTTCACACGCCATTTACAGTCATCTTTGCCAGCAATTTGGGAAACTTTAGAGAGCTTTGGTAAAATATCCGGTTATGCTGTAAACCAACAGAAAACTGAGATTATGCAATGGAATACCAACTACCCCAGTGACTTAACTAGACAAAGCATAAGATATTTAGGAATCCAAGTTGTTCAAAATTTGGAGAAACTAGCAAAAGTGAACTTTGATATGGTAACATCTAAAGTAAGGAAACAACTTTAGGTTTGGGAATCCCTCTCCTTATCATGCTTGGGAAGATCAAATCTTTTAAAAATGTCCATCCTTCCTAAATATACCTTTTTATTTAATACAATTCCCTTAGAGTTTAAGAAGAAGTGGATTAAGAAGGTATAAGGGGATTTTTCCAGTTTTATATGGGGAAACAAAAGGCCTAGAATTGCCTGGAAAAAACTCAGGGAGAAAAAGGAAAGTGGCGGTATAGCTAGTCCAGACCTCCTTCAATATCAAAGGGCTTTTCATTTAAACAATTTTAGGCATTTGTTGAGGGATACTCCTGAATTATCACCACTCTTCCGTGCTCTCACATTTGGCCCACCAGATACATCCATCTTCTTTCTTTTTAAATTTGGGGACCCCAAGTACTTTAAAAAAGTGAGACTCAAGATTCTCCAGGGTGAATGTAAGGTCTGGTACCAAATAAGAACTCAGCTACAGATACCATATGTTAGTCATCACGTACCCGTTTTGAATTCACCAGGTATTCCAGCTTGCCTGCAAGACTCCCTCGCTATACCACTGAAGGAAAGCGGAATTCTTAGATCGGGTCAACTCTTAGAAGGTACAGAATTAATCTCTTGGCAAAGCATGCAGGAGAATTCTGAGGGATCAGTCTCAAAGTTCAAATACTATCAATTACTGAGTTGGGCTAAAATGCCAAGAAAAGGTGGAACGGGTAATTTGTTCTGGGAATCAAAGATTTATTCACGTCCCCCTATGTGGAGAGAGGTATCAGAATGGTATTGGATGCTGATACAGGCCATGGAAGACACACAAGCTTTGTTGATAGCGACCTGGAGGAGGGAACTGCCGGCATACGATCTTGATTCATTATGGCAAGTATCTCTATCTTTCCTATGGTCGTTTGTGAAATCTGCACCATTAAGGAAAAATCACCTTTTTACTATTCATAAGGCTTATTGGACGCCCCGTAGACTGGCCAAAATGGGGACCCAGGCTGTGAAGAACTGCACAAAGTGCGGTGAGCTCAACGCAGACGAAGCACATATGTTTTGGCAGTGTCCCTCCATCCAGACTTTCTGGCAGAAAGTGGGTATGAAGCTTTCGGGAATTTTGGGTCAAGAAATTAAGGTGAGCCTGGCACTGGTTATTTTTGGGGTAATACCGGTTGAGGAGGGTAATAGGTCTCTTTCTAAAGTACATAAAGCACTCACTTTTACTTTAGTTCTTTTGGCACGTAGAGAACTGTGTATTAAATGAATTCTACTAAACCCCCCTCTCGAAGGAGAATGGGTAAGCTCAGTACAAAGAATAGCAAATTTAGATCGAGCTACACTGAACACTAAGAGAACAACATTTTGGAGTCTTTGGGATAATTGGTATAAAACAGCATACCCTTGATTTGGGATATTTCCTCCTTTCTTTGCTTCCCCTTTCTTCTTTTTCTTTTTCACTTTTCATGTTAAAATCCTTTTCCTTCTTTCTTTCCACTTTGTTTTTTTGTTATGTTATGTCTGACACCTGGTCCAATGATTATCAATCGGAAATACAGGTTTTTGCGTTTAAAGGGGATTGCTAAATTATGATTAGCATCTTGGCCTGTGGTTCAATCCACAAATACCTGTATAATTGGAGTAAGAATTTGGTGATATCGCGATGGGAATCCAGGATGTCATCCATCCCCTCCTTTGAGGAGTGACCGGGACGCTCCCCTTTCTAAGTCGAGGCCGCCAGAATTCTTGTTTATCTCCACTTATAAAAAATTGACAAATGAGGACTCTAAAAAGTAAAAAAAAAAAAAATGTAGCACCCATCCTATTAACTACCGACAGCCTAACTTACTGTTCAGTTATATGTATGGGTGAGTGAGAAGTTGCTCATATGGCTACTCAAAGACACACTTACTCACCCATAGAGTTATTCACACACCCTCTCACTCACCAGTACACCTACTTACACAGACATTAACTTAAAGGAGCATAACCTATTGACTAACTACAACCTACCTCAGGGGACAGTCGTGTTGTAGAAGAGTACCTTAAAACTTGACAAGGGCTTTACATGTTTGATTTCAATGTGTCAGTTTTTTCGCTTATATGTGAATAACTGTGTGAGTCCCTATCAGGAGCTGAAATTGTATGAGTATGTAACTTTGTTCCTACATGGTTGTCTGTCTTTGTGATACCTATGGTCCTTTAAATGTGTCTGCAAAATATTGTGTTATTTAAGTGTGTGAATTGCCTTTATTAGCACACCATACTTATCAGTTGTGCCTGTCTGTGTGAGTGAAACTTGACATGCTTCCTTAACTTCCTCACTGGGTGTTTCAGTCTCTGTCTCCATTTCTACATAGGTATGTTAGATTTAAGTATGGGTGTAGGCTGCATGTATAATTGGACACATCGGTTTGTATGAGTGCATATAGGTCACTGAAACATCCAAGTGCATCTTTTACTCTTTAAGCAAATAGCCCCCTGCACTATGGCCTAGCTACAGCTTACCTTAGTGTTTACTTATATCTGGTACAGGAACAGTTTATGCCTTGTGTAGCACTTTTAAGCAATAAGATACCTCTACCAGTAAAACTAACTGCCCAATCTCAAGTATACCAGGACTGAAACATAATGCAAGAGCTACTTGTCTGCATGGTAAACTTGAAAGTGTCAGTTGTTTAGAAGATAGCTGAATGGGTTTTTCAGTTCCTATCTGGGGCTGCGATTCCATATATATGTAAATCTTTTACTAAATCACTGCCTCTCTTTAAGTGATATGTGATTGTCTAAATGTGTCGGTAAGGGCCTGCATAGATTGCCTCCTGGGTGTACTGCTGAATATTGGGTTAAGTTTGTGAGAAGCTGCCTTCATTACCCCAAAATACATTTCAGTTGTACCTGTCTGTGTGAGTGAATCTTTGTGTGCTTCTCTAACTACCTCACAAGATCTTTCAGTGTCTGTCTGCTTTTCTACTTAGGTATCTCGGATTTAAGTCTGCATGTAGGCTGGTTGCATAATTGGGCAGATAGGGTTTTATGAGTGCATATAGCTCATTGAAACATCAAAGTGCATCTTTTCATTTTGAAGCAAATAGCTCCCTGAGCTATGGCCTAGCTACAGCCTACCTCACTCTTCAGTTATATATAGTTTTAGAAAAATGTATACCTTGTGTAGCAGTTTTAAGTGATAAGACAGTCCTACCAATAAACCTCCATGCACATATCAATTCAGATTAATAATTCATATGCAGCTATAGTGCATAAATTCCACTTTCAAAACTGAGTGTTGTATTCACCTTTTATAATGGAACAAATAAGACTACAACTCCCAGAATTCAAATAAAAACATTAGTTATAAGCAACACATCATATATACACATATAAAACTTTGTCATGATATACAACAAGATAACATACAGGTTTCACCATTGGTGTGTAGTTTTTTCTCCTACCACTTCCAGAACGCAGTAAAGCAATACAAGGGAATGATTGACCTCAATGGAGACACATACTAAACTAACTTGACAGACATTTGATCTGCACCTGAGATATGTCTTACTTACCTATTAATAGATATATTACAAAAACTTACAATTTGATTTATATATCACTCTTTCTTTGCTTAAATAATTGTATATAATTCAAAATCTTTTTATTACAATATGCCATAATTATATACCTTATTAATAATTTTTTTGACTTACAAAAAAACTTAGTTAACATACCAGAAGATTGAGCTCGTTGGTAAAATGGCTTTTCTCCCTCTTATTAGGTAGATGAAATATTCTCAGAGTTTGTAAAAACTTAGCACAAGAACGGCACACCACTCTCATGCAAAGCAATCTTCTGAACTTTCCATTGCCTGATCCTGCAAAGGTCAACAAATAAAAACATTGCTTTCATATTTCAGTCTTGTAACTTCATTTCTGAATGGTTACTGTCTATTAACCCTTTCACTCCTGTTTGGAGGTAGCTCAAAATGCACACCTTTGTGTCAACACTTGCGACGTAATCTCGATCACTGCGATGGATTAGCACCAAAAAAAACGGGAGTCAGAAACCCTACTTCCCTTAATACTTTTATATTTCTATCACTATACTACACTTTCTTGGAACATCCTCACTAGAGAATCTTACCTAACTTATAAAACATTGAACCTAAACCTCTCCAATTTAGAAAAAAGTAATACCTGGTTCTTTAACACTCTTCCCCCAATACACCCTCTTCAGATTCTCCATAGAAACCCACTAGAACCAGTAGGTCACAAGTTCCCAACACATTCCAGAAGGACCATACTAGTTACAAAATGAACTAGGGCAGGTGTGGGTTACTGCAAAGTATATCCAACTCTGTATTACACTTTTTCTTATTTACCAGAGCCAATGAAACATCTCTTTACTAATCATTTCCAAACACACCCTACTTTTATTCACCTGCATATTCCCTTCATCCAATCAAATATCAAGTCTTTTTCAAACTACCAGAACACATGCATTTTCACTGTCTTTCAAAGTCGCGACTGTGATATTGAGCTGCAGACCTGTCCTGTGTGCTACTTGTCCTTCCTACAAAATGAGTGTAGATTGTGGGCCCCAGTTATGTCTATTGGGCTAATGAGGCTGCAAAAAAACAAAAGCATTGACAGAGACTTGCGTTTGCCAAATGTGGAGATTAGTTGGTTTGTCCAGAGAGGGTTAAACTTTCATCAGCTACTGCCTTTGGTTAAATCCATTGTGGATTCCGAAGTTCCTCACCTCATGATTGTGCACTGTGGTGGCAATGACCTAGGCATATTTACTGGGGTAGGGCTGGAAATGCTAATGAAGAATACCTTTGCAGAACTGATCTCGCTTTTCCCTCTCAATGTCTCTGTGTACTCTAATATATGCTAAAGTCAGAATGGAAGTGGTCAAAAGAACTCTGTCCACAGATTGACAACTCTAGGAAACAAGTTAATAAAACTGTTTCTACTTTCCTCAGACACAATAATATAGGCTCTATCTATAACAACGATCTTCGTTTTGACATGCATGGAATGTATAAAAGTGATGGAGTTCACCTTACAGACAAAGGGAACAGGTGTTTCTAAGCAACCTGAAACTCTGCATACAGTCTTATCTGTTGCTGTCTTATACACACTCTCTTGTAAATCAAAGAGGAATTGATCACGTATCCTGTTTTTCCCAGGGGCTAGGGTTCTAGTGTTGTGAAGACCCTCATTCACGTCAAATATCCGGTGTGGTAAATGTTTATTCTCTGCTCTGTTATTTATGTGAATAGCATCATCAGTGGGTCTTTTTATCACTTGAGTGGATGGTTCTCCAAGTGATCGCTTTCCTCCATCAGGATGTAGACCGGCTGGTTGTTAACAGTAGTGATCAGGAGTGGAGTAATGTGCAGTGACCAGTGAAGTGTGGGATAAAATTGCCTCTTGTCCTTGAGTTTTTTATTTGCCAAGGGTAGGGCAAGATTAAAAGTGAGATAGTAGTGCTGCTGTGGAAGGGTTAAGGATCCACGGCACCTAGTTATTGGTCTTGTTGGGTCGACATGTTTCGGCCCCTTGCAGCCCCTAGTGGTCTATGGGCCTTCGTCAGAACAAGGGTGACGTTAGCTACCTCTGGGGTAGCTCGTTAAGTCTATGATGTTTTAGTTAGGGTCAGAATTCTGCACGTCAACTATATACAACCTGCAATTGCGATATATTGTTATCACACAGATTGGTTGATTTCTTGTTTACTCACCTTGGGGTTTCCTATTACTTTGATATGACCCCTGTGGCCCTTTGGCCCTCTGGCCTTCCCCTTCTGTCCTCTTTTCAGTTTTTCTTTGTGATTAAAACTCATGCGATAAGTGTTGTGACAATCATAACATTTTATATCGCATATACCATCCAATGGTGTTGGTCTCCTGCACCCGCTAGTCGGATTGCATTTTCCATTGCTGTTACTAAACAGTGAACATGCATTTAAAACTACATTTCCCATATTTCCATGAATTGCGTAGCTGAGGATCCGCCCTCCTTGACGTGGTACGCTTTACGCCACTAGCTGGGGGAGGGGGGGGGCGGTCCCCATACGCACACGGAAGTTATCTGCGACTCCCACAGCTGTGCAGTGATCATTGACAGGGCCACGTTGGGACCGCGTCTTTCCTGGCAAAAGGAATGAGCATGCTCTCTTTTTTTATTGGTTGACTCCGGAACGTTAGATGCCATTTTGGTCGAGTTGGGTGCCGCTGCCATGATTTGCATGCTGGTTTGGCAGTTTCGGCAACCTGCTTCTAACATGGTGGATACCGTTCAACATGCTAAAACTATGTCCATCCAAATTGCACTGTCTTCTGCTTAGAAGAGGTACATGTTTTGTTTATTGACTGAGCATAGTAGGTGTCACATATGCCTTGTGACCTCCATAGTTGGAGGGACTCTGGTATTCGCAGCCCGAGCCTCTGCGTATCACATATGGCACAGCCTCCGAATTTCGGTTTGTTGCCAACAAAATATGTGACACACTTTATTTAATTTTAATTTCTGATTACAATACGATAGCAGTATTTTCCTTTTACGTGTGTCTGACAGATGTTTTGTCTACTGTATACGCTGTGTGGCTTCTTTAAACTACAATTTTTTGTCATTTTATATCACCACCACCTTTTTTATTTTTATTCCTCTAGGGTTACAGGTATTCATGCACTCACCCGACAAGTAGGTTGGTGCCTTTTTATCACGTTTACAGTAAAACTGATTACTATATACACTGCAACCACAAAACATGGATATCAAGGGTTGTGTGTTGGACTGTTGTGGAAGTTCACTTATTTCTGTTTCTCTTTCTAGGGAGTTTGCAGACCAGTACGCACTCTACATCTGAGTGACAATTCACTGCACCTACTGGTTTTGTATATTGCATTTACCACTGTTTCAAAGTTACACAAGTGGTTATTGGCACTTCACTTTTTTCACGTTCTTGTGGTCCTGATGAAAGCCGCTGCATCCCTTTGGGAGCACTAGGCTGAAACAAGTCGACCTCTCTACCTTTTTGACAGATTGAATATCCCCCTGTTGAAGATTTTTCCCTTTTAATCCTAGCCCATGTATGCAGTATTAAAATTGTTTAGCATAACATAGAGCTAGTTTTAATCACAGTCCACTTGCTCACACAACCCCTCCCCATACCCTGCTCCTCTAGAGGTTTAGTCTACCTCACTATCTCTTTCAAAACATCCCTGAGCCCCTCCCTCTCAGAGAGGGGGTTGTAGCCTGCACTACAACTAGGTTCGTAGTGCGAGGAGATCCCCTATGATGAAGCCTGCCACCTTCGAGTGGGTGAAGGGTATTGTCCTAAGAATGGGATACCCCAACACTTTATCTTTGTATTAGACCCAGGGGCCTTCTATTGTGTTTTTGATTCAATAGCCACCACCACATTCAAAACTTATAACTGCAAAATAAATTATAACCAACACACTAAACACATTACTATCTAAAAGACTGTATAATTGCATTTACATATCCCTTAATATCTCTATAACACAGTGCATAACTTTTCAGTGCAATCACTAAGTCTCTCATTCACAGTATAAGTATTTGAGGAGATCTTTGAGACGATGCATCAGTCTATCAATACTTCTGTAAGGAATGACTGCCTCAGTACATATAGGATGGGTGCATCAGTGTCACAATGGGTCTGTGATTGGTTGCGTAAGTCTCTCACTCAATCTGTGAGTAGGTGCATGAGTGCCTTTGTGCATTTGTAAGTAAGTATATGACTGTTTGATTGGATCTGTGGGTGTCTGATTGGGTGCATGAATGTCTCAGTGGATCTGGGAGTGAGTGCATGAGTCTCTCAGTGGTTCTATGACTGGCAGCATGAGTGTCTGAGTGGTCCTGTCAGTGGGTGCGTGGGTCTGTGTGTGTGACTATACATGGGTAAATGAGTCTCTGACTGTGTATAACTAACTGGGTGCATAAGTCTCCGAGTGGGTCTATGAGTGACTTGTAAGTGACTATATGGGTGTATGAGTGTCTGACTGGGTCCATCAGTGGATGTATGAATGTCTCAATGGGTCTGTGAGTGAGAGCATAAGTCTCTGAGTGGGTGAGTGAATGGGTGCATGCATGAGTGTCTGGGTGGATTTGTGAATGGGAGGGTGTGTGTCTGGGTGGGTATGAGTGGATGAAGAGCCTTGACTGGGTGAGTGAGTGGGTGCGTGTATATCTGGGTGAGCTTCTGAGTGGGTGTGAGTTTGAGTATATGAGTGACTGACTGAGTCCATAAGTCTCTGAGAGGGTATGTGGATGTGTGAGTGGGTGTATGAGTGTCTCAGTGAATCTGTGAGTGGGTGTATGAGTGTCTCAGTGGTCTGTGAGAACATACATGAGTGTGTGAGTGGGTCTATAAGTGGGTGCGTGAGTCTCTGAGTGGGTCTGTACATGGGTGCATCACTCTCCGAGTAAGCCTGTAAGTGGGTGCATAAGTACCTGAATGGGTATATGAGTGACTGCATGAGTATCTCAGTGGGTATGTGATTGGATGTTTAAGTGTGAAGTGGATATGTAAATGGGTGAATAAGTGTCTGAGTGAGTTTGTGAGTGCGTACATGAGTGTGTGACAGTGAACGGCGAGTGTTTACAAATATATATTTTTTTATATTTTCACCAATATTCGCGCTAATGTCATGATATTCGTGATGTCCCCATGACGGTACATGGCGGTGAGCTGGCGGTCATGTCGGCGTTGTGAATATCGCGCATGATTAAAAAAATCCATTTTGGACACATATCTTTTGTCACTAACACATCCATTTCTCAAACATGGGGTCAGAGTATCTCCACCCTGACCCCTTATGTTAGCTTTCACACAAATTTTCAGCCCCGGTAACTGTTCCTGGACGATAAAATGGTGGCCGTAACTTTGTGTTCAGGTTGCGTTCAGCCAATCAGAGCATTCCCATTGGCACCCGCAGTCGCGATTAATCGCAAAACCCCAGCAAAATATCTGTGGCCAGAGATATATCAATTATTTTCAGCTTAAATTTCTCAAAAACTACTGGACAGATTTGCATCAAATAACAAAAAGCACAATCTGCCTAACAACATCTACCTATCTGCCAAATTTGGTGTAATTCCGTCCAGCAATTCGGGATGTAGATTCGACAACGCGTTCCTATGGGAATTAACATTACAAACGCACCCTTTTTTTGCGCCGCTATTTCTCGGTCCCCAGTGCACGGATCACCCCCGAACTTTCCATGACACACAGAACCTACTTTGATACTTTTTGGGAAAATTACATTACGATTGGTCAGCAGATAGTTATAGTTAGGATCATGTTTCCATAGGAAAAGCATTTTTTGACTTGCCTATATCTATCTTTGGTGCTGTTTGACGAATCTTCACGAAATTTTCAAACGAAAGTGCTCCAGTAATACTTGTTGTGCTTGGAAAGTTTCAGGGTGATCTGGAAGACGGGGGCCGAGAAAAGGGGGGGGCAAAAAAATAGTCTTTCCCATGTTAATTACTATGGGGGCTTTGAACACAACTGCAGCCCGAACCGCTGGACAGAATTACACTGAATTTAGCAGAAAGGTAGATTTTGTTCCACAGATCACACTTTCAGTTATTTGGTGTAAAATTTTCAGCAGTTGCTGAGAAATTAAAGGAAATACAAATTTGTATATCCCTGGTTGCAAAGCCTTTGCAGATAATGACAAACTTGTGCAGAGATCTGCAGAGCTCTGATTGGCTGCCAAAACCTGAACCAGGGAGTGTTGGCAGCTTTCTTGGGACTCTGCTTCAGCCGAGTTCCAAACAAAATGCAGAAAAAAAGAAGAGGGGGTAGGGTACAAATACCCTAAACCCCTACCTTTTGTCCTCGGGTCCCGGAAAGACCCCGGCAGGGCAAAAACGTTTTTTTTCTTTAAGGTTTGCAGCGAAATTTGCAACAAAAATAAAAAAAGAACAAGCATGAGCTCCTGCGCTTGTTTTGAAAAAGGCCCCTGGGTGGGCTAGGTCCCGAGGCATGCAGCGATTTATTAAAACATGGACAGGGCACCTGGGGAACCCCTCCAAGGGTTTACGTTGACCCAGGGACCACCACCTCCCCAGGGCTTATGTAAATAATCGGGGGGCCTAGTGGACTTCCCGGGGACCACCCCCTCCTTGGGGCTATGAATACAAAAAAATAGATCAGGGGGCTGCACGGACCGCCCCAGGGCCTGAGGGACCACCACCTGCCCGGGGCCACATTATAGAAATACGCAGGGGGACCTTGTGGACTTCGCTGGGCCCTTCGGACCACCACCTCCCCAGGCCCCAGGAGCTACCACCTTCCTGGGGCTATAATTAAATAGATGGGGACTGTGCAGACCCCAACCAAGCCCTGGAGAGCACCACCTCTGTAAGGTCAATTGTTTTTTTATTTTCTACATATGGCCCCAGGGACCACCACCTCCCCAGGGCCAGCCTGTGCACAACAAAGGAGGAGGGCTGTGCGGCCATCCTCCTGGAGGCACATATGGCCCTGGGGACCACAACAGCCCCCCAGGGCCGGCTCCTGCTATTTCCCTGGGAGCCCACCCCCAGGACATAGCTGTTTGTTTTTCCATGGCGGGAGCTGACAGCTCCCGCCAAGCAAAAGTAAACACTCTGCTTCCAGCAAGCGGGAGCTGTCAAAATGCTTACACCTGCTGGAAGTGGAGGTTTCATCTCTTTCCCTGTCCACAGACATGCCAGAAGGGAAATAGAGGAAACAATTGCTCTTGCATGCAGGGAGCTGCATTTCCAGCAGTTATGTTATGTTATGTTATATACACTTATAGCGCGCACAGATACTCAGCAGAGTGTCCCGGCGCGTACTTGAGAAAAGAAACAGAGGCCAGAGCGTCAGCTAGAAGAGAAGAGTTTTTAGCTTTTTCTTAAAGATCGCCGGGTCCTGGATACCACGCAGTTCTAGGGGCAGAGCATTCCATGCTAAGGCAGCTTTCCGCACAAAGGAGCTCCCTCCAAGCCTTTGGCGGTTGAACCTAGGGGTCTGCATTAAAAGTTGGGAGGAGGAACGCAACTGTCTTACTGGAGTATAAAAAGCAAATCTCTTCTGTAGATAAATAGGGCCCAGGCCATAGAGAGCTCTATGGGCAATGGTCAAAGTTTTAAATTTTATTCGGGACTCAACAGGGAGCCAGTGCAAAGAGCGCAAATGAGCGCGTACACTACACCTGCCAGACAGACCCAGCAGTAGTCTGGCAGCAGAGTTTTGAACTACCTGCATTTTATTCAAGAGGTAGCCAGGGATGCCCACATAAAGTGCGTTGGCATAGTCCAGGCGGGACAAAATCAAGGCACGAACAACAGTTTCTTTGGCTGGTCTAGGAAGGAGAGGGAGAAACTTCCTCAAAGCTTTCAGGGTGCCAAAACAAGACCCAGCCAACTTTTTAACCTGAGATGAAAAGGTCAGGTTCTCATTAAACCAGACCCCCAGATTTTTAGCGGCATTTCCCCCTGCACTAGGCAGGGGGAAGCCAGGGGGCCATAGCCTCTCTCTGAAATTGGCAGTTCCCTCTGTGCAAGAGCAATGCTGGCTCCCGCAGGAGATGGGGAGACGGCTGGGATCGTGGGGGCCTTGAGGCTCTCCCCGCAGTCCCATAGCACATTGGGTGCTCTGAATGAGCTATAGGACACCCAGGGAGTCGTGGCTGGGTCCCAGTGGATAGGGTCCCTGGGGCCAAAATCAGCCTGTCCCCCTTTTGCACTATAGCTGAGCCCCAGGGGATGGGGTCCTTGGGGCCAAAATCAGACCGGGGAGAGGGCTACGCTGTCCCCTTGCCTATTAAGTTTTAGACAGGGCCTGGGGGATGGGCTCCCTGTGGCCAAAATTGGCGCATGGGAGGGGGCTCCCCGGATTAGGTTTGGGCAGGCTGTTTTGGCACTAATGCACATTTCACAGATATTAAATCTTAACAGGATGCACTTACAAATAAAAATATAGCAGGTGCCCCTGCTAAAGCTCCACTTCTGTAAAGAACAAATAATCCTAACTCCTGGGCTTAGGGAATGCAAAGAAATAATGTGTTTTCTCAGCAATTCCATATTGAAAAATGATCTGAAATACGTCATGGAGGTGAATGAATCGTTGATCTATTTGAGTGCAATCTGTATGTGACTATGACTAGTGGGTTCTTTCTTGTCCCTCCTGGTCAGAGCAGAATCGATGGTTCTCCCTTTTAAATACATTGATTATGCAAATGCCCAAAATGCATAGCAGTACTCACACACACACTGACAGAAACACACAAGCACTCAGAAACCCACTCACAGACCCACACAGCTACTTACACACCCACTCACAGACACATAGCACCACTTACAGACCCACACATGCACTCACATACCCACTCACAGACCCACACAGGCACTCAAATTTCCACACAGGCACTCACACACCCACAGACAGACCCATAGCACCACTCACACACCCACTCAGCCACTCACACACCTACTCACAAACTCATAGCCCCACTCACAAACTCAGTCACAGACCACAACAGGCACTCACACACCCACTTACAGATCCACACAGGTACTCTCACACACACCCACTCACATTCCCATAGCACTACTCACTCACAGACACATACTCACTGACTCACACAGCCATTTACACACCCACTCACAGACCCATAGTGCTACTCACAGACCAAGTCACAGACCCACAAAAGCATTCACACACACACTCACAGACCCACACTCACTGACCAAGTCACAGACCCACAAAGGCACTCACACATCCACTCAAAGACCCACACAGGCACTCACACACCCACTCGCAAACCCATACAGCCACTCACACATCCACACACAGGCACAAACAGCCACTTGCAGACCCATACAACAACTCATACACCCACTCACTGACCTATACAGCTAGTCATATACCTATTTTCAAAGTTTACAGGTTACAGTTAGGAAATAGAAATTTAAAAAAATTTAGAATTTCACTGAAAAACCAAAGGTTACAGAGATGTTATAGTTAGGAAATAGATTTAAAAAGCCTGGGAAATTCAATGAAAAACCACAGGTTATAGGGACATTATAAGTAGGCTCACATTTCACCTGTACAAAGCCATAGAAATTCAGCAGTTATAGTTACCTGAGCTAACTAATAATTACGCCCCCACAATGCTCTGCTTATGACCTCACATAATACATCACTCGAGACAGGGTCAGCGACATCCCTGATGAAATCCCCAGAACCACTCACACCCCATATGACCTCTCATACATTCACTACCACACAACCACTCACATACCCCTTCACAGACCCATACAAGTACTCACACACCTACTCACTGATCCATAGAGCTGCTCATATATCTACTCACTCATACAGTCACTCACACAACCACTAACTCACCAATACAGCCACTCATGTACCCACTCATATACCCATATATCCACTCACACACTGAGTCAGTCACCCATACAACTACTCACACACCTCCTCACCCATATAGTTACTCATACAGCCACTCACTCACCTATACAGTTGCTCACACACCCACTCACTTACTAATACAGATACTAACAGATGAACTCACTAACCTGTACAGTAACTGGCACAAGCACACACTCACCCATACAGCCACTCTCACATTCACTCACCAATAAAGTCATTCACACACTCACTCACCCATACACCACTTATGTACCTACTCACTCACCCATACAGCCACTCACACACCCCATCACTCACCCATACAGCCTCTCACATAACCACTCACTCACCCAAACACCACTGACACACACACACTCACTCACCCACATAGCCACATACAGTCTCTCACTCACCCATACAGCCACTCACACAGTCATAGAGCCACTCAAACACCTACTCACACATGGATACACACAATCACACAGCCACTCGCAAAATATGTGTTACAAATAGTATCACTCATTAGAAGTACACAAGGTTTTCTCATTAAACTTTAGTAGTATCTTAGTATATATCTTTAACACTCAGAAACTTTTAGAAAACAATCACTGGATAATGTCATCAGTGGTGTCATTTGTGATGTCTTTTGAGATGTCATCAGTGATGTTACTGACCATGTCATTAGTGATGTGATATGTGAGGTCGCAAGCAGTGCATTGTGGGGGCATAAGTTATAGTTACAGGTAACTATAACTGCTGAATTTATATGGTTTTGTATGAGTGAAATATGAGCCTAACTATAACGTCCCTGTAACCTTTGTGGTTTTCAGGGAATTTCTGAACTTTTTTAAATTCTATTTCCTAACTACAACCTCCTTGTAACCTTTGTGTTTTTCAGTGAATATATATATATTACCACCAAATGCCACTTTGTACTGCCGAACTTCTTACGGATGGGTGCTTCCTTGCATGTCAGTGGCCACCATGTGCAACATAGAACACCAAATCTCGGCACACACTCCGGTATCTGACCATAATTTAATAATATTGCAGCAAACGCTTTTCAGCTAAACAGCCTTTTCAATGCCAGCCACATTTTATATTTGCATAGACCACAATTTAAACAGTCCTGTCCTCCTTTCCATTGGACAGCTGCTGTCAGGTGAGCGATGACGGACTAAGAGTCTCTTTTGCTATCTTAATATCGCGTCTGCCATTACTTTATGTGTCTTTTTCTCTTTTTACTCTTAGTGAGGGTGGCTGCATACTCGTACACACACATATATATATATATATATATGTTATATACTACGTTACATGTAACACTAATTTTATTATACAATAAATTATGACTACTAAAAGAACAATTTTAGTAACAGCTTAATAGCTCAGTATCTTAACAGTAATATCAGTGGTTAATTTGTAAACAAAGAAAGTGTTGGGGCTCTCGTAAGACGGCAGCTTACACCACCGCATTTCTGCTGTAAGATCTGCCTAAAACAGAACTCCAGTGCGTACCAAAAATGAATGTGTCCATGCTCCAATACCTTTGGGTCGGGTTAGCGCTAAAAGCGCTTATGTTCATGATTAAGTGCCGGTGCTGAGCCCTGAGTAATATCTACCTACGTGCACCACAGCCCAACTTCAAACAGAGTAATTATCTTATATCTCACAGATCTATAAAATAGCCCATGATAAGGCTCAAGGAGCCTGAACAGGGACTACTCCCAATTAATCCCTATCACTCCAGTCGCAGTTTGCAATGCATGTTCTTTCTGAAATTGTTCCATTAATAGTCACTTCTTGTGGGTTGTGGGTATTTTTTTGGCGATATTCAGTAGTGATGGAGATCTCTTCCTACTGATGTCAATGCTACTTTTTGACCCTGAAGCAGTGATAATGTGGTACATTGAAACAGGTGTTGGCTATTGTGAAGATAGAGGTTCCTGGCGAAATGTGTGCTGATAAGCCTTACTATACAGCAATTCTGTGGACGTTTCAACAGCGTTATTCAATATCAGAAATACTCTACTGTGACTTTTTTTAGGCTGCACAATAGAGGTTTTTAATCCATCTATCTGTAAATCGTATTGCACAGTAATGTTTTAGAATCTGTTGTATAATACAATCAGGCCCTCATTACAAAGTTGGTCAGAGGCATTGCGGTTAGGGAACCGACCGACCTCAGGTCAGCAGTTTCAACCGCATTATTTGGATGCGACCGCACATGGTGTGGTTGGAAACATAACTTTTTCACTGGGAGCATGTGCGGCAGGCTGAAACCACCCACAGCACAAGCTCCCATTGAAAAATGGATGTTTTCAAACATCCCTGCACTGTGGTAAGCATTGGGGATCTGGGGCCCTGCTAGGTACCATGTTCGATTCCCCAGCTGGTTTAAACTCCGACTGCCGTCATCATTATACGGCGGTCGGACTTTAAACCTACAATGTCGGTTGGAGGATTTCCGACCGGCATTGTAATTAGGCCCTTAGTGTGTTCTATACTTACTTTTCTCTATGTTATTAGTCAACTCCCTAGCACAATTTAAGAATGCTTGAGGCACCAACGTATTATGTATAGAAGGGTGAAGGGTGTCCATCTATATATGAACTTCTCAGGTGGGCTGAGTAAAGCTCTTAAAGCAGCACTAGCTTTTTTTTTTTTTACATCAGTGTTGAAAGTAAAATGAAATGCTGTGTTAACCATCCATTTAAAATATTTTTTTGCTTAGGGAAGTTAAATATAATTCAAATGAATCAACACTATGAATTATGGGAAATAATTCACAGTTAAGGCCTATTTTTTGTGAAATACGATGTTTGACAGCATTGGAAAACATTTAAAGGGAAGACTTATCCAATTTATTTATAGGCAAAGAAACAGTTTATACAAAATATATATAGGACAAAAATTGAGTCTCAAATGTAATCCATTATAATCAAAATATAATATACCTCATAGTGCAATATATTAATATAAATACAATATAAAGTTTGAGTTAGTGTATGTAGGAAGCTGGCTCTGTATATACTATACCAAAATGAGGTATAGTGTGCACAGAGTCCAGTGGAACCCCAAAGGTAGGCAGAGGTAAAAGTAGATAGCACCTTACTCTCTATTTGTGGTAGTCTGGGTGAGCAGCAAGGCTTTATCATAGGGTAGTGTTAAGAATTTGTTGTACACACTCAGCCAGTAAATGATGTCACACACTCAAAGACTGAACTCAGACCAATTTGTTTGTATAAAAATATTATTTAGTTATATTTATTTTCTAGAACCAAGCAAGCCTGGCACAGTACTTTTCAGGGCAAGTTGAACAATACAAGCAAGCTGAATGAAAATGACTTTGTTACAGGTATGTAAACACTTTGAATACAGTTGAAATTACTGTTAGATTACTTTTCGTTACTTTACAGAATACTTTATAAATTACTTTTTCTACTCAGTGTGATATGCCTAGATATCACACTGGGACATTTTCTAGAGAAAAGGTAAGTAAAGCAGTTTTTAGATATTTGCAGTTTTTCAAGTTCTCATAAAAAACCAACTCCACATGTAGAACACTTTTCACAAAAAGCAGTCAATGCAGTCCTATGGGGAGAAATGTGGTTATCGGTTAACAGGTAAGTACTTGGTTGTGGGAGTTGGTATTCTGGGGTTAGAACTAGGGTTCCCCAGGGTCAAGGATGCATTCTCACAGCACCCTCAACGGCACTAGGGCGGCCGGGTGCAGAGTGCTGATGCCCAATGTTATCCTATGGGTGATAGGGGGCCTCCGGTTGGTGGCTGCTCACGAGCAGGCCACAGGTTTGTGGGAGCAAAGCTCCTGGTGTTAGGCTCAGGGCAAAAGGGGGATCCGAGTTAGCACCCAAAGTACACTCACAGCAGCGCAGGGGCGGCTGGGTGCAGGGTGATGTTTTGGCGTTGGGTGCCCTGTTGATTTCAATGGGGATTCTCCGGTTGCAACAAAGACTGCAGGCTCGGGGACGAAGATCTTCTGGAGATGACCACTGGTTGGAGAGGTAAGTTGGGATGCCTGGGGATGCTGGGACACCGTCGCTTGGGCCACCCAAGCCATGGGACGTCGCGTGCAGGGCTGTCTTTAGGTGTCGGGTTTTCTTACCAGCTCCGGTTGCGGTCAGGGGGATCTTCCAGAAAGAGGCTGCAGGCTTCGCTTGGAGATTCGAGGAAGGTCAGAGATCACCAGATCTCAGGTCAGGATCACCGGGGAGACCTCCTCGCGGTATTGGACCACTCGAGACTTGGGCCGTAGGCGTCTTGTGCAGAGTGGTGCAGACTCACGGGTTTGGCTAGGGCCAGAGTCTGTGGGTGAGCAAATCCAGTGCTCATGGGAGACAAAGTCTTTGGCTTGGAAGGCAGGGCACATCCTCTGGGTTCTTGAGGTTGCTGGCTGCAGGACACACCGGGATTTTACTGGAGCAGGTTCGAGGTCGAGACAGGCCGGTAGAGCTGGGGCCAGGTCAGTGGGCGTCCTCTTCTTCTTAGTTTCAGCACAGCTTCTTCGGTCCTTCTTCTTCTTCTCATTTCTTGTCTGAGGAGGCAAGGTTCAGGGGTGCCCCTAAATACTAGATTTAGGGGCGTTACAGGTAAGTAAAGGTTGGGACCAAGGGGTCCCTTCCTTGGGGTGGGTGCACCCCCTATAATGCCACCCTCCAGTGGGAGGGGGGCATATGCCTCTCTCTGGTTGGCTGGGTCCCCCCTCTGCAAGATGGCAGGGACGGAGAGTTGTGCTTCACCTCCCCTCCCCCACCTGAGGGGTGGGGTTGGCAAAGTTGGGCACACCTCCCTTCCTCACTTGGTTTTCCCACTGATTCTCCTGTCCAAAGTGGCGGTCAGAACCAGTTGGAGCCAGTTGCTGGAAGCTGCAAAAGGCTGGGGTAGCTCACAAAGGTGGCAAGCCTTTGAAGCTTCCCCTTCGTGGACCCTGCCCATCCTGGGGAAGGAGGCTTGGCACCTCGTTCCAGGATGTGTATTGTTTTAAACCCCCCAGAGCAGCAGGCTCTCGACCCAGGGTCCATAAACATGTCGGGTGGTGGCAGCTGGCGAGCAGCCACTCAGCCAGGACACCAGATTTAGGTCGTTTTTCAGGGGGCATCTCTAAGATCCCCTCGAAGTGCATTTTTCATTAAATCCCACACTGGCATCAGTGTGGGTTTAATGTGCTGAGAAGTTTGATACCAAACTTCCCAGTTTTCAGTAAAGCAATTATGGTACTGTGGAGTTCGTAATGACAACCTCCCAGCACCATATACTCTTAATGGCATTACTGCACTTACAATGTCTAAGAATTGGCTAAGACACTTTAGGGGTACAGGGCTCATGCACCTGAACCCTCACCATTGGTATAGTGCACCCAGCTAGAGGGGTGGCTGACCTATGCCAGGGCAGGGGGTTGTAGGCATGGCAGACACGGATGTGTGACATGTCGACTCTTCACTTTGTTCTGCACCAAAACACGCGGCCTGCAATGGCAGTCTGTGTGTAACTGTACAGGGCCTCTAAGGGAGGCAAAATAAGTGCTACAGCCCTTAGAGGCCTTTCCTGGCCACAGTGCCCTTGGTACCTGTGGTACCATTTACAAGGGACTGACCTGTGGCCAAAGAGTGCCAATTGGGTTTTGTCTTAATGCGGTTTTAGGAAAAGAACATAGGCACTGGGTACCTGTTTGGCAGGAACCCAGGGCACACTCAGTCAAAGTACATCAGCAGTTTGGCAAAAAGTGGGGAAACCATGCAAAAAAAGGGCACTTTCTTACAGTGTACAACCAACTTAGACATAAAAGGAATGTAATGCCAAGTACTGCGATCTTTATTTAGACAATGTTGATAATCTTAAAAGTTATTCTTTGCATAAAGAGAAAGTTATTTCACAAATATATCCTTGATCTATGAAAATATGCCATAGCGTTTTTGGTGTCAAGTGCCGATAGTATAGAAATAGAAAAAAATAATCTACGTTCTGAAATTCATAAACATTCCACTGTTTAAATTCTAATCCCACTAGATGGAAACTAATGACAGATTAATTTTTCATTAGTTTAATATAGAATGAATTTCTTTTCTTTTCTTTCTTTCTTTTTCCTTCTTTCTTTCTTGTCTTAGACTCCAGAACGATGATAGAGAGCTTTACATGGATGATAATAAACATAAATCAAAATCATGTTCTTTGTGCACTAGGGTACAGTGGGGTTAAGGAAACAAAACATCATTATATAGATTAAATACTGTTGGGAGCATAATGATGAGTTGAGACTAGTTGTAATGAGAGATGGGATGAGGACTACAAAGGGGAGGCCAACCTATAATAACAGTACCATTTTGTCCAGACCAGTATAACATTAGGTAAACGTAGTGAGAGAATTGAAAATATGTCATGAAGGGAAATCTGGATGTAGGACGTGTTATGTCACGAGTGTTGAATGATTTTTTCAATGTATCATATTTTATCAAGGTATGAAGTAAATTACATATTTATGATTTTCATTTATTAGAATGACCAACATTGGACTGGTCAATAGTAAAATCCAGAGATAAGAAGGCAGGTTGACATGACAAGTTGGAACAAAACGATTAAATCTGAAACACCACGCTTACAGGACATTACAATGTCCAAGAAGGAACAGGACAAGGATCATTTTGGGTCGTATCACATAAGGCAGCGTTAAGCCACGCTAAGTGACTTAACACTGCCTTGTAAATAAGGCAAAGCCCCTATTGCCACGGAAACATCACAAAAAGTGACATTCCTGTGGCGATAGGGGCTTGTACATATGCCCCTGAGGGTGTGGTAAGTTCACAATGAAGGCAATGAAAAGGAGGGCACACCAGACTCCATACCATTGGGAGTCCAACTTGCTCATTTCAAAAGACTAGAGAAAACACCTTGGCCTAATGAGAGCCCCTATTACCACATATCGACTTAACAAACATGCACCAAAAAAAGCGCCTTGAGACCCTCACGGGTGAGTAGCGCGCTTACAAATCCCTGATTGATTGATTGAATTATTTCCTCCACGAGTCAGCAAGTTCAGCGGGAATGCACAATATTCCAAGATCTGCCTAGCTTTTTTGCCTATTCTCCTTCTCTTCTCACTGTTTTGCGTACCACTTGTTGTCTTAAATATTATATCATTCTTCCCTAGAAGGTATAACTGACAAAAATGCTTAGATATGATCGGCGCCACCCACACCTAGGGGCGTGGTGCCCTTAGTTGCATCTCGGGCGGGAGCCGGTATTGTTTCTGTCCTTCCAGTAGGTGGGACAGGTTGGGGGCCGGAAGCGAAGAGTGTTGCGGGCGGCCCCCATTCGACATCATCAAAGGGCGCAGGTGGTCGTCTTCCGCCCCTCTGCAAGAATAAAAGCAGCGGGAGAGGCAGGAAAACCCTCTTTGTCCTTTCCAGCAGCTCCTGAGGCGGTGGACCAGCAACAAGTTACCCATCCCTAAGAATACGGACTAGATTGGCGGGGTCCCGGGCAAGAAAAATGGTGTGGACTCCTTTTTGGCATGGACTGTCTGACCCTGGAACAGGGCGAGCATTCAATGGGGGCTCCGGGTTGGCGGGAGGGGGGTCTGACCTGCTGGTGGTCCTGGATTCTCCTGCCCTACCGAGATGCCTGTGTGTGTGTTAAACTTTGGAGGGGGTGTCCGGTGTTCAGGAACCCCGGTGGGGCCAAGGCGTAAGCAGTGCCCTGTTGGTAGTGCCTCTCTCTGGGATGGAGGACTGAAAGTTACTACGGATAAAAACAGTGCAAGTTGGTGCCTGCTGGCACAGCAAGCACAGGGGGATTCATTACCGAAGTGTGTATCTTGATATCCGGATGGCTAAGGCCATGACTAGAATGTAAATATTATCTTTTGAAAAATGTATTCCTTGGAATGGAAATAACCTACCTCTTTTGGCTAACATGTGTTGTTTGGTTTACCTATGCCTTGAATAAATGATCAAGTGTTTCAGTCAAGAACAATAAAATATTACTCTGCTTTAAGGTATAATAAAGGACTATGCAGTGATGACCAACTATCTGCCTTATGTCTTTCTATGGTGCCTAAAGGGTGGTAATGAGGATAAGGATGTTGTTTCACTGGGGGGCGACTCGCACGTTGTATGCACACTATAAATACTGCGCGGCCATTCCACAAATAAGCATCCAATCGGATATTGTCTATGAATATGTGACACCTCGTCTGTCATTAGGGAGCCTAGTTAACTGTTAGCACCTAAACTTGCTGAGAACATGAAAAAATAAAATCCCCTACTCTGCTTTTTCTAAGTAATGGTGATCCGTGCCTGCCAAGCTTCGAAGATTGCTAGCTAGTACCACACCAATGCTGCACCGTGTGAGATTACGTTTTTTTTTTTATTCCAACAACGAGATCCAATGAAATTATTTAAGCCAAACTGATTTTATACGGGCTGATTTTGAAATGAGCGCCGGGGTATGGAGAAGGTACGCACGATACTGACAGCTGGGCGAACGACAGGCAGACAGAAGGAGAAAGAGGAACTGGCACCTTAATTTAACTCAGACTTCCTCGCGTCTCTTAGGGCAAAGATGTAAGTCAGCGAGGATGGTGGAAAGTGGCGTGGAAAAGAAGAAATCACTACCATTGATTTTGAGAATAGTGAGCATATCTTTGACTTCTAGGGAACATTCGTGAAATACAAATTGTGGTTGATTTTGAATATAACAAAGATTTTCTAAAGTTCTACATGCCACCTTAAACCGTATCAAAAAGCTAACCTCCAAGGAGAGGATAAAAGATGAAAAGACCAACGACAGCAAAGGCAAAGATAGGGTAATGGGAGAAAAACAAATATTACTGTATTTATGTAGGGAAAAAGGATTACAGACAATAACAACATAATAACAGGTCGGATCACAATACGTTTTTGACTGCCTTTTCATGCCATCGGTTGTAAGTTAAGGCAGTGCTTGCTCCAAACAATGTGTTCTGTTGTTTTTTGTGTCGCAGTGTTTATGTGCTGCAATTGTGCAATGTGATTTTGCTGTGTTGTACCGTGGTTGTAGTGCTGCGTTTTGTTCTGTTGTGCTGCGTGCTGTAATGTTTTATTCTGTTGGCATGTAGCTTTGTGTATATTGTTGCATTATGGTCATTTGCTTTCTTTAGATGTCAACAAATTCTGCTAACCTCCCGCCAAAAGCAGTATATGCCTTGACAATCCCCATAACAATCAACCATTTACCACTATCTAAGGTGGTAAAATAGTGATGTTCTATCTCTTCAACTTCTCAAGACACTAATCGGCCAAAAGCCTGCCACAAACCCTATCTTAAATTACCAGTTTAAGTGCTTACTTTTATGTGATACGACCCAAAAAGATCCATGTCCTGTTCCTTCTTGGACATTGTAATGTCCTGTAAGTGTGGTGTTTCAGATTTAATCGCTTTGCTCCAACTTCGAGTAAGTATTCAGATTACACAATTTCATCTTCTTTCTGAAAAGCCCAGGTACATTAATTCACTTTGCGATGTTTCTATGCCTCCATCAATATAGACCAGAATTTAGGCATTGAAAAGCATCCCACAGCACTAGATTTGAAGGATTTCCCAACCATAGCTTTCTGAAAATTGATGTCCTCTACTACAGCATTGATCTGAAGACAGAAAGTGAGGTGTGTATAAAAGATGGCAACGACATGTCGGTGTTCTGCTTTCTTGGCGAACAAAAAGTTGTTCCCAAAACACCCCATTCAAAAAATCTGGATTTTACTGTAGGTCGACCTAACAACATGATCTTGGTTCAAGCTCTGTTTAAAAACATCGAAACATTATTTCATCTACAGGTAGACAAAGTCAAGACATCTTGTGAGGGTATTGAGTTAAATCTATGGATGTGAACCTGGGTATTGTTCATGTACATTTTGAAATTAACTTTCTGTGGCCACTAAGAATGTGGATCCTTGCATTACCCCTCAGGCCATCCTACGAGAGAAGATACATAGAACCAGTCCAAGGTAAATGGGTTGCTTTTGCCATAATCCAGACTGAAGAGTGGTGCCTCTCTGTTGTTCATCAGTATGGGTTCTCCTTCTACATTTGAAACCTGACTCTTGATCATGGAGAAGAGGGTTGTATTTTAAAAGTTTTTACAGATGCCTTTTTACCTCATTTTACAACATTCTTCCTAGATACGGTATACTGGAGTTCACAACGTAATCAACTATAAATTGGATAGCTATAATTGTTTTTTAAAGGGACAATGATGGAATATAATGTTGTACTGTAAACAAATCCCTTTGCTAGGGATGCGTCTATCAGGTTTGTGTTTCCGGTTGGAATAAGTAATTTAATGTAGGATGCCTGACAGAGATTTGAAAGTATATTTTGCATAGTAGTAGTATTAGCAGTCAAAGTATTTTAAATATTACTTGCTTTCCATAATGATACAACCCATACATTTTTGTATTATTGCTTCATGCTGTAGCTTTTTCCATTCATGCTGGCCTACTGGCCCGGCTAACTCCAGGACAACGTAGAGTTCCTTTCCTACTTGCTATTTGAGACCTCATCCCTGACTGAGTAAAATGGGAAAATAGCTGGTTAGTTCTTCGGGGAGGAGACCTGACCACAACTCCACCATAAGTCATCTTTCGAGACCAAAGGGAAAGATGCCACACTGCTTGATTCACAGATACCCTGGCTTTCTCAGGCTGGTGGAAATGCAGTGCCAAATTCGACCCTACAGAGATCTAAGTGGGGCTTTGTACCAAGCAATAGCAAGGCACCCTAACCTATGCTTACCATTGGCCAGTACTTTTCCACTCACTCAGCTTTTCGGGAAAGAGACACTACACCGACTTAATCATAGCCAGCAAATTTTCATTCTGCATTGTGCAAGAAATTGTTCTAATCGGACTTGTGTTGGAGTGAATACACTATCCGAGAAAATGAGACAGAGTACAATTTTGCAAAAGAAAACATAACACCAAAGTACACAACAGACCTAGAATGGGTTTTCAAGGCACTAGATGATATGGTAGAAGTGACCCTTTAATCACAGGATTTGTGTGAGAGGAGCAACTAAAGAGATATCGCACTATGTACCAGACATTCCTTCATGCTGTGCTACACAAAAAGAAAGTGAAAGCAAAAGGAATTCAAAGAAGATCCTCAGCTAAGGTGGACAATCCTATATCTTCTACAGCCACATTAACAGAGTTGTGAAAGGCTAGTTACATTCATTTTCCACGTTGATTGTTCATATTACTTTTCAATGGCCTAAAACACATCACATTTTCATTTTAGCACGTTCCATGATTCTAATACTTTGTGTTAATACAATAAATGATTATATGCGGGTGCGATCTACCCGTGATTATAATGCACCCCTACAAGAACTTTGCAGTTTCCACTCTATCAACCACTAGACTGCATCTTACATTAAACATTTGTCATTTATGCAGATTCATCTGTGCAGATTTTGTTCAATGTAATTGTGGACTTACCTTAAAGTTCAATATACCAATTAAGGACTACTGTTAGACTTTGCACCATTGGCGTGGGTCTCCCTTCCATTTTTTGCTGTTGCCTCATCTGTTTTTGCTGGTCTAGATGCTTTGGGCACTTTGCCACTGCTGTTCAGTGCCAAAGTGCAAGTGCTCCCTTTTGTAAATTGATGTAATGGATTAGTGATTCCATGATTGGCTGATTTGATATACTTGTCAGACCCTAGTACAATGCACCAGGTGTGCTCAGGGCCTGTAAATCAAATGCTGCTGGTGGGCTTGCAGCACTGATAGTGCCACCCACAGAAGCAGCTTGCAAAAATGTGGCTCAGGCCTGCTATTGCAGAGCCTGTGTGCAGTCTGGGACTGCCATGTCGACTTGGCAAGTGCACACACTTGCCAGTCCCTAAACCTTCCCTTTTCTACATATTAGTCACCCCTAAGGTAGGCCCAAGGTACCCCTGTGGGCAGGGTGCATTGTATGTAAAAGGTAGGACATGCCCTGATGTGTGTGGCATGTCCCGATAGTGAAATACTGCCAATTTCGTTTTTCACTATTGCAAGGCTATCTGTTCCCATAGGCCAGATTGGGCAGTTTGTTTATAAGATCTTATAAACATAACTGGCCCTAGGAACAAGATAGGAAAATAAAGTTTATTATGCCTGAACTCAGAATGTGAAAGTGCATCTTTAAGTGTGGGTGATTTTTACATTCTGTGTTTGAAAATACCACTTTTAGAAAGTGGGTATTTTCTTGCCTAACCATCCAGTATGCCTCTGCTAGGTTTGTGTATTGCATATCTAGCTTGTGAGTGACAGAAGCTGGGAGAGGGCAGTGGCTCCGGCAGTCTGATGAGTCAGGACTGGGCTGAATGGGACCTGGGTTGAATTTGGAGTAGGGGGAGGGGATTTCCTTTCACCTGCCTGGGCCAGGTCTGCTTTCAACAATGCTGTCTCCACCTCCTGCCAGGAAGCTGCACCAGTGAGGACAGAACTGGTTTTGGCTGGGCACAGACACTCTCTGCCTTCAGAGAACAAAGAATTTGTGTGCATAAAAAGGGGGGACCCAGACCCCAGAACTTTAGATCACTTCTGGGAAATCAAGGAGAAGAGCCGGAGAAGCTGAGGAAGATTACTGCCCCTGTGCTGTTTGGGGTTGGCCTGCAGTGGCTACTTGTTGCCAAGGAAAGGAGAAAAGGACAGTGCTGTGTGCTTTGTCATCTTGAGGAAGATCTCCAAGGACTTGAAATTGAGCTTGCCTCCTGTTCTGAAGTCTCAGGAACACAAAGATTTCACCACCAGCTCCCCTGAATTCCCTTGCTGGGAATTCTAACCTGCAGAGAGGTGCCTGCTGTTGTTTAGGACCTCTAGAGACTGTTTGTCGTTGGGAGCTGGAAGATCGACGCAACGAGAAGAAGCGTGTCGCATCCGCACCGATTCCCGATGCATCGCCGAGCCACGGGGAAGAAGCGCGCCGCATCCGTACTTGGCTCCAATGCCTCGCCGAGCAACCAGGAAGAAGTGCGCCGCATCCACACCGGGTCCCAACGCATCGCCGAGAAGACCGTCGCAGCACCTGCCGTGCGGCTGCAAAAGATCACGCATCGTACATGACCGTCGCATCACATTAAGCCGCCATTTTGTCGCATCGCACCGAATCGTCGCCACGCATCGAGTCGCCATCTTGTCATATCGTCACCGGAGCGCAGTAAGAAACAGATGCATCCCCTCCTCTCCGGTAAGGAACAGACGCATCGCCTCCCCTGCGCTGCAGTAAGGAACAGACGCATCGCCTCCCCCGAAGCAAGGAACTGACGCATCAACTTCCCTGCGACCCTTTTGTTTGTTTTGCGTGACGCATCTAAGATACTTTGTGAGAAAAGTGTTGCATTGATAACTTGCATTGAACTGAACTATTTCTTCCATTTAAGAGCCTTATTTGTGATACTGTATGGTGGATTTTTGTCGTCTGGTCTTGTGTTAGTTTAGATAAAGATTACTTATTTTTCTAAATTGGTGTGGTGTCCATTTGTAGTGTTTTCACTGTGTTCCTGTATGTGTTCACAAATGCTTTACACACTGCCTCTGAGATAAGCCTGTCTGCTACCAAGGGGGTGAGCAGGGGTTATTTTAGGAGTGTATCCCCCTTACGCTGACTAGAAGCAAGGGTCCCTATTTGGACAAAGGTACCTACCTCTGCAAACTAGAGACCCCCAATTCTAACAACTACCATTGGACATTAGATAAACCCAGAACAACCAGGTGAATCATGTCATATTAGCAGTCCTTAATTTGAGCCGGTGGTTTCCGGTGCTCAGCTGCTGTACTTATTCATCAACACTGGTGCTTTTCCTGAGCATATTCATTCATGGGGAGATTAAGGGATTTGACCAGAATCACAGGATGTTGAGCCGACTCCGAGACTCAAACCTGGTTCTCCAGCTCTCAAGTCGCCAGCTCTGGCCATTACGTCACATCCTCGCCCCACTTTCAGGTTAGTAGTTGGTTCTGTTTTAGGCAGCACTAACAGGAGAAATGGGCTGGTGCAAGCTGCCTCCTGACGAAAGACCCGGCATTTTTTTCCTTTTGCAAATTAACCACTGCATATTATTCTGTGGTGATTTCAATACATGACCTGACAGAAGAATGGCTGGAACAGAACTACTATAGGAGAAAAGCATCAGGGGTCTAACAAAGGATTAAATAAAGCTGAGTAAATGCACCAAATGAGGGTGGCAACCCCCGCCCTTGCCGGTCAATGGAGCTCTACATACCGTTAATGTGTGAAAAAGTCAGAGGCTCCATCTAGAAACACGTACGTTGCAGGTAATTTTAATAGTCTCAGTTACTACGTCCTAGTTAACATGGAGGCATGGAATGTCATATCCAATTAGACCATTTGTACCTTTTGTATGGTGAATGATGCCCATATACCTGCCCAGCTCCTAAACCTCGAAGCTTTACTATACTGCCCATTTCTAATGTCACCTGAGTGTTAGATCCACTGCTGGGACTGTCCTCTTATGTTGCTAAAGTGTGGAGTGCATTCTGAAATGTCGGCTGTTCTAGCTGAGTCTGACAGGCTCAGCTAATGAGGCCAGAGGGAGTTGTGTCAGCATGGCTGTGGCCTCAGCCCTTACACATTGGGGAGCTGCTCACATGGGCATCTGTCAGCATGGCTGTGGCCTCAGCCCTTACACATTGGGGAGCTGCTCACATGGGCATCTGTCAGCATGGCTGTGGCCTCAGCCCTTACACACTGGGGAGCTGCTCACATGGGCATCTGTCAGCATGTCTGTGGCCTCAGCCCTTAAACACTGGGGAGCTGCTCACATGGGCATCTGTCAGCATGGCTGTGGCCTCAGCCCTTACACATTGGGAGCTGTTCACATGGGCATCTGTCAGCATGGCTGTGGCCTCAGCCCTTACACACTGGGGAGCTGCTCACATGGGCATCTGTCAGCATGGCTGTGGCCTCAGCCCTTACACATTGGGAGCTGCTCACATGGGCATCTGTCAGCATAGCTGTGGCCTCAGCCCTTACACATTGGGAGCTTCTCACATGGGCATCTGTCAGCATGGCTGTGGCCTCAACCCTTACACATTGGGGAGCTGCTCACATGGGCATCTGTCTGCCTCTAGCGTACTGAGCAGATTCAGTCAGCAGGATTGCACTGTTATGGAGAGTTAATGTTTAAGTGGAACTTAAAATGAGGTTTCCTCGAAATCTTTATAGTGCTCCTTTCTGTCGGTAAAAGATGATGACTCACTTAAGTGTACTGCCTGCATACTCTGTTAATATAGGATATGCTTGTGAAATTGCAATGTCTTGCTGCAGATAATAGAAATCTATTTCGTTTAACATCTAGTCATGATTATTACTAACTACCTCATTTAAAGACTGTGAGCCAGCAGAGCTGAGCAGACCACATTAAGCAGCAGACAAGGTTGCTTGCAATAGCACGCTGGGAGACTATTTTAAAAAATATGTGCAGGTGCAAAATATGCGAGTCACTGTCTGCTGTAGAATTTCATTAACAAAACCTTACATCACAATTTATGTACAGACAAGTAAAAGAATTGTAGATAGCAGAATGCTAAAACCTTGCAAGAATTTCATACACATGACAGTTAATTAGGATATCGTCGACATTTGAAATTCGATGGGTGTTGCTTAGCACAATGAAATGGAAATCCATTCACCTTTAGGCAGACTCCAAGTCTGTCAGCTCCTGGGGTGTCCATGAGCGAGGGCACAGCCATCAACTAGAGAATGTGCGGCAGGCCCAAAGTACCATAAGTCCGAGCAGTTATCAAACTTGAAAGTAAAGTAGTCATAGAGCGTTAAAATAATGAAGCCATCACGTGAATTTCTGCTGTCCTTATGTGCAAATCTTACTTTACGGGTGGTCGACGCCCAGTGTTGCCTGAATACACTCATTAAGGTACTGCATCTAAGAAACGAGCAGCATGTATAAGGTGTCCACTTAACATAAAATAAAGCCCTTGTCTTTCTTTAATGAGTAGAGAGAACAGTGAAACACTGGTCTCAGAAGATTTCTTGTTGAAATGAACTGTGTTTGACTGCAAATTTTAAACCAACTTAAAGCACCATAGAGCTGAGCACTTACTTTTGCAATGTGACCCCTTTTTGGGTCGTCACCCACAGTTTTTATTTTTTTGGTACTCACCTATTGGTAATCTTCAACCCAAACTGCTCTTTAGTTCCCAGTGTATGTGCTCTGTTCCCTAAAACATGTCTAAATTTACTCAAAATCTGATTAGCACATTTAACTTTCCTAAACGGGAAGAGTATATGGTGTAGAAATACACCAGTGAAATGGAAAGTTAAATGCCACTGCAGCATCTATTGTACCATGCACTATAGAGGTAACGGAAGCATGGAATCAAGCACACCCTACCCAGCCGGATTGCAGCAGCTTCAACACCCCTAAGCACATCTTGCTGCCCACAAGATGTGCATAATATTTGTGAGAAGGTGGTTCGGTCCATCTAATCCGCATGGATTTTTCGCTTTTTGATCACCTGATTTTCGACCTTTTGCTGTGGGAAAGCCTCATAATCTGGGACTTACCCACGGTAAACTCATGCTAAAATGGACTGTGCATGTTTACTGCCAGTGTCTGCCTTGTGAGATAAAACTGCTGTGGCGCAGCAAGGACAAGGGGCACTGGGCTGGTTACATGTGGACACATGTGCACATGCGTGTGCACATGTGTGAGGGCTGCGTGTGGGAGACTCCTGTTTTGCGCAGCCCAGGAACTGGCCACAGGTAGCCTGGCACAGAAGGGACTATCAGTGGCGGCTCGCATAGGGCGTGCTGCGGGGCGATGGGGCGGGGGAGGGGCAGGGTGGGGGTAGTAAACTCGGACATATGACGGAACGGAGGTAAGTAATAATTACGTTCCTCTGTTCCGTCGTATGTCCAAGTTTACTACCCCCCACCCTGCCCCTCCCCCGCCCCGCCTCACCGCCCTGCAGCACGCCCTATGCGAGCCGCCACTGGGGACTATGCAGAGTCGGGTGGTGACCTGGAATAGGCCTTATAGGGGGGGGTACACATGTGGTGAAAGTTACTGTATGTCACTGTCTTTGACTGTAGTAACACTCCATTATACTCCTATGGGAAAGCCTGCCTTTGGGGCGCAGCTCCAGTTCTCTGGGAGCCACTGACACCAGGGTTGCAAAGATGTACATTGCAATCTGTGTGAAAAGAACAATTCTGCGAAGTTCAAAAGCATATCGGTACAGCTTATGGGTCATCCAAGAATGTCATATTTCTCTGACTGAGTTTATGATAGGAGCCCAGGCCTTTTGTGACCTTGCAGGGCTGAGTTGATTACTTTTCTCCCCAGCTGCAGTAACAAAGGCCTCGCCCATCAATGAAAGCATTTGACAGTGCTAAGGTCAACTCTCCAGGAGGATCGGTATGCGTGAAATTGCTCTGCATCAGCCAGCTTTCATCCTGTGCCAGGAAGAGGGCCTACCCCAGGCCTCTCAACAAAGGAGGGAGCCCAGACCTCGAGCCATACCAGAGGGGGGGGTCCTTTAAAGATTTGCTTCGGAAAGGCTCTGGCAGTGATGTCAGCGAGGGGGGGGAGGTGAGACCCCCAGAGTACTTGTGACAAGGTACTCCTTGGTGACGCCATCTTGAAGTATCCCAGAAGCTTGTGCAGGAAGGTTGAAACAGGGGTGTAGAGGTGATATGGCACCTCAGGATAGGCCAGAGGTGTCTCCCTTCTAGCACCTCCAGCCCCCCCCTAAAAGTTCTTGCGCAGGGGGTAGAGCTCTCTCGTGGATGTGCTTTTCTGAGAAACACTGGTACTAGAGGTTGACACCATGGACAATTGGAAGGAGTAACCCCATGACTGTCCCTTGGACTAAGGACTCTGCTTCTGATTGACCCCAGGACAGGTGGGGCACTCCCCAAGGACCATCGAAGCTAGACCCCTTACACACCCTGAGTTGGGGGAAATACTGGGCTTCTGCACAAAGAGGGAGCGCTGCCCAGAGAGACTGGTGCAGGGAGCCAGTGAGACTTGCTCCATACACATTTTGGAACCTTTGACGCCAGGAGGCCTGAAGAAAAGGTTCCAGTTGGCAAGGGCTCATAACCAGGTGCAGGAGGAGACCGGAATAATCAAAAATGGCCCACCGGGGCCCAAGATATGCCTGTGATAAAATTGGGCGAACTTTGCCTCAATTTTTAGCGGCAAAAGTACTGGGGCTCAGTCGCCGTACTTGATATCTGCTTCTGGGGTGGGCCAGGACCCGGGTGTTGCCCCCGAGATGAAAACTGTTCAAGGGAGTGCTGTTGCACCCCCTAGCAATGTCATGCAGGGGCCCAGGACCCCATCCCTGTGCCCCGAGAAGAACCAAGAACGGGGGAGCACTGTTACACCCCCCCACAAAGGTGGGAGCAGGCCCAGGACCCCATCCCTGGTCCCCAATGGCAAGAGCAAGGAGGGGAGAGTACCTTCACACTCCTTAATGCGACAAGGAAGTCCACAGCACCATACGTGTCTGCCCGCAGACCAAAGTGAAGTGCCAGCTCCCAAAGCAGTACACAAGTGTGCTGGCTGTGCGGGGGTCTAGGGAGAGCAGCTAGGGATGGGCTCCCCGAGCTGCTCTCCAACACTGTGAAGCGTTGCCAGTTGGGACCGGGCACTCAGAGAAATAGTAAAGCGCAGGGCAAGGCTGCAAAAGAAAACTGAAGGAAACCGATGAGGCTCTCCCCAATGCAGCGGGAGAGACACTGTTCTAAAATGCCCAAAGCTCACGTAGGAGAGTCCCGTAATGCCCTGCCGGGCTCATCAGTTTCACCATCAATTTAAAAGTGGAGACCACTTGTTTGTGGCTTGTGGTGATGCCAGGAGAGCAGGGTTACCACCAAAATGTTACCAAAGTTTTGGGAGAGCTGTAGGAGCAGCACAGCCTCCACGTAAAGGAAGGGCCAGAGTCCCCTCTCTAAGAGGGTCATTACGATGGCGGGCGGAAAAAAATCCAACCGCCATGGTAGCGGAAAATTATCGTCCACATGTACCGCGGAAACACCGCCGACCCTATTAGGATCAACCGCCAAAATATTCCAACTGCGGCGGTAGGAGGCATCAAAAGACCGCCCGTAGACGGCGGAGAAGGTGAAAATCCAATCGCGACGGTTGGTATCATAGCGGAAACACACAAAACAGCCACCAGGCACGCGGAGTGACCGCCAATGATATTATGATATCCCCGATGTCACAGCGGTACGTTCCACTGTTTCCGACTGCCGCGGTCGCTCATAGTAATGATTGTGAGATACGGCGGAAGGCCTGCAGCATAGCCATCGCTGCGGATGCTCCGCCAACAAAATGGCGGCCAAGGAAAAAAACACACAAGAAGGCCACCAAATGCACACAGGCAACTAGCCCTGCCCCCAAAATAACCTGAAACATCCCAATGACACACCCCCATGGCAAATTCAAATATACAAATCACAGGACAACACACACAGCACACCTGACAGCATTACACCATCTTGACACACCCACATAGCTGAGCATAAAACCAGCCCCTTCCCTGACCACAATCCTTTACAAAACTGATCAACAGAAGGAAACAACACCAGAGCACTAAGGAGAGCCAAACCTGCACACATCACACCACCACCACAACACACACACACACCACCTACACCACCCACACCATCCTCACAACTGCACCCCAAAACATCAGCACAGCACACACCATGGCACCACAGAAAATGCCAAATATCACAGACACTGAGTTGACAGTAATGGTAGATGAGATAATTAGAGTAGAATCACAACTCTTTGGTAGCATGGTCCAACAGACACCATTAGCCACAAGAACAAACATGTGGGTAAGGATAGTGGACAAGGTCAATGCAGTAGGGAATGTGCCCCGCAACAAGCATGAAATCATGAGGCGGTGGCATGACCTGAAGAGTGTTGTCAAGAAGAAGAGGGCCAAGAACCGTGAGCTGGCTGATGCGACTGGTGGAGGCCCTCCCATTCCACCAAAACCATTCTCTGCGTGGGAGGAGAAGGTGCTTGCCATACTGCATCCAGAGAGTCTGGAAGGAATACCCGGGGGAGTGGAGGCTGGTAAGTACCAACTAATGTATACCATGAAACTGCCATGTACTGTCTTGCACAACTACAAAGCTACATCCCTGAGGCACAAGTACACTCATCTGCACCCCAAAAACAAACACAGGTCACACTGATTTAACATCCACCCCATCTGAAACATCACAAAGGTAGACAACATCAACTGTGTTGTATGTGTCCAGGCAAGCAGCACTCCAACTCCCACCAGGCACACCCTGCCCATCCCTCAGCAGGATGGAGCACCCCCTCCCACCCAGAAGCATGTTTCAGCCATTGTGTTCTTCACCCCCACCTAACAGGTAGGTAGCCATCTTTCCAGGGAGGTGTGTTTGGAATAGGGAGGCCTGCACTACAACTCCCACCAGGCCCCCTTGTCCCACAGCTGAGCAGAATGGACTACTCCCCCCACCCAGAACCACGTGTCAGAAAGTCCACCTAAAAATGACAACTGGACAGGTAAGCAGACAGTGCATGCACCCCACCATTCCTCAACCAAAGCATTGAGCTAATGCCAACACAAGGCCTCATATCACAACAAAATACACCCCAATTAAATACCATTTGATAGTATGCAGACAGCTATGCATATGTAACTGTGACAGAAACAGAACTGTGACTCAACTAAACCCATGTGTAAGCAAATCAGGGACCATATATGCACTGCACGGAATGCTATCTGTAAATTCCATGGGTGCTGAGTATGAAGGACCATAGTAACAATCAAAAGGCATGGTCTGTTGAACAATGAAATAAAAGCACAGAACATTACAAAGGTATGCATGAGATAACAATGGTACAATGTCTAGTACATGTGCATATGACCGGTTGTTTTCACTAATGTTTTCTTTTCTAGATTGGCTACAGCACCTACGGACCTCCAGCCGATGGTGCTTGTGAACTGGTAATCTTGAGGTTATTACACCACCATACCTAACACTAGTGTAGATCTTGTACCACTGTGTTTTTTAATATTTTCTATTTATCCCTTGGTCCTGAAGAATTGCCGCTTGATCCCATTACGGGACTGATAGGCAAGAAACATGTTGACCTGATTATTGCCACTAGCTGCAACATTACTGTAGCTAGCCGCGATACACCTTTTTAATCAGGGTAGGAGGCAGGATTATTAAAGAAGTGGCCCTGACCACCGTCCCCTGTTTTAATGCACCTTTTCACTTGTTACACCTCTACACCTTAGAGCCCCTCACACACACGCACCATACGGCAAGGATAAAAAGATCTCCGCCAAAGAGCCCCCACTGAGGGTGCCCGTCGGGTATTGCACCGCCGACCCGACGAGGAGCATGCCCAATGATGAAGCATGACACCCAGCAGGCTGGGTGTGTGAGGGCACTTTATCCGAAAGGAGGAATTCCCCGTCCCCTTTCTGGCTAATTAAACTTTTCGTAGCCTCTCTCTGCCGGTTACTTACACAAACTTTTCAGGAACTGCATACTACTTCTTTGGTTTATGGTAGTTGGGCATGTATGCTGGTCCTTCTGATAAACGCCCATTTTTCCCTGTGTCTCTCTTTTTGTCAATCATATGTAACATTTGCCAGGAAGAGTAATCAGCAAAGATGCATTACATCAAGTTGCATAGCAGCCAGTTGTCAGATGACAACCTTTCAGTTTAATACAAAGAGCTTCACGTGGGGCATGGTATCCAATGACTTGTCACACCATGGAAAAAGATGTATGTACCTCCACATCATGTCATGACGAACATCACTGTGCAGACATACAATTTATGAAATACGTAACTGTGTGTTGCATAACATTTAAATAAGAGACATCAAACACAGCAAGCCAGATGGGTGTAAGTCAATGACTATGTACCCTCTGTTCCACAGGTGACCAACAACTGACTGCAGAGGACGACAACCTCAACCTGCAGAGCCAGTCTCCTCCCCCGGAACATGGACACTCTGATGCGGAGTCCCTGGATTCTTTGGATGAGGAGCTCCAAGCGGCCCATCTGGTGTGCCAGGGCGCAACCGGTCACATGACCCCACTGCCCCCCCACCATCAGCAACAACATCAACGCTGACCCCTGCTGGAACGACCTGTGCCGCCACCACCACCACCACCACCACTACCACCACCACTACCACTGTTGCCTGCAACACTCGCCCTGCCCCAGAGCATGCCCAGCCCACACCATCAACTGTGGAGGGCAGGGAGAGTAGGCGTGTGGCTAGAGTGGTGAGGCAACAGGTCAGTGATAGCAGGGCAGGTGGGAGGACAAGTGGGACTCCAACACCACAGTACACTGTGACTGAAGCCCTGGCTAACATCACCAGTATTGTGGGTGCCTATGAACGCACACAGGCACAAATGGGCCAGGCCCACAAAGATGCCCTGGAGCGCCAACGTCTGCTGAGGTCCATGGACAACCGTATGGGACAAATCGTGGACCTCATGGGCCAGTTAGTGGCGGTACTGAGGGACAGGCCAGTGCCACAGACCACACCTCCACCTCCCCCCGTTGCCACGCAGGATGACAGTTCATCATCCACCCCTCCGGGCACGGAGAGGGGTGACTCCTCAGACCCCACTGGCCCAACAGACGATGCCCCCCCTGCCAAAAGAAGAAGGGGCCGTCCAAAGAAAAACTTAGGACTCACCCGTGGCAAAGCACCTGCCAAATGCGAGTCAAAGAGCCAGCCATGATGGCAACACTCTTCACCCAACCATTGACTCTGTACACTGTCCTTACCCACACTGCCATGGTAATGGCATCCGTCTGTTGGACTGTGTCACCACATCAATGTGGTGCCTACTTGATTGTCTCATCTACCATCACTGCCAACTCATTGATTCACCATTCACACTTATGTAAATATCCACTTCCCTCTCACATATACCCATTGAAAATAAACAACAATAATGCACCAATGTAGCTGAGTCTGCTCCATGTTTATCACTGTATGTGCAATGTTTACCATGGTTACAATGTCACAGTAGCATGGATCCTCTGTAGGCAAGGAGAGGCAGAAGGGACCTAGCAAAACACAACAGAACAAAAGTCACTAGTCAGGTGGTGGCATCACAGCCATCACACAACACATGTCCTCAACGTACACCAATATGCACACATTACAATGTGCAACAGTACCAACATAGACATCCTGTGGCGGTGCCAAACTACCCTGTATCCAACACATAAGCAGCCAGCACTGAGTCAACAACAGGATGCAGTCACAAAGATCACATAGACCTTCACGCAAGCAACTACATCAACAGACAATGGACCAGTTGTACATTGTCACTCACCTTCAAGTGAAGTAGCGGTTGATGAGCTGCTGACGCTGGTCGACACCTTCCTCCTCTCCACTATCCTCGTCACTGGACATTTGTGGGATCGCAGGTGGGGGCCTCGGCTGGTCATCATCATCCAGGATCATGGGGATTCCTTTCCGTAAGGCCACGTTGTGCAGCATGCAGCATGCTATCACTATCTGACACACCTTTTTGGGTGAGTACATGAGTGCCCCTCCGGTCCTGTCCAGGCAGCATAATCTCGATTTTAGGAGACCAAAGGTTCGCTCCACCACCCGACGTGTTCTCCCATGTGCATTGTTGTAGCGGACGTCAGACGGTGTCCTAGGATTGCATAGTGGGCTCAGCAACCAAGGTCTATTGGGATATGCAGAGTCACCTAGGTGTGAAAAACACATACCGATTAAGTGATACAACTGTGGCAGAGGACAGCATGGCACACACAGCACACAACTTGACTCTGCCCACTCACCCACAATCCATGCCCGCTCCGGAAGTAGATTGGCCATCAGCTGGGGCACAATGCTGTTGTGCAGGATGTAGGAATCATGTGCAGAGCCAGGAAACTTGGCACAGACATGCGATATGATCATATCGGCCTGGCACACCACCTGCACATTGATGGAATGTGAATGTTTGCGATTCCTATATATGTGTTCCCGTGCCTGTGGTGGAACCAGGCCAACATGTGTGCAGTCAATAGCACCTACAACATTAGGGATGTGACCAAGGGCATAAAAATCCGCCTTCACAGCTGCCAAAGCCGCCCTCCTTGGAAAACTTATGTATCAGTCTTTGTATTGCATCATGGCCGACAGGAAATCCCATAGCACCATGCTGAAGGTGGGCTGAGACATCCCCCCTGCAATGCCCACTGTCTCCTGGAATGACCCACTAGCCAGGAAATGCAGTGCCACCATCACCTTCGATTCAGTTGTTAATGCTGTTGGGTATGTCCTGCTAGCCGGCAGGTGTGGCTCCAACATGGCACACCAGTCTTGGATGTTTGTGCGGTCCAGACGGAATCTGCGTATTACGTCATCATCCTCAATGTTAGCCAGCAGGGTGACTGGACGATACACATTAGGTCGCCTCCTAGGTGAGATGAAAGGGGACACGTCATTGCAACAGAACATGAGATGTGCACAAATCCGTAGCTTTTGATTGACACAGCGCAAACATTGACTGGCATCACAATGCACCATACAGTGCAAGTCAAAAGTCGTGACACCTTGAGTAAACATTGTAGTACACTTGTTCAGTATTCGCACAGTGAGAACAACCAACATGGAAACTGTTTCTGTGAATGCTAATAGTCACATTTCAAAATCTTGTGTAAGCAGTCCTGACAGTATATGATACAGGACATGTGTGAAACAGAAACACTGCTGGCTTCCAAGTGGCAGCTGTACCTGCCACACATTCTTGTGCAATCATGACAGGGGACACATGAACAACACAATTTGTCTAGTTCTGAAGGACTCATTATGGAATTTGAGCCACTGCAAATCCACACAAGTCTAGAGACACTCACATACATATTCACAAGCCTGTGCTAATATCCACTGTCATCAGTACACATGCCATACATGCTGGTAATCACAATTCAAAGTCAGTCAATGACTAATAATGAAAAGCATTTGCAGATTCTGTGTCGCCGTGGATCAAGACACAATGAGATCACAGCACAATATCATCAACAAGCAGACAGATTGTCAATGTGGCACACAAAAAGTGGATAAGGTACGTGATCCAAAAGGAATGTAGACAAACGTTAATCTGCACTTTAGTAGCACTATGACATGCAGTATGAAGGTAGCACAAACACACAACTAAAGTACAACAGTTGCCATGGAGCTAATCATCCAGCTGCTTGGAGACACAACAGTGCCACAAAAACAACCTACAACACCACCAGGACAAAGCCACACCAGTATACCTACAAGTCAGCGCATGAATATACTGAGTACATAACAAAAACACAACAGCCTCATACACATAACAACAGCGGATGTCATCGCACAACACAGGTACTAAAGGACAGACATCAAAAGCATCCTGAGCCACATTCCCCACAGGCTGTCAGGAACAACACAGCGGACTATCAACATCCCTCCGCAGACAAAGATGCTGGCTGTGCATCACTTGTTGGCCTCTGGTACCTTCAAAACAACAAAAGTTAGAGTTGGATGAGTGTCACAGCCAGCCCTATCAAGGTATATCTCACCTGTCTTGGATGCCATCATTAGCTTGATTCAACAGCACCATCAGTTCACCCACACTGCGCAGGAACAGCTTGTGCCCCATAAAGGCTTCTACGCCATAGCAGGCTTATCCACTTGTGTTGGTTTAATATCACTGCACACGTGTCCTACTTGTGCACCCTGCCAAAACTGCACACAATTACTGCAAATGAAAGCACACGCATTACATCAATGTACAGACAATTGTGGCACACCGTCTACTGTTCACAGATGCCATATCAAAGTTACCAGTCAGTGAGCACCATCACCACTTTTGGCTACAGTCCATCATCCAAGGCAACAATCTTCATATGAACAAGGTCAATGCACCTGTCCTTGGTGAGTACCAACGTAACACACCACACACATCAAATCCACTATCAGCATACTCACAACTGTGGAAATATACATGTAACAAAATCACATATGATAGGCCGAACAACATGACCACATACCAGACACAATGACACAAGTAATGGTGATAACATTTGGCAGATATGGAGACAAAACATACCCAAAGGCATAGATACAAGTGAAAAATAATAAGGATGTACAGAATGCCAAGTGTGGCAGTGATGTAATTAACATCCTTGAGTATGTAGAGCACACACATGTTCATGTGGACATATACTGTTGGATTTGCTACTGCGAACAATAACCTTACATGAAGGCTGTAATAAGTGATACCAAACAGACAACAGTGTGACATATGTGGTGAGTAATGAAAATAATGCTGAAATGTTTGCACAATCATGTACTGTATAGTGACATATTGTGTGAGATATGAATATGTGTGTAAATATTGGGATCAGATATGAAATTGTGTAGGAGTAATGTGCCCCATTAGTTCTTTCAGTGTGGCATTTGGTGTTAGATATGAAGTTTAGGCTGTCATTACTAACTATAGCCCATTTAAATTCCATCAAGTGCCATGATATTTTGTAAGTGACCACTGTTCGAAGTACAGATATGACCCATGACATTGACACAGCACGATGTGTCCATTGGTGCCTTAAACGTGCTCAAACAACACTATCACGCCCATAGTCAACAATGTCATGCTGCACCCTCGCCGTAGCTACCGCCTGGCACCAGCGGTGTGTCACCGCCATGGCCCAAGACATCATAGCGGGATTGATAGGCATATACACATGGCTTATGGCGGTTGGCATGCTCCGACACCCAGATCCCGGTCACTCATAGCAATGCATGTTGCCGGAGTCGCGGTAGCTACCGCCTGGCACCAGCGGTGTGTCACCGCCATGGCCCAAGACACCATAGCGGGATTGATAGGCATATACACATGGCTAATGGCGGTTGGCATGCTCCTACACCCAGATCCTGGTCACTCATAGCAATGCATGTTGCCGGAATCGCGGTAGCTACCGCCTGGCACCAGCGGTGTGTCACTGCCATGGACCATGCCCTTCCAGCCAATGGGAAGCGCAATCGCGATTGCCAGATGCAAGTTTGAAAATCGCGGTACGCGTGCTTCGCCACCGCGGGGCCGGTCATTGGATGCACTTGAAAGATGCACCACCGCGGTACCGCACGTGTGACCCCTGCGGTATGTCACCGCCATGGACCATGCCCTTCCAGCCAATGGGAAGCGCAATCGTGGTTGCCTGATGCAAGTTTGAAAATCGCGGTAGGCGTGCTCTGCCACCGCGGAGGCGGTCATTGGATGTATTTGAATGAGGCAGACCTGGAACACCAATTGCAGCAGCTTAGAACCACAGAAACGAGCCCTGGGGGCTATATATGTGTGTGAGAGCCACACATTGCCACAGCTCACTGAGCCTGCTGCCTGAGACCCCTCACCTGCTGCTGCCTCCAGGGACTGCTGCCTGAGACCCCTCACCTGCTGCTGCCTCCAGGGACTGCTGCCTGAGACCCCTCACCTGCTGCTGCCTCCAGGGACTGCTGCCTGAGACCCCTCACTTGCTGCTGCCTCCAGGGACTGCTGCCTGAGACCCCTCACCTGCTGCTGCCTCCAGGGACTGCTGCCTGAGACCCCTCACCTGCTGCTGCCTCCAGGGACTGCTGCCTGACACCCCTCACCTGCTGCTGCCTCCAGGGACTGCTGCCTGAGACCCCTCACCACCAACTGCTGCTGCTGCTGTCTCCTGCCCACAGTGATGGCGAGGACTGAGAACATCCGTGCCACTCCCTTCACCACCGAGGAACTGGAGGTCCTGGTGGACGAGGTGCTCACCCAGTATCCAAGGCTATATGGTGCGCCAAATGTCGTGGTAAGTATCTCAGAGTGTGAGTGAGAGTGCAGGGGGCACACATGAAGTTGATCTGCTGCAGTATGTGCGTGAGAGTGTGGGGTTTGGTCATGCACTGCCTAGCATGCTGTTTCCAGGGGGAAGGTGTGTTTAGCCTATTCAACACGTTTCCCTGCCTGCACATCCAGATGTGAGGGAAATGTAATGTCTTGTCAGACATACAGTGAGGCTGCACCTTTTCAATTCAAGAGTCAGGACAGTGATTTCTAGTCTGAATGTCTGTGTGTGTCCCTGATGTCCTTCACAGGCCCATCTGTGGCCTTAGCTAGTGTTGTTGTCCAGAGGGTAGTGAGGGCATTGTTTCTGACTCAATATGTGCCTCATCTCTAGTTCTGCACTATGCTCAGGACCTCAGTCCCCCAGGGTGACACTCTTGTTGGTCATTCACCTATGACACTGTACATTCCAACATTATTGTGCCCAGACCCTTCCATCACCACCAGCATGTGCACATACTTGCATGTGTTGGCACTGTTTGTGTTTCCAAATAGTCCCTCCATGTAAAAGATGAGATGCCCCACGTTGGACCTCTGTGTGACCCCAAATGTCCTGCACATTCACTGCCCAATCTGACAGTGACACAACACTGAATGTACAGAGTGTCAAATCTGTGCTTTTCCTCTTGACTCTCCATCAATGAGCCATTGCAGGGATGTAGATGGCACACGACAGGCCTTGTGATGAGGGTTTGCATTTGTGAGGTCATGTCCCTCAATGTGACATCCATGACACAGTGTGGCAGTTTAAGGGCAAGTGCTTTGAGGGCTGCGCAGTGTTGGGCACAGTGAGTATTCACAGTGACATATGTAGTAATGTCCTGCATGTCTTGGTATTCCCAGAAACTTGCAGTAGATGTGGTCAGCATACACATTTTGCTCTCTGCTGGCATCCTGCATGGCTTTGAGATGGGCATGTACTGTGTTCACCCTCATACCTGCATGCATTAATGTGTGTTTCACACATGATGATGTTTGAATGTCGCAGATTTGTTGTCTCTGCTAAAGTTATGGCTGAAGTTGGTATGAGTCAGTGTCACGCTCCTGCACTGTGAAATGGTGGTGGGTTACACTGATTATTGCACCCTCTTGTCTCCCATGTCTGCAGCTCAAAGTCAACCAGCGCAAGGCCGTGTGGAGGGCCATTGCATGCAAGGTGCGTGCACTGGGTGTCTCCAAATGACGGCGCTCCCACTGTCACAAGAGGTGGGATGACATCTGCCGGCTGAGCAGGAACGTGGCCGAGATGACACTGGGGCTGATCCCTCGGGCCGGCAGGTTTGCGCGGCGCAGCATGACACCACTAATGGCACGCATTTTAGCTGTGACGCAGCCTGAACTGGATGCACGTCTGAAGGGGCATCAGCAGCAAGCTGGTGGTGAGTATTCTGTGAGTGTGACTTTGGGTGTTGTTTGGCTGCATGTGCTCCAAGCCTGGGCCAGTGCAGGGCTGTGATGTTGCTAGTGTGATGCAATGGCATGTAAGTGGCCGCGGTGTTGGGTGCAGTTGTCATGCATTCCCCCAACATGTACCTTCCCATGTCATTGGTGTAATGGCCCTTGAGTTCACATTTGTAGTTGTGGCCGTCTGGTATCATCCTTATTGGTGTCGTCACGGACATCCCATGTCAGGGTCCAGCAGAGTGCATGATCTGAGTGTGCCATCATCAATGTGTGCATTGCCTGACGTCAGATTTGTGCTGGCTACACATCTAACACCAATGTGCAACTGTAGTTGTGCCCCAAGATACGACATGGTGGATGGCATGTGCTCATGGCCATTGTGTGCGGATATGTTGGAGTCTGTCTCTGTGTTGGACACTTCTGCTGGCTCAAGATGTGACAGTGGCAACATGTTGTGAGTAGAATCTTTTACCCCCTCAGGGCCTTAGGTGTGCACAGAGGGATATGTGTGTCTGGTTAGCTGAAGCCACCAACAGGCTAATTGGCTATGTGTCCATCACATGGTTGAATTATGCCAAGTTTGCATTATGCCACGGTAATTTCGATGTTTGGATTGAGGTTGCACAATGTTACTGCCCATGGTGTTGTCCAACATGGATGATTGTTCATCATTAGTGATGCTTCCCTTGCAGATATTTGTAAACTTGATGCAAATGTACTGATCCTACCTCTATCTCTCTCTCATGCAGCATCTCACATGGGCAAGGAAGGACACGGGACGGACACCAGTGGTGAGGCATCAGGCACAACTGCTGCACACCAGCATAGTGACACGGATGTCACAAGCGCATCAGAGGGGGACCGTAGTCTTCTAGAGGACTCACAGCCAGAGACGCATACCTCTATGTCATCTAACGACGGCGGTGACGCATCTATGTTTTCTGCCGAAGGAAACGGGGACTCTGCCTCCTCGTCCACCACACAGCGTTCAGTGCCCACCCTCCCTGCTACTCCCACTGTTGCTGCCCGTGTTCGAACCACAAAAAAGGGAAGAGTGTCCTTCATCCCAGGCACTGCTGCCCCTGCCCCTGTCCCCCCTGCTGCCATCAGTGCTGAGTCTGTGGACCTTTTGCGCCAGCTGTGTGTGGGTCAGACAGCTCTCCTCAATGCCTTCCTGGACTATGGCAAAAAATTGGCACAGGTGGTGGCTTACATGGAGGGCGTTCATTCCGACGTGGGTGGGCTACACCGGATTGTACAGTCTCTGTCCTCTGCAGTGACAGCAGCCATTCAACTTGCCCACTCCCATAGTCCAGCTCCAGTCCCTAGGCCCACCACCCTGCCAGTCGCCGCATCTGATGATTGTGACCACACACCCCAGTCATCAAGGGAAAGATACGGCACACGCAGCACACGGCAGCAGCAGCCCAAGCAGTCCAGGCCGCAGACACCATCCCCACAGAAAGGTAAACCCACACCAGAGCGCAGAGACAAAAGCCCTTCAGGCCACACCCAGGGCAAGGATGGCAAGAAGCAGGCCTTAGGCTCACATGCCTCAGAGGCATCCCCAGCCAAGGACTCACCTGTCCCAAAAGTGTCTCGCAGAGACAAGCACACAGTTTCCGTGCCCAGTGACAAACAGGTGCCTGCTAAGGGTACACGTAAGAAGAGCTCCAAGGCAAGTTCACCCACAACATCTACTCCCATCCAGAGCCCTGTGAAGCAGGGAAACGAGGCCACTGTAGGGGGTTCACCTGGTAAACAGGTGATGCAGGGGCAGAGGCAATCCAGGGCCAAACGTCCCAAAGAATCCAGCACGTCCCCAGAGGGGGACCAGCATCTGCACATGATCCAGCTTTTGTGACGAGTGTGCCTGTTGTATACACCCCACTTGGCATGAATCCCAGGACAGGGAAGCCATATCAAATCCCCAAAAAGCGGAAGGGCACCCCTCCAAATTCTCCCACACACACTGGGTCTCATGCAAGCATGAGTCCACCTCCACGTGCCACCACCCCACCTGGTCCTAGCAGCCCTCAGGCTTCCCAAAACACTGATGGCTCTGCCACACCTGGACCTAGCAGCCCTCAGGCTTCCCAAACCACTGCTGGCTCTACCACACCTGGACCTAGCAGCCCTCAGGCTTCCCAGAACACTGATGGCTCTACCCCAGCTGGGCCTCTCTCTGCCCGAGCCAGTACCCCAACTGGCCCCGACAGACAGCCACCTCCCAGTCATACTGCCAGCCAAGTCTGAGTCTTGGTCACCCTCACACACGTCTCTCCCACAGTGGTACCATGGACTGCCCATTTTAGATACCCTGAGTGTGTTGCTGACCATGGCAGGGTACTGTACCACACATTCCCAGTGCTGGATGTCATGTACTCACTCTGCACTTTTTATTGGCCCTTGGCCTTGCTGTTCACTGATGTTTGCCCCTTGCCTGTGCAGATTCTCATGTACCTCACCTGCACTTTGGACTGGCCACTGGCCTTGCTGTTCACTGCTGTTTGCCCCTTGCCTGTGCAGCTTCTCATGTACCTCACCCTGCACTTTGGACTGGCCACTGGCCTTGCTGTTCACTGCTGTTTGCCCCTTGCCTGTGCAGCTTCTCATGTACCTCACCTGCACTTTGGACTGGCCACTGGCCTTGCTGTTCACTGCTGTTTGTCCCTTGCCTGTGCAGATTCTCATGTACCTCACCTGCACTTTGGACTGGCCACTGGCCTTGCTGTTCACTGCTGTTTGCCCCTTGCCTGTGCAGCTTCTCATGTACCTCACCTGCACTTTGGACTGGCCACTGGCCTTGCTCTTGTCTAAATTTTGCTGCATAACTGTGTGAAATGTAAATAAAATAGAAATTTACTCCTGTTGTCTGCCTTGTCAGTGTCCTTGCTAACTAAAGGGTTACTGTGTGGGTATGGTTTACTGTGACACATGCTCTATATGCCACTTCAACATTGCCAATGTCTTGTTTCCTCTGATCATGTTGTTTCAACTTTGGTGTCCCAGACTTGTGCATCTGTGTGTGTTGGCGTAGATGTAGGTGTGTTTGCTGTGCACTGTTTAACTTCCTGGGTGTGTTGTTGTCTGTGTGATGTTTAGATTGTTGTTGTGTGTGTTCATGGTGTGTCACTCATCTCTGTTTGTAACTGGTGCATCTGTTGTGCACACACTGCTTGGTGTGCATGCAGTGCTGTGAGTGTATGTTGCCTTGTCCTTGCCTGTTGTGCACCCCCTGATGTTTAGCTGTTGTAGCATGTTGATATCTTTGCATGTGCATGTGTTATGTCTGATGTGGCTGTGTGCAGTGTTTGTGTTGTGTTGTCTCATGCAGTTGACAGATGCTCTGTGTGTGGTGTTATATTTGCCTGTCAGTGTGTGTGTTTTGTTGTTGTGTTTGATTCAGATGTGTGTTGCCATTGTGGTGTGCCTTACTTGTGTGTCTGTCACATGGACTGAGGTCTATTGTAGTTCCCGTGCTTGTTTTATGTGCATCCTTGGTGTTTTCTCCTCTCATATTTGATGTGTCTCTTGTCATTGTTGTGCATGTGCAGGCATGTGGTACACTATGACACCATTTTGAGTTGATGGGTGGTGTGGTATGTCTGTCTGTGTGTCATTGTAGGCCCATTTCTCCCTGTTTGTCTCCATTATTGTTTTGTGTGGATGCACTTCTTATCTGTGTTGTGGTCATTTTTCCTGACTGATGAGGTTGTGTACTCCTGTTGTGTCTGTGCTCCCATTGAATTTGCACTGTTTAGCTGCACAGGTCTTGTCTGTTATTGTAGTAGTTCTGTGTGTGTGTTTTGATTGAGTTCTGTGTTTGACTGTTGTTTTTGTGCATACAGTGGTTCTGCCATACCTGTGTGTGTGTGATGTTTGTGGATACCCCCCAGGGGGTGTGTTTCCTTGTCAGTGTATTGACTGGACATTATTGGCAAGCTTCTGTGTGTTTGTCACTGGTGTTGTGTGCTGCAGGTGTGATGGGTGTGGGGGTTGTGTGGAGGTTCATACTTGTGTTTGACAGTCATGGAGTGTTGCAATGGGCCCTGTGTGTTGTGCTGCTGACATACTCCTGTGATGTATTTGGATGCAGATGTGTGGCTGCTCAGTGTTAGACCTAATACCTTTCCTTTCATCCCTCTGCCTATACATGGGTTGCCTTGCTGTCTCCCTGAGTTGTTGCAGTGAGGTGACTGTGGTTTGACTTCACTCACTGTGACTGCCATGTGTGATTTGTTGAGCTGGGGTTGTTGTTATATGTTCCTTCCCTTGCATGTGATGTACACATTCTTGGTGTTCAGCTCCTTGCCATTCCATTTGTGTGCACCTCACTTTAGGTTTCCTATTTGTTGTCCTCCATTGCTGCTGGCATGTGGTCTGTGTTTGTTGCTGTGTGTCAGTGTGGGGTATGTCTCTGTGACTTGGCAGGCTGTGTGTCCATTGGAGTGTTACTTCATTGTCTGTGTGCGTTTATTTTGTGCTTGGACTCAGTTTACTTGCCATGGGTGTGGTGTTGTTGTGGTGTGTGGGTTCCCCTGGCCCTGTGCTTCTACGCTGTGTGTTACTCTGCAGCCACACCTGATGAGGCTGTCTCCCTAGTTGTTTGTTGTGTGGTGCAGTGTGTGTGTTCACCTGACTGGTTATTGGGCATGTGGGGGCACAGGAGGGTCACGTGGCATGTCCCTTCATGTTGTGGGTGGGCCTAGTGTGTGGAGTGTGGAGGTGTTGCCCTGTGTACTTTGTGCACTGCCCATGCCTTGCGCTGGCCCAGCCTACTACATTGTGCGCATTTTTTAACGCGGATTCACCGCTGCGGTCACGTGAACTGGACATTATTTCAAGATCGCGGACATGGTGACCTGGATGAGGAGGGGTGGACTAGTGGCATGGAGGACTGTGTGGCTACACCTGTGGTTGTGTTCCTGTCCCCAACAGGGTGTCTGGTGGGGGCAGGGACCTTACATCAGCCATGGAGTTGTGGTTGTGTTTGTGTGCAGAGTTGTGTGATCGCGTACCTGCGGCGGCGTCCGCCATGGTCCATGGCTTGCTGGAGGTGTATCATGTACAGCGCCGGAAACATGTGTTGTGCCGGGTCCATGGCGGTCGGCTCCGGTATTCTATTTTGCGCTCCGCTGTGGTGCTTCCGCCTGCTCAGATTGGCCGGTTTCTCCGCTGCGGTGTGCCTGGCTGTTTGGCGCATCCTAATTTGTATGGCGGGAGGGACGTCATTCCGCACGGCGCTGGCTCTCGATTGGTTGTCTCCGCCGCGGTGGTGGGCGCGTTTTGATGGCGGTCCACGTCGCACAGCGGCGGACGGACAATGGGCTGTGTTTGACCATTGTAATATGGCGGGCGGGTGCACCGCTGCTCACGGGCGGAAAACAGCGTTTTATCCCATTGCCAGCATCGCGGAGGTGCATCCGCCAGTCATCGTAATGGACCCCTAAGTTTGGTGGGACTGTATGAAAGATAACCCTGTAAAGGGTTTCAAGTGTTTCTTAGCTAGTGCTCCTAGCTGGAACTTTTGTTTCATAGTTGGGCAGACTGGCCTGGAAGTGTTCAATATAGATTTCCATAATGATAAACACTCTCTAGGGATGAGAGCTGGAAATTGTGCATGTGTGCATTTACAGAAATGATGTTCTTTAGGGACTGTGGCTAAAATGCAGTATTTTATGTTGAAAATTTTCAAAGTCTAAGTGACTGATTATAATATCACAGTATTGTAATTATAAATGTGATTAAATTGTGTTATTCACGTTGACAGTTAGGATGAGTATACCACACTCCCAGTCATGCTTAGACATTGATTCTTGCTAATGCTTTATTTGAATAATTAGACTGACAGCCACTCATGATTAAAGTTTGCATGTTTTATTGCCAGTATTAGGTGCCCTCAGTCATGGTTATATGTAATGATTGCATTAATTACTATGGTGAAATGCTTGTTGAAATAATGAGTGCCAGTATTAAGCGCTCTTACTCCAATTTATGTTCAACCCGTGGCATTAAGGAACAGATAATGTTTAAACATGTTGGTTGTGGCACTAGACCCCCCTCTAATGGGAGGGGTAAGAAAGATTGCACAATGTTATCCAAAAGTAATTCTATCAGCTTGTGCATACTTGAAAATTGCTGCATAGTTTTGAGTGGTGTGTGTGTAATAAATGTGCTTTTTCCTTTTTCAAAAGAAAAAAACACAGACTGGACAATTATTTATTGAGTGTTTTTATGGTGTATTTGTGAATGGTGATTACTAGCCCACACCACCTCCTTTGAGTAAGCCTTGTACTGCTCTGCAACGCTACCCTATGAGAGTCAAGTGCAACAATGGGGTGTTTGTTTCCCAGTGGAGGATGAATGCAGACCCGTTACTTGTGCAGGCCACAGAACTAATGACCCATTGTCTAACAATACTTCAGTGTGGGACATGTGTGACATTAGAAATGGCATGTTTCCCCAGTAAATAGGCCCAAACGGTATTGTCACTGTGTAGGCTATAACTGTTACACAGGAAAGTCGAATTATAGATTATACACTTTATTTTATACATTTTGCCCCTTACCATCTACAGACTCCATTCAAGGGCTTATTTTTATATCGAATAAAAATGAAATCTAATGAATAATATTAAATATATTGGAAATGTCAATTTTAGCAAGTTACCTTTACCCTGCCTGGAGTTGCGTGAGGCTAATTTGCAGTAGCACTCCCAGCCTGTATTTAGCTTCAATTAGGATTGAAAGAGCTGTGAAAACTACTCCCAGAGCAGAGACATTGGCCTTGGAGTAGGAAGTGTATTCTTCCATTGGCAAGAAGGCCAGTTGGGGTGGGCCCAGGAACTTAATTAACTTCAAAGGGGCCTGCCCTGTCCCAAGCATGTTAGGAGACACTTGGAAACCCCCAGCCTTGGTCCCCATATTCAGACTGGTATCAAACTCAGTAGGAGGAAAGCTACCTGCAGAACCGACTTTGAGTGGCCACAGAGAAAGGTACTGTTTATTACCATGGCCAGACCACTAGGTGAGCACACAGACTTTGTACAAGGAGATAAGGGTTTCCCCATTTTCAATTTTCGGAGTGAGGGGCACTGTAGGATTGTATTGAAGTAGTGCAAAAAGAAACTCCTGAAAAATTGGTTGCCTCTAGGAACTTTTACCTCATTGGTTAGGGAGTGTCAAGTAGTCACCCCAACTACTAGCTGGTGCCAGACATAAATGTGGCACCCCAAGGCACCGCCTCAGAACATTTTCTGGACATGCAGAAGAATAGAAGAGGACTATGTGTATTAAAAAGGAAAGCTTAGTCCTGGCAAAAAGTTTATTTTGGCAGGTCGAAATAGAGGTTTAAAACTGCACTACAGGCTGCAGTGGCAGGCCTGAAACATGATTTAAAAGGTTAGTTTACTGTGTGGCACAATGATTGCTGAATGCCGACTAGTTCTATTTAATTTACAGGCCCTGGGTACATGAAGTACCATTTACTAGGGACTTACATGTAAATGAAATGCGTCAATTAGGTGTGTCCTGTGTTTTAGGGAGAGAGCGCAAGCACTTTAGCACCAGTTAAAGTGGTCCTAAAGTCAACAAAAAGGAATTCAGCAAAACAGAAGAGGTGAAGGCAAAAAGTTTGGGAGATTGAGTCCTAACTCACCAAGTGGTGCCCAAAAAGTCCTGTACCCGTGGCTGGTGTAAGAGGGTATTCTCTCCTCCTCTAGATTGCAAAAGTGGACACTTTTAAAACTTTTCGACACTTTTTCATAAATAAACAAGAGGCTACCAAGAGGCCGCTACCGAACCGCAGCCTTCGTTCTCACATCAAGATCGCATTCAACTTGCTGATTTGCCCCTCCTCATGAAAAGAGACTATGTCAGAAGGTAAACTTTTCACCAGGATGAACCTGGTCCCTGTATTTGACCCACGTTCCATCACAGTCGGCCTTAACTTTTGATTTTGACCCAGTCTAGTGCGACCAGATACCACGAAAACTAATAATCCACTTTCTCACAGATCTCATCAGCTACAAAGGAATCGTGTTTAGAACCCACTTCAGAGAACATTTTTCTCTGTTTTCTATGACAGGGTAGGGCCATCCAAATTTAGAATGTTATGAGTCACACAAGGAGACACTTTTATCTGCAGGCGGAAATACATCAACCGGGGCACCAAAAAAAAGAAGGGGGATTCATTGAGGACTTTTCTCCATGATACAGAAAAGTCTGAATGGGTTCACAACATATTTGTTGCAAAGTTAGAAATTTACTCAGAAAGCATGCTTTTTATAAATTGGTGTACAAGTGTTCAGGCATTTTTGAGAAATTAGAGTTTAAACGGGGCTCAGGTTGGGCATGAGGAAGTTAACCCTCAGAAATAGTTAGAGACATCTGAATGGTTGATGCCATATTATTCCCACTGTATGGTACCGCAGTACTCCTGTGGTACCATCATTTCAAAAATACACGGACACGATTGATCAAGGAACCTTTTTTTTCTGTGGGTTATTTTGGGACTATCGTATTGGTACCATGGTACGAAAATAATCTAATTGGCTGGTCTCAACACTGAAAAAAGTGTTGAGGCTACCATTTCAGGATTCAGGGGCTTAGTCCCTAAATTTTAATGACAAAAGGCATATATTATGAGGAATAGTTAGCACTCCGTAATCCCATGTAACATGTAGGTACAACTAGAGACCCCAACAGAAAGTGAAATTAAGAAAGCAGATTTTTTGTTGCTGGTACTGCAATACTACTGTGGGATCCAGCAAGGCCTTTATGAGGTGCCACAGAAGTACCACAGTACCCAAAATAAAAACAATAGTAAATCAAACATGGAATGGACACTTCCCATTGGGTTTGGCTGAAGGGCACAAAGGGCGTTGGAGACTGCAGCAGGTTGATAGAGGCCAACCCCTGCTGTGTATGGCTGAAAGTCAGCACAGCAGGGTTGTCTGCTCCTCCAATGGGTTGGGCATATGGCCTGGCTGAAGGACGTACAAAGTGGTGGTTGATTGTTCCACAGCGAGTTGGGCTGCTATTCGTATAACTCCATAAATCCTTAGGTCATCTAAAAAATGGCTTGTGGCTAAGCCCTGTGGCCAACCCCCACTGCGCACGGCCAAAGGACTCGCCCAGACGTGGGTCCCTTGCTCACTTTGCCACTGGATACAAGCTACCCTGGCTGATGAGGGCTGTTAGCCCAAAACCGGTCCCAGGATGCTTGTTTCCGGTCCAGGGAAGACATGGCTTGGCAGTTCGGCTGGACTGTTCCCATGAGGCACAGGGCCAAAACTGATTTGCATATAGCTGTGTCTGAACTGGGGTGGCGAAGTGAGCTAAAGAACGATGATGGATTCAACCCAGATCTGTGACTTGGGGTGAGTGTCTGAAAAGTTTCAGCGCTTCGTCCATCATCTCCTTGTGCTTGCTTTGTTCGCCCTAAGTTGGCAAGGTATGGCCAGACGTGGGTCCCTTGCTCACTTTGCCACTGGATTCAAGCTAGCCTGGCTGATGAGGGCTGTCAGCCCGAAACCGGTCCCAGGATGCTTGTTTCCGGTCCAGGGAAGACATGGCTTGGCAGTTCGGGCTTGACTGTTCCCATGAAGCACAGGGCCAAGACTGATTTGCATATAGCTGTGTCTGAGCTGGGGTGGCGAAGTGAGCTTAAGAACGATGATGGATTCAACCCAGATCTGTGACTGGGGGTGAGTGTCTGAAAAGGTTCAGCGCTCCGTCCATCATCTCCTTGTGTTTGCTATGATGAAGTTATTGCCACCAGCGGTTTCTTTAGCATGCAATGCATAGAGCCTCTCTGAAAGCTAACAAAGCTAGTCGCGACCTTTAAATGGCTTTTAAATTGTATAGGAGCGAGGGAAGCCAGAACTTCTTCCTGCAAGTCAAAATAGCTCAGCGCCAAGGCAAAATCCTGAGAAAAGGAATTTTTACCCTGCTCTGTGCCAAATGCTTCACTCTTCATGAAACCCCTCATGGAGTCCTTATCACTGTTCCTGAGCCAATAGTCCCACCGAATCACACTGATCAACCCCTGCACATAGGAGCTTGTCAAACCAAATTCCAACCTCATTGCAAGGATCAACACAGAAGAGTTAAAATTACACAATTTGCGTAAAATTTGTCCTTCTGTTTTCTCTAAGAATTCCCATTTTGACACATTAATAGATTCTAGAGCATATAATAGGGTCTGACGGATTTTTGCCTTTAACAGCTGAGTAAAATGTCTTTGCTAATTGCATTATAAAAAGCATGTAACCCCTTAGTGGAACAAAATTCAATATGGGCTTTTTCCAGAGTATTACCTGCAACAATTTTCACTAACTAAGGGGCCGATTACGATGGCGGGCGGAAAAGCACCCGAACCGCCGTGGTAGCGGGAATCAACCGTCCGCATGTACCGCGGGAAAACCGGCGGTCCGATTAGGATCAACCGCCAGGAAAATCCGACCGCAGCGGAACGATGCCAGGAAAGACCACCGGTAGCGTGCGGAGCATGCGAAAATCAGTCCACGGCGGTCGGATTCGCGGCGGAAAAAGCCCAAACCGCTGCACGGCCAGCGGATTGACCGCACGTGGAATTAGGATACCACTGAGGTGACAGGGGAATGATCCGCTGTTTCCGACCGTCGCGATCGCAACCAGTGATGAATGGGAGAGCCGGCGGAAGGGCGGTCGTATAGCCACCCCAGCGGTCGTTCCAGAAAATTCATAGCGTCCAAACAAAAAATACACACAACATGCCCACCAAGTGTACCCAGCAACTTGCCGCAGCCCCAAAAAAAATCTAATACACCCCAATGACACATCCCCATGGCAAGTCAAAAAACCACAAATCCCAGGTCAACCCACACAACACACCTGACATCAATACACCATTTTGACACACCCCCATAGCTGAGTATAAATTCAGCCCCTTCCCTGACCACAATCCTTTGCAATACTCCACCACTGAAGGAACCAAGCCTACAGCACAAAGGATAGGCAAACCACCACACAACTCACCAGCACAACAACACACACACACACCACTGACATCACCACCACCACTCTCACACCTTCACTTCCAACCCCTTTGCACACCACACACCATGGCACAGAAGAAAATGCCCAAATTCACTGACAATGAGTTGTCAGTCATGGTAGATGAGGTAATCAGAGTAGAACCACAATTGTTTGGAAGCATGGTCCAACAGACACCATTAGCCACCAAAACACTAATGTGGGAAAGGATAGTCCGCAAGGTCAATGCAGTAGGGACTGTCCCACGCAACAAGAATGAGATCGTGAAGCGGTGGCATGACCTCAAGAAAAAGGTGAAAGAGAGGAACAACAAGAACCGTGAGCTGGCTCAGAGGACTGGCGGTGGCCCTCCCATTCCACCAAGAACATTCACCACATGGGAGGAGAAGGTGCTTGCTATACTGCATCCAGAGAGTCTTACAGGAATACACGGGGGAGTGGAGGCTGGCAAGTAACAATAAATGTCCACCATCACACTGCTATGTACTGTCTTGCACAACCACAAAGCTACACCTCCTAGGCCCAAATGCATCCATGTGCGCCACACACTCCCCAACACATGTCTCACAGATCTAACATTCACTCCCTCTGAATCACCCCAAAGGGAGCTAGCAACATTCCCAGGGTTGCATGTGTACAGGCAGCCAGCACTACAACTCCCACCAGGCCCCCTGTCCCAAAGCACACCAGGATGGAGCACTCCCCCCACCACACCCAGAAGCAAGTGGCAGATATTGCCTTCCCCTCATCAAACTAACAGGTAGGTAGCCATCTTAACAGGGAGGGGGTGGTTGTGTCTCTGAAGCCTGCACTACAACTCCCACCAGGCCCCCTGTCCCAAAGCACACCAGGATAGAGCACTCCCCCACCCCACCCAGAAGCATGTGGCAGCCATTGCATTGATCACCTCCACCTAAAAGGTAGGTAGCCATCTTTACAGGGAGGGGTGTTTGTGGGTGGAAAGCCAGCACTACAACTCCCACCAGGCCCCCTTGTCCCACAGCTCAGCAAGATGGAGCACTCCCCCACACCCAGAAGCATGTGGAAGCCATTGCATTGATCACCTCCACCTAACAGGTAGGTAGCCATCTTAACAGGGAGGGGTGTTTGTGGGTGGAAAGCCAGCACCACAACTCCCACCAGGCCCTCCGTCCCAAAGCACACCAGGATGGAGCACTCCCCCACCCCACCCAGAAGCAAGTGGCAGACATTGCATTCCCCTCATCAAACTAACAGGTAGGTAGCCATCTTAACAGGGAGGGGATGGTTGTGTTTCTGAAGCCTGCACTACAACTCCCACCAGGCCCCCTGTCCCAAAGCACACCAGGATGGAGCACACCCCCACCCCACCCAGAAGCATGTGGCAGCCATTGCTTTCCCCTCATCAAACTAACAGGTAGGTAGCCATCTTAACAGGGAGGGGGTGGTTGTGTTTCTGAAGCCTGCACTACAACTCCCACCACGCCCCCTGTCCCAAAGCACACCAGGATGGAGCACTCCCCCCACCGCACCCAGAAGCATGTGGTAGCCATTGCATTCCCCTCATCAAACTAACAGGTAGGTAGCCCTCTTAACAGGGAGGGGTGTTTGTGGGTGGAAAGCCAGCACTACAACTCCCACCAGGCCCACTTGTCCCACAGCTCAGCAAGATGGAGCACTCCCCCACACCCAGAAGCATGTGGCGGCCATTGCAATGATCACCTCCACCTAACAGGTAGGTGGCCATCTTAATAGGGAGGTGTGTTTGTGGGTGGAAAGCCAGCACCACAACTCCCACGAGGCCCCCTTGTCCCACAGCCCCCGGGTGACGCGCATCAGAGCGGGGGGCCGGTCCTTTCGCTGTCTTGCCGCTAAATTGTGGAACTCACTCCCTGTTCAGATTCGCCGCTTAGACTGCCTGTTACCCTTCCGTATGGCCATCAAAACGTACTTGTTTCCTACAGTCTAGCCCCTGTTCTCTACCGACACTGCTATCAGCGCCGGGACGCCCCTTTGCTGGGGCAGCTGTGCGCTATACAAGTTTACCTAACATTAACATTAACAGCTTAGCAAGATGGAGCACTCCCCCACACCCAGAAACATGTGTCAGCAATACCCCTCAACTGTGTCACAGAACAGGTTGGTAGCCAGTGCATGCACCCTGCCATTCCTCTCAAAACGCATGCAGCCATATGACCACACCAGCCCTCACATCCCACCCAACTTGGCAGAGATCCAATAGCCACTTCCAGTGTGCAGACAGCTTAGCTTATGTAACTGTCACAGAAATTAAAGTGTGACTCACCAAATCAAATGTTGAAGTAACTCAGGGCACAATCATGCACAGCAGTGAATGCTATGTGTAACTGACATGGTGGCAGAGCATCAAGGCCCATATGAAAACAAAACAAGCATGCCCATTTTCAAAAATAAAGCAAAGAACATGATATGACAGAGGGACGCATGAGATAACAATGGCTAGTACATGCCCAGAATGAAGATCTTACATGCAGAGCAAACAACAAAGATGCCTCACAAAATGTTGTTGTGCTGCTAGTCATTAAATGATGACATGTCCTTGGAATCACGCAATCTGTACGTGGAACATGGTATCTACTAACATGTCACACCATGGACAAGTAATGTAGGTACCTACACATCGTGTCATGATGCTCAGTACCGTGCAGCCATACAAAGTGACCTCAATGTAAACTGTGTGGTGCATGACATGTAACATCCAAACATCTAACACCAAGCTTGTGGGGTACACTTCAATGACCATTTCTCCTCTGTACTACAGGTGACCAGGAAGTGACTGCTGCAGATGACAACACCAACCTGCAGAGCCAGTCTCCCCCCCGGAACATGGAAGCCCGGATGCAGACTCCCTAAATTCCTCGGATGCAGACACAGAAGCTGGCCCATCTGGCGTGCCAGGGCGCAGCATGTCCCAGGCCCCCACTGTCCTCACCACCACCACCTCAGCAACATCAACTGCGCTGACCACTGCTGTAACGACTTGTGCGGCCACCACCACCACTACCACCACCAGTTCTGCCTGCAACACTGACCCTGCCTCAGAGGATACCCACCCCACCCCACAATCTGAGGAGGGCAGGGAGAGTCAGCGGGTGCATCGAGTGGTGATGCCACAGGTCCGGGACAGCAGGCCAGGTAGGAGGGCAACTGGGTGACAAAATCAACAGGACACTGGGACCGAAGCCCTGGCCAACATCGCCAGAGTCCTTGGGGCATACGAACAAGCCCAGGGACACACGGGCCAGGCTCTGGAAGAATCGCGTGAGCTCCGCCTGCTGCTGAGGTCCATAGACACGCGCATGGGCCAAATCGTGGACCTCTTGGGTCAGCTTGTGGGTGTCCTGAGGGACCGGCGTGCGGCCCAAAGGACAGCTCAACCTCCCTCCAACGTCCCGCAGGATGACAGTTCCACCTCCTCACCTGCGGACACAGAGACACGTGAGCTGGAACAGGATGTGTCCTCAGACACCTCTGATCCTGCAGCAGAGGCCCCCCTGCCAAACACTCAAGGGGCCGTCCGAGGAAAAACAAGGGAGGATCACGTGGCAAAGCACCAGCCAAACACCAGTCAAAGAGCAAGCCATGATGGCACCTCTCTTCACCTTCACATTGACTTTGTTGACTATCCTTACCCACACTGCCATCTTGATGGCAGGCATCTGTTGGACTGTGTCACCACATCAATGTGGTGACTACTCTATTGTCTCGTCTACCATCACTGACAACTCATTGATTCACTTACCACCTAGTTGCAAATAATCACTTCCCTGTCACATGTACTAATTGTAAATAAACACTCTTTGGACACCTATGTTTTCGTGTCAGCTCCATGTTTATCACAGGATGTACAATCTTGTCTCAGATTACAATGTACCAGGTGCACTGATTGTTGCGAGGCATTGAGAGGCTGAAGGGACCTAGGAAAACACAAGAGAACAACATTCACCTGTCAGTTGATAGCATCACACCCATTACACAACACTTGTCATCAAGGTACTCAAACCTGCACACATTACAATGAGCAACGATATCGACATAGACATCATGTGGCTGTGCATAACTACCCTGTCCCAGTAACATCAACCCTCAGCACAGAGCCAACAACAGGCAGCTGTCACATAGCTCCCCTAGGCATTTCCTACAACTACAAACACAGCATCCAATGGCACCGTTGTACAATGTCACTCACCTTCAAGGGAAGTAGCGGGCGATGAGCTGGTGATGCAGGTTGACACCTTCCTCCTCTCCACTATCCTCGTCATCTGCTGCTGATCATCATCCAGGATCAGGGGGATCTCTTTGCCCAGGGCAAGGTTGTGGAGCATGCAGCATGCTACCACGATCTGACACACCTTTTGGGGAGAGTACATCAGTGCACCTCGGGTCCTGTCCAGGCACCGAAATCGAGACTTGAGAAGCCCAAAGGTCCGCTCCACCACACGACGTGTCCTCCCATGGGCCTCATTGTAGTGGACTTCACCCGGGGTCCTGGGATTCCGCAGTGGGCTCAGCAACCAGGGCTGGTTGGGATATGCAGAGTCACCTAGGTGCCAGACACACAGAACAAATTAGTAAAATGACTGTAGCTGCGGACAGCATGTCACACACATACAGCACAATACTTGATTCAGCTAACTCACCTACAAGCCACGCACGGTCAGGATGCAGATTTTCCATCATCTGTGGTACGATGCTGTTAGGTAGGATGTAGGAGTTGTGGGCTGAGCCAGGGAATCTGGCACAGACATGTGAGATGATCATATCTGCCTCGCATACAACCTGCACATTAATGGAATGGGTATGCTTCCTATTCCTGTATATTTGCTCCCGTGCCTGTGGCGGAACAAGTCCAACATGGGTGCAGTCAATGGCACCAACTACATTAGGGATGTGGGCAATGTCATAGAAATCAGCCTTCACAGCTGGCAATTCCTGTCTCCATGGAAAATGGATGTAAGTGTCCTTGTATACCATCATAGCAGACAGGACATCCCGTAGCACCATGCTGAACATTGCCTGCGACATCCCACCTGCGCTGGCCACTGTGTACTGGAACGTACCAGTTGCGAAGAAATGCAGGGCTGCCATCACCTTACATGTTGTTGACACAGCAGTTGGATATGTCCTGCGAGGCCTCAGATGGGGCTCCAATTGAGCACATAGGTCTTGGAGGTTTTGCCGATCCACCCGGAACTTACGGATGATGTCCACATCCTCCATGTCCGCCAGCAAGGTGAAGGGCCGGTGCACATTTGGTCGCCTCCTACATGAGATAAAAGGGGACACTTGTCAATTCAATTCACCCATGAGATGTGTCCAACATCTGACATTTTGACTGACACAGTGCCAACGATGAGTGGCCTGACACACCAGCTCACAAAACAAGTCACATGCAGAGTCAACTTTCCCCCAAGTAGTTGTACACATGATCAGTATGTACGAACTGAGTGCACCCCAGACAGATTCAGACTATGTGAATGTGAAATGGGACATTCCGACATCTTGTGTCACCAGTCCTGAGAGTACTAGACACAGCACATGTCTGAAACACCAACACCGCTGTCTCCTACGTAGCTGCTGTCCTGCCACACATTCTTGCGTGAGTCAGACAGGGCACACATTAACGACACAATGAGTACAGTGTGTGCATGAAGATCAAGTATCAACATGAGTTCTGCAATCTACACAGTGAAGTAGGCACATTGAGTAGTCAGTCCATCATCACTGTGTGTTGCTTAGCCATCTCACACATTGACATGGACCACATTTGGGAGTCCATCACACAACAGATCTGTGTACATGCACAACAACATCACCAGTGACATGTGCAGGACTTGGTCCACCCGCCATCGTAGCGGTGTTTGGGACCGTCCGCCATGCATGCGGCGGTCCCGCCTACCCGATTAGGATGGGGACGCCACCGCTGCAGTCAGATTCCGCACCGTTAACATTGCGGCGGTGGCTGCTGACGGCAGCACCACCGCGATGTCAAAAAGAGCATGTTGTGCATTGCACTGCACTACGTGTCAGGCACTACACTGTGCCTGCCACATGGTGCAGTGAAATGCCCCCCAGTGCACCCACACCTCCCCCCAACACAGGGGGGGCCCGCAACGGGCCCAAAATCCAATCCCCGCCAGCCTTTCAATGGCGGTTCACCTGCCACGGAAAGGCTGGCTTCCGCATGCATCGTAATTCGGCGGACGGAGCCCGCTTGGCTCCGCCACCATTGTGAGCATGCTCACCGCTCCGCCAGGCAATCATTGCCTGTGGCGGTTCCGTGGCGGATGGGCTTTGCCTCCGCCGCGGTCACGGTCTGGATCCCACCGCCATCGTAATATGGCGGACGGAGAATCGCGGTCCGCAGGGCCGGCGGACCTCACCGCCGGCCCAGCGGTGGCGATCGTTGCGCCATCGTAATCAGCCCCTAACTGAGCCCAGGTGTCATTGGAGGTGTGTGCGATGCTACTCATCCCATTGCACAGGCAGAGCGGTTACTCTTGGTAACTCTGTTTTAAGAACCACAGAACATAACCACTCTGCCTCTCCAATGGAGATTGAGGTAAGAGAAACCATTAATGGAATTAAAGATATTGCATCCACCTCCAATGAACCCTGTGGTGCAGTTTTGAGGGAGGTAGCCCAACACAGTCCACCACATGTTGCAAGTAGTATGCCCACAATTCCTAATCTGAGAAGAATTGTTCAACGTAAAAAACAGGCAAGTAACCCACAAAGAGTAACACCCCAAACCTTTTCTGACATAATCATTCCACCTGAACTCTCTGTAACAGTTACTAATGAACCAATTCTTTAGCATGACAACAAAAACCCTCAAAAAAGAATACTAATCTTTAGCACACCCCATATTCTTGTAAGGTTAGAGAACAGTGATATTCGGATGATGGATGGGACGTTTAAATCCACGCCCCATCCATTCACCCAAATATACACTATTCATGCATATATTAATAATACAGTAGTTCCCTTAGTTTACAGTTTGCTCCCTGATAAACAATCCTCAAAATACACTGAATTATTGCCAGTGATAAAAATAAAACATCAAACAAAAGTCCTAGAAAAGTACTAATTGACTTTGAATTATTTATGATTAATACTATTACCAAATTGTACACGGATACCCAAATTCAAGGATGTTTTTTTCACTTTTCACAGGCATATTGGCGAAAAATTAAAAAACATCCTTAGTTGAGGATTATATATCAGATAGCAAACTACAGTTTGAACTTAAAAAACTTACAGCCCTTTGCTTTGTTCCACCTGACAGTGTAGACGAGTACTACACTTCAATGACAGAATCAGAATACTTTACCTCATACGAAGATAAATTGGCACCCATTCTAAATTATTTTGAAGACACATGGATTGGCCATCTAAGCAGGTCGGGTCGCAGGAGGAAACCACGTTTCCATGTGAAGTGGTGGAACTGCTACTCGACCTGCTTAGAGGGAGGAGCAAAAACAAACAATGCCATAGAGGGATGGCACAACTCCTTCAATAAATCAATTGGCAAACCTCTTCCTAATTTCTATAATTTCTTGGAAATTTTGAGGAAGGAGCAAAGTTTCCAAGAAATGAGAATGCCGCAATCATTAACAGGTAGTCTTAACCCACGTATATCCAAAAGAACAAAGGAAATGTCCGAGAGACTATTGGGTGCAATTCAACATTTTACATTGATGGTGGCTTCAGACTACCTTGATAATCTTGCACACATCCTACATTTCTAACCTAACAATTCCAAATCCATTCCAAGTTCCAAAATCCATCGCCGAAAATTCATCTCGAAAAAACTAAAAGCGCACTTCCAAAATCCAGAAAACAATAAGCAATGGATATAAAAATATCCGATCTTCTATTTTCCATAAAAGAAGTTCTTTTTTTGCATTCATATTAAAAATACATCTAACCGCGATGAGGCCAAAATCTTTTTTTTTTTTTTAAACCTGTCGCAAAAAGAAAAAAGACACCTTTCAAAACACTTTTGTTTATTAAAGTTTTTTATGTATACATTTTTATAAATTTTATTAAACAAAAAGTGTTACAAAAAATTAGACCCGACGTGGGCCTACTACTGCAACCTGTTATGGAGTGAATTAGTTGGTTAGCACACAATAAAAGTACCAAAATCACATTTTCTACATCTATCTACCTCCCTCCTCTCTCCTTACAATAAACATTACCACTAATCTATGTATTTGAATAATTTTAAATTGTCTTACCTTGACGGAGCTCTCCCTTGCATCTGATCCATAGCCTGACGATCCTCGAAATGACGAAAGTTACATTTACATGGCTACGTCATTCTTTCTGTAAAAATGAAAAATTGACATTTTATCCCATTGACTTCAATGGAAAAGCGTGGGAAAACTTTCTAAACATGTTTTAAAAAATGTAAATGTACATAAAATTATCTATGTTTATTTTTTGGAAAATATTATAAATAATAAACTATTTTTTCAATATTTTTCTATAATTTATTTTGAAACCATAATATTTATAAAAATGTTAATAAAAATCTTTAATAAATTACGTCTTGTATTTCTTTCTTCATGTTATATTAAATTAAAATATTATATACAGTTTACATTATAATTAAAAAAAATCACATTTATTACTATTTTTTTAATTATTTATATATTTCTTTTATTTAATCTATAATATTCCAATACCTATTTAACAATTTAATAACTCTTTCCATTCAAAATTTTAATATTAATTTGTGACCCATGTATAATTAATATCCCGATTTTTTACATTTTTTCTACTGTCTCATTTAAAAAAAAAAACTATTAATGCATCAGAAAATAAACAATAATTTTAATTTAATTTTTTTAGCAATTAACAAAACATATTTAAATAAACGTATTTTTCCCCTATATCACTACTATCATCACAAAGTTTTAATTATTTTTTTAATATACTCTAGTATTAATTTTAATACCTGAGTATTAAAATGAATTAGCACAACCTTATTTTAAATTTTTAAATTTTAATATAATTTAAATCTCCCTTTTATTCTCACTATTATCCCAAACATTTAAATCTAATATTTATCTATTGCACACTCTAGTATTAATTTTAATACATGAGTATTAAATTAAATTTCCACAAATGTTTTTATTATAATAAATATTTATATAATACACATCTCCCTTATAATAATAATTTATCACAATCCATTAATTTAATTTTTTTTTATCAAACTCTACTATTAATTGTAATACCTAAAATTTTTATAAAAATACCACAACCATTTTTAATATTATTTAATATTTATATAAAATCAATCTCCCTTTTATTTTAATTTTTACATTAAAAATGTATTTCTTATATATTTTTTAAAATACTCAAGTACTAAATGTAATACCTGAGTATTAAAATAAACAACCACAACCTTTTTTAAGATCCTTTTTATTTATATAATATAAATCTCCCTATTAATAAATATAATCTATTATTAATTATAATACCAGAATATTAATTAAAATAGACTACCACAACCTAAAAAATACTTACCATACTATACTTACCAATGCGTTGTAATAGCATGCGTTTGTAATGGCATGCGTTGTAATAGCATGCGTTTGTAATGGCATGCGTTGTAAAGGTATGTGCGTTGCGATGGCATGCGATGTAATGGTGTCTGCGTTGTAATGGATGCATTGTAAAGGCATTGCGTTGTAATGCCTGCGTTGTAATGGATGTCTCCCACCTGCCCTAGACCCTGCTGCTGGTATCTGCTGGAGTGACTCCTTCCCCCCCAAGTGGTGTCCCTTATATCCTTGACTCTTGGCTAGTATTAGAGTATACTGCTCTTGCCCACACTGCAAACGTGTGGACTTAGAAACTTTTTGCTAACTTTTCTTCCAGAGAACAGGTGTGAGAACCTCAATTTCTAAGTGAAGATCCACTTTCAAGCTAATTTTCATGTAATTCTGTTTAGTAAAACATTTAGGGGCCGATTCCGATTCGGGCCGGAAATCTCTTTGACCGAGCCGGACCCGGAGAGATTTCCGACCGAATCGGACACGTGCAGCCCGACCGAACGAGTACGATGCGCACGTATGCCATCGGATTCGAGTCGGTCGGACTCCCATTGAAGTCAATGGGAGCCTGTCGTACAATGCGTACGCGGGCTCCCATTGACTCAATGGGTGCGAGGCGGACAAGGGGGCCCCCTACATCGTGTACGCGGCGAAGCGACTCGCGCCTTTCACGCACAGGTAGGGGGGACCCATGGGTCCCCCCTGTGTGCGACTCGTGTGGCTACGCATACAGGGGGGTCCGACACGGACCCCCAAAGTACGGCTCCGACTGCTCTTTCGCGCCGGAGTGCGCGGCTCGGTCGGACTGCTCGCGGCGCGCATCGTACTTACCCGGCCGGGGAACGTCTCCATTGCGCGGTGCGAGTCGAGTCCGAACGAGTCGGTCGGTGCGGTTCGACCCGGGAACGAGTCGGTCGGAGCGGTCGGGACGCCCGGACGAGTCGGTCGGCGAATTCGCATCGTACTCGCTCGCCCGGACGCGCTTACGAATCGGTCGGGAAATAGGGCTCCGAATCGGATCCGGTTAAGCCGAATCCGATTCGGAGCCCTACCGGCCGAGATCGGAATCGGCCCCTTAATGTTTACCCCGTCCCTTAATTGTTCCCTCTGTCGAGTGGTATGTACAAAACATGACAGGCAAAATGTATCCGGATGAACCAGGAAAGTGACACAATTTTTGCAGATTCCTCAAATAAAAAGGCAAGACATTTGCAAAAAAAAAAAAAAAGATGCCTTTTCAATTGCACGTTCATTTGAACCTTAACTACACAGTACCTATCACTATCTATAGATGGATACAGCTAGAATTATAATACATTCGGAATGCTCATTTCAAGTTACATTAACAGTGGCATACTTTTAAGCTGATGAGACGCTGCTCTTTCTGAAACACGTGAAACATAAATGCAAAGCTCCTTATTTGGATTCATATTATTTCTTCTTCTTGTTTGGAGGTGATGTTATGATCTCTGTAGTCCTGAAAGGGAAATCGTGGATTGCATCCAATTTGAAATATTGCAATCACTTTATAAGTATGAAACTTCAAGAGTGAATTGTCAAATATGTTCAGTCTCTGATGATTCAGCGACAGAGGTATTGATCCTGGATCACTTAATAATCTTACGGACTGTTTGTTTTGCTCGTCATTTTCTTCCACAAAAGAAAACGCATATGAAAGTTAAATTTAATACAAAAATGGCAACCTGTTGATATTAGAGAGAAGAATTTTCTAAAATGAGCTTTTAAAGTGAATGCATAGGTAATTCTTCACATTTCCTTTCCCCACAATCTTTCCTGATTGGCATTGCAACTTTTTTGCACTTGCTTATCCATACTAAGGGGCCTATTACGATGGCGGTCGGAAAACCTCCCAGACCGCCATGGTAATGGGAAAAGACCGCCCACAAGGCCCGCGACGTAACCGCCGGTCGCATTAGGATGTTCCTTGCTCGAAATCCGACCGCGGCGGTCGGATCGCAGGCCTTAACATTACGGCGGTTGCTGCTGCCCGCAGCACCGCAGCGATGTCCAAATGAGCATGTCCTGCATTTCCCTGCACTGCGTGGCAGGCACTGCACAGTGCCTGCCACCTGGCACAGGGACATGTAGGGGGGGACCATGGGTACCCCCCCAGTGCACCCACACCCCCCACAAAACATTGGGGGCTCGCAACGGGCCCCCGGAATACAATCACCGCATGCCTTTCCATGGCGGTCTGACCGCTGAGGAAAGGCTGGCTAACGCCAGCATCATAATCGTGCTGGCGGTGCCTGCCCTGCACCGCCACCATTATCCCGGTCCTTCTCTGGCTGCAGGGCAGGAGTGCGGATGGCAACCGGTGGAAAAGCGACGGTCGGAATTTCACACCGCCGCGGTCACCACCGCCATCCTAATCTGACTGGCGGTTTTCTGGCTTGCGATCGCGGCGGATGTCCGCCGCAGGTCCAGCGGTTGCCACCACCGGACGGGCGGCGGTCATCCGACCGCCATTGTAATAGGCCCCTAAATACGATAATCATTATTTTACATTTTGGTCTTCTATAATTCAGCCTTAATCCTCAAATGGGTCTTAATCAATCCAACTCCGATCAGTCTTCAGTTCTTTCCAAATCCAACTTCATATTGCAATTTGAAAACTGCTTGTCTTCACACTCAAATATCACAATTTTAAAATCAAAATGCAAATATTTACTAAGCATAAACGTTATCTGAAACGTAGTTGAGTTGGAGTGGTTTCCAATAGGCTAAATGAAAATCTAGCACCCTAGACGGTATCAGTCTTATATGCAATTCTTTATCCGGTTAAAAGACCCAAATGCAGAATAAAAACAAGACACAAGATGACCAGCATCCGCATAAAATTATGATACATATTACATAAACCGTGGTAATCAATGGCTATTTGCAAATGACAAACTTGTGAAAAAGAAGCAATTTGTCAAAACAAAATAATTATAATCATAAGTAATCGCAAGTCCTTCCTCATTTTACACTTTACAACAGCCCAACATACATTAACTGATGGCAGTGATTGAATAAAAACCAGTGCTTGTCTGCAATGCCAAAGGTTAGCCCTCCTTAAAATGGGACCCAGATATCAGCTTCTGAGGGGCACATAACATTTACAAAACAATAGGAAATGAATGGCCGATTGTGGGGAACGAGAATCACAAGGACGCAGAGGCAGCTACCTAATATAAGTCAAAGGTGTGGGGAAAGCAACAAAGGATGCACTGTGTTCAATCTCATGCGAGTCAACAAAAATCTATGATTTTTTATGTTTGCTAACTAGGGTATTTTCAAGCGTAGTCGTGCCGCATGAAATACCAAATGGTTGAACAAACCCTCTCCCTCAAATACTCAGCCAAAGGGGTAAGAGGGCGTAACTTAATATAGTCTGCTACTGTGGGGTCGATTCCGATGTCGGCCGGAAGCGCACCTAACAGTATTCGTCCAGAAAAAATACCAGCCGAACGCGTGTTTTCCGACCGACTCGAACACTCTACCGAACGAACAAGTACGATGCGCATAACAGCCCAGATTCCGAGCGAGCCGTACTTACCCATTCCAGCTCCTGTTCCCCGCCCGAGCCGGATCCGTAAACGCCGAATCGAGTCGCACGGAACCAAATACACAGCACCTTCCGGCCGGACTAGTACGATGCGTCTTCCGTACGCGCCGAACTCGTCGCTACATCCGGCACGTTTGAGCATCCGGGCAAGCCGTACATAAGCTCCGTTTCGCGCCACAAGACGATCCACGGCTACGAGACGAACAAGCCTGCTACGAGTACGACTCGAAGACACGAGAAACCCGAACGGGATGGTCCAAGCATGAATCCCATTGCGCAGGTCCTACCTATACTCTACATCTATTACCGGGACCGGCACGGACGCGTACGGCGCAGATGGTAAGTCAAACACCAACAATACAAACAAACCACACGTACACGAAATATGTCACACACACATAGTGATGCACAAATAACGTATACTAGCAACAGCAGAACCATAGGGGTGGGATGGCCAACACCAATGCCATACACACCCATAGGGGGATGGATGCCTGCCACTACTACCACCCCTACCCAGGGGTGCCTGGATGCCTGCCACTACTACCACCCCTACCCAGGGGGCCCTGGATGCCTGCCACTACTACCACCCCTACCCAGGGGGGCCTGGATGCCTGTCACTACCACCACCCCTACTCAGGGGGGCCTGGATACCTGTCACTACCACCACCACCCCTACTCAGGGGGGGCTGGATGCCTGCCACTACCACCACCCCTATCCAGTGGGGGCTGGATGCCTGTCACTACTACCATCCCCACCCTTAGGGGGATGGATGCCTGCCACTACTACCATACCCACCCTAAGGGGGATGGATGCCTGCCACTATCACCACCACTATCCAGGGGGGGCTGGATGCATGCCACTACTACCATACCCACCCTTAGGGGGATGGATGCCTGCCACTACCACCACCCCTATCCAGGGGGGGGCTGGATGCATGCCACTACTACCATACCCACCCTTAGGTCCATTGCTGTACAACGTGTACCCAGGATACAACGCGTACCCGCTCACATACAATGCAATGGGCCGGCCGGGCACACCGATCGGTCCATTGCTGTACAACGCGTACCCGGGATACAACGCGTACCTGCTCACATACAATGCAATGGGCCGGCCGGGCACACCGATCGGTCCATTGCTGTTCAACGCGCATCCGGGATTCAACACGTACCCGCTCACATACAATGCAATGGGCCGGCCGGGCACACCGATCGGTCCATTGCTGTACAACGCGTACCTGGGATACAACGCGTGCACTCAGCTCACATACAATGCAGTGGGCCGGCCGGGCACACCGATCGGTCCATTGCTGTACAACGCGTACCTGGGATACAACGTGTACCCGCTCACATACAATGCAATGGGCCGGCCGGGCACACCGATCGGTCCATTGCTGTACAACGCGTACCCGGGATACAACGCGTACCCGCTCACATACAATGCAATGGGCTGGCCGGGCACACCGATCGGTCCATTGCTGTACAACGCGTACCCGGATACAACGTGTACCCGCTCACATACAATGCAATGGGCCGGCCGAGCACACCGATCGGTCCATTGCTGTTCAACGCGCACCGGGATACAACGCGTACCCGCTCACATACAATGCAATGGGCCGGCCGGGCACACCGATCGGTCCATTGCTGTACAACGCTGCCCGGGATACAACGCGTACCCGCTCACATACAATGCAATGGGCCGGCCGGGCACACCGATCGGTCCATTGCTGTACAACGCTGCATCCGGGATACAATGCGTACCCGCTCACAAACAATGCAATGGGCCGGCCGGGCACACCGATCGGTCCATTACTGTTCAACGCGTCCCTGGACAGGTCACACACATATGTCACCATGCTGGTCACTGGTGAACCTATGCCAGCCACATATACTTTCCAGGGACTCAGGGGCACACCTACAACACCACATCCAGTCCCCACTGTATCTAAGGCATGTGTGGCAGCATAACCTTATCTGTGTATGGGGGTGAACATGTGGTTTTTGGGGTGGCATTTGGGGGCAGACACACCCAGGCTGTGCACGTGTTCATGGGGACAGGGTCCTTTGTGTGTTGTGCACCTGACCACTGTGGTGTGCAACTTTTCATTTATGGGCATGTGTCATGGTCACATTTCCAGGTTGTGTATGTGTATGACATGTCACATACCCCCAGGCTCACATGTGGGAAGGCATGTACGTCACAGGGTGGCCCATTGCCACAATAGTGATGTCCCTCCGCAGTCTGTGTGCATGTTGTATTCTCGCATGTCTCTGACTCCATGTGCACAATGGGAGACAGTCTCCACATCCACGTGGTTTGTGCATGAACTTTGATGTGTGTGTGTGTGTCACAGACGTCCATGTCTATCCTGCAGAGGCTACAGGGGCCACTACCTGTGGGTGTCATGTTAGTTTCTCTGACGTGTACATGATACGCAATGTGATGCCAGTGTCCATGTGGCAAGACAGGGTCCCTGGGAATCTACCTGTCAATGAGCTGTGATGCCTGTGGAGCATCTGTCCAGACATGTCACTGTGGTATGTGTGTGGAACGTGAGAGCAGTAAATGGGTACTGTGACACAGCCTAATGGTTTCCCATAGCACACCCTGGAACCTGTTGTCATCACTTGTTGAACAGAGATGTTAGATGATGTCCATGTAGGTGCCATATATGTCCAAACAGAACGACACACACATCAAGTACTTGTGTTTGTTAATGATGTATCATGTGAAATTGAGTATGGTGAACGGCACATAGTTGGGGTGACTGACAATCTTGCTTTCTTCACCTATGCACTGCAGGGCTCCTGCTGTCCATCGACCATTCCCAGACCTGGCAACGATGGTGGAACGTGACAGCATCCGACGGTACCGCTTCACCAGGCAGCTTATTGAGGATTTGGCAGTGCGGTTGGACCCACATTTGCAGCCTGGCCGTCCGTATCCTACAGCGCTGACCCCCAAGGTGAAGGTGATGGCAGCCCTACACTTCTTTGCCACCGGTACCTTTCAACACACTGTGGCGACTGCCGGTGGGATGTCACAGACTATGTTCAGCCGTGTGCTACGCGATGTTTTGGGGGCAATGTTGATTTACCTGAACCAGTACATCTATTTCCCAACACGTCAACGACTCACTGACGTCAAGAGTGACTTCTATGCCCTGGGGAGGATGCCACATGTAATTGGCTCCATTGATGGGACACATGTGGCTTTGATACCACCACAGGCACATGAGCAGCCATACCGGAACCGTAAACATTACCATTCGATCAATGCTCTGGTGGTATGTCTTGCAGATATGACCATCACACATGTGTGTGCCCGTTTCCCCGGTTCGGCACACGATGCCTACGTGATGAGGAGTAGTCGCATCCCGAGGATGATGTCACAGATGCCGAACCAGCGTGCCTGGCTTGTTGGTGTGTACTGACTTTGTACCATTGTGTGTGTTCTGCTATGTTGTTTTCCTCACACATTTTCAAATCGGCTAATGTGCAATTGTCTGTCTGTAGGTGACTCGGGATACCCCAACATGCCGTGGTTGCTGACACCCCTCAGGAACCCTGTGACACCAGCCCAGACGCGGTACAATGAGGCACATGGTCGGACGAGGAGGGTGATTGAGCGGACCTTTGGTCTCCTGAAGAGCCGCTTCCGCTGCCTGGACAAGACAGGAGGGGCCCTCCCATATGCCCCAGCAAAGGTGTGCAAGATTGTCATCGTCTGCTGCATGCTGCACAACCTGGCAGTGCGGAAGGAGTTGCCTCTCATCCTGTATGACGATGACCAACGTCCGCCACCTGTGAAAGATCCTGGCCTGGGTCACGATGCCAGTGAAGATGATGATGATGATGATGGTGATGTCCGCACACAGCTCATCACCAACTTCTTCAGCTGAATGTGAGTCTCCAGAGGGTTGTAATGTCAATGATTTGAGTTTGCATGATATGTGTGTGTGGTGCTCTGTTGCTGTTTGAGTGTGGCCATGTGCTACTTGACTGGATGCGTGCAGCGATGTGTCCTTGCAGGTGGTCTGTACTGCCCAACAGTGTTGACATGCTAACTTGGTTTTGTGTAGTTATCTTGTGACATGTATTAGACATGAGTATTGCCGTTCTGTGCTGTTCTTCAGTGGTTTTGACTGTGTGTCATGTCTGTCCTTCACAGGGTGCTGCCGGAGTTGTTTGATCAACTTGGATCCCACGAATCCGTGAATCAACTTCAAGGTGGAAGCAGTCGTTTCCCTACAGGTGATGTGCCACACACCCCTGGACTTTCTATCTTCTGCACTTTTTGACTTTGTGGCCACAGCCAGGTTGGATTAGCTGGCATTTGTAGTGGAAACAACACGTTGCAAATGTGTAATAAACCTGTGCTTCACTTTGGGATGTGCGTTGTCTGTGGTCACACATCTGACTGACATTTGCTTACTGCACCTGTAGTCTAGTTGACAGACTGTGAATAGGTGGCGTGTCTGTGCATTCCACTGTATTTAGTTGCAACATCAGTATAGGTGATGAGTCTGATGGCCCTGGTGTGTATGTGTTGTGTGGCCCTAGTGGTGTGTCTCCCTCATATGTGTCACGTCGCCATGACTGACATGACGGTGTTGGACTTGCTGTAGCAGTTAGCATGCACAGTGTCATTTTTCTGATTACCATCTCCATGACAGAGAGCACGTTGGAATCACAACAGAGGCAGATATGGTGTATTGGTGAGTTTATTTACATACAGGTGTGAGAATGGTGCACAGGATGGTGGGTGCTGTACATAGAAATTGGAATCCAAAGTTCTCATGTGATTTGGAAGTCTTGGTAGCTGAGATGTCCAGAGTAAAGTCCACAGTCATCTGATGAATTTGGCCAACTAGAGCTCCCCATGTCATGTGGGAGAGTTGGGTTGGCTTCGACAGGGCGTGCAGTTTGCACACAGAGGAAAAGTTCCAGAACAGGTGTTGGCTTCCTGGGGGATGTAGATGGCCATCGGCCTCTCAGTTTGGCCTCCTCGGACGGCCCCTCTTCTTGGGGGGGCCCTCAGGTGCAGGCTGCGGTGGTACAGGGGACTCTCTGCCAGAGTCCTCCTCCCTCCCTGTGGCATTTGCAGTTGTTTCAGCAGCAGATGTTGTGGGCACACAGTGAGGTGTGGCCATGTTGGTGCTAATCTGGCGGAGGCATGTCAGTATGTCCCTATGCTCCGCTGTCAGTTGTTCCAATGTGTCCCACTTGGACTCCATGCCAGACATGTGTGTCTCGACACGTGACATGTGTGTCTCGATACGGGACATGTGGGAGTCCAAGCGGGCATGATGGGCAGCCTGCTGCTGTTGAATCCCCTTGAGGGTCCCCACTACCTGGCTGACCTCTCCGGTGCTAGTCTGGTACGCATCCGCGATGCGTGCCAGTTGTGGATCATCATGCAGTCCAGACCCCTCTGCAAAGAGCGACCTATGTCTACCACCCCTCCCACCACCCCTGGCGACACGTGCAGGACCTGCGGTGGCACGCACAGGTGACTGTGGGCCCACTTGGGTGTTGTTCCTGGGCTCGTTGTCACCAGCTCCAGTTTGGGTCTGGGTCCCTGCGCTGTTGTCATCTGTGGTCCTTGGTCTGTCCGTGTTGGCAGGGGTGGCCTGTGTGTTGGCAGTTGTTGGAGGGGTGGGTGCAGGGGTGCAGATGTTGGTCCTGCTGGTGCTGCATGATGACTCACACCGAAGGGTCCAGCTGGTTCTTCGCCATCCGAGGAGTGCAGAGGCTGATCCACACCAGTGAGCTCAGTGTTCCCTGGAGCCTGGGACAGGGACTCCTCCTCGTCTGCTGCTGTGTCCCCATCATCACCTGTTTTGGGGAGAGACACAGATTGTATGTTATGTTTCTACTGGCATCAATTGTTCAAACACCTGACAGTTGTGACTGTACCTCTGGATGTGGGCCTGGACATTGCATTCTCCTAAATTGTGACAGTCAGAGAGTGATATTGGTGTAGCACATTGTCCTGCCAACCTGTGGCATGTCAATGTGAATGTTGAGGTGTGTGCATGACCAGCATTGGTGGCATTTGCTTGCCATCCGGGCCTCCTTCTCCCCCCAGCCCAGTTATCCCACCATGAAGCGTGCTTCCATTGCAGGAGTGCAAGTTGTCTTTCAGGATGTCAGTCAGTGGTGTTCTGCTGTTGGTTGTTGCACAGTTCCCAGCAGGGCCTTGTGCTCCCCCAGCAGTACCCAGTGTCAGCCATCTTGTGAGTCCTTTTCCACTCCCTGTGATGTGAGCATGGTTCAGGGTGGTGTTGATGGGCCAATTGTGAGGCTGACAAACATCTGTGACTACCACTCCCATCATGCTATTGCCTACACCCCCCTTCCCAGCATGACCATACTTCCTTCCTTTTGAGTGGACTTCACTGTGTGTGAGTGTGACAGCAATGGCAAGATGGCTGGCAGTGTGGTCCTGTTGTTTGTTGGTGCCCAGTTCCCAGCAGGGCCTTGTGCTCCCCACAGCTGTGGCCCGTGTCAGACATCTTTGAAGTGGCTTTTGACTCCCTGTGAGGTGGGCATGCTTCAGTGCTAACTTGCTGGGCCATGTGGGTGTGAGATGTTGATCTGTGACTACCACTCCCATCATGCTATTGCCTCCACCCCCTTCCCAGCATGCCCATCCTTCCTTCCTTTCGACTCTGCTTCCCTGTGGGGTGGGGTGCCTGTGCTGACAGGATGGCTGGGAGTGTTGTCCTGGCAGTTGTTTGGCTACAAGTCCCAAGAGTGTCCCTGTGCTTCACACAGCATGACCCAGGGTGGTGGTTCTTTGTGGGATCTCCAGTTATGATGTGAGGCATTGCATTCTCCCAGGTGGGTTATGTGGAGTTAGTGTTGAGGGTGTGTGTGAGTGGAGGTGCTTGTAACTATGGTCAGTGCTGTGAGTCCTCCTTCCCACCCAGCCAGATATCCCACCATGGTACGTGCTTCCATTGCAGGGAGTGCAAGTTGTCTTCCAGGATGTCAGTCAGTGGTGTCCTGCTGTTGGTTGTTGCACAGTTCCCAGCAGGGCCTTGTGCTCCCCCCAGCAGTACCCAGTGTCAGCCATCTTGTGAGACCCTTGACCTTGCCAGGTAGGTCGCTCCCCCACCACACAGCTCCGCCTGTGTTGGCCGCCCGCTGCTGCTGCTGGTAAGATCGCCGTTCCGCTTGTGGCCTCGGTGCCCGCATTTCTTGCTTGTCTCCCCTTTTCCTTCTGTACCCCTCGCTGCCCCATTTGCATTGTGCCCGTATTTGTGTTTGCTTTTCTCTCCCCATTTTCCCTTCTGTACCCCTCGCTGCCCCATTTGCATTGTGCCCGTATTTGTGTCCGTTTTCTCTCCCCTTTTTTCCTTTTGTGCCCCCGCTGCCTCTCGCCATTCCCGCCGCTGCGTCCCTGCGGCCCGCCCCCTGTCTGCCCATTCGCTGACCCTGCCTCCCGCCTCCCAGCTGCTCCTCCCTCCCACCTCCCCATAAATGGCGGCCGCTGCGCGGTGAGGAGAGCGACCCTTGACCTTGCCAGGTAGGTCGCTCCCCCACCACACAGCTCCGCCTGTGTTGGCCGCCCGCTGCTGCTGCTGGTAAGATCGCCGTTCCGCTTGTGGCCTCGGTGCCCGCATTTCTTGCTTGTCTCCCCTTTTCCTTCTGTACCCCTCGCTGCCCCATTTGCATTGTGCCCGTATTTGTGTCTGCTTTTCTCTCCCCATTTTTCCTTCTGTACCCCTCGCTGCCCCATTTGCATTGTGCCCGTATTTGTGTCTACTTTTCTCTCCCCATTTTCCCTTCTGTACCCCTCGCTGCCCCATTTGCATTGTGCCCGTATTTGTGTCTGCTTTTCTCTCCCCATTTTCCCTTCTGTGCCCCTCGCTGCCCCATTTGCATTGTGCCCGTATTTGTGTCTGCTTTTCTCTCCCCATCTTCCCTTCTGTGCCCCTCGCTGCCCCATTTGCATTGTGCCCGTATTTGTGTCTGCTTTTCTCTCCCCATTTTCCCTTCTGTACCCCTCGCTGCCCCATTTGCATTGTGCCCGTATTTGTGTCTGCTTTTCTCTCCCCATTTTCCCTTCTGTACCCCTCGCTGCCCCATTTGCATTGTGCCCGTATTTGTGTCTGCTTTTCTCTCCCCATCTTCCCTTCTGTGCCCCTCGCTGCCCCATTTGCATTGTGCCCGTATTTGTGTCTGCTTTTCTCTCCCCATTTTCCCTTCTGTACCCCTCGCTGCCCCATTTGCATTGTGCCCGTATTTGTGTCCGTTTTCTCTCCCTTTTTTCCTTTTGTGCCCCCGCTGCCTCTCGCCATTCCCGCCGCTGCGTCCCTGCGGCCCCGCCCCCTGTCTGCCCATTCGCTGACCCTGCCTCCCGCCTCCCAGCTGCTCCTCCCTCCCACCTCCCCATAAATGGCGGCCGCTGCGCGGTCGCGGCTGGCTGGCGCGCCAAAGGCGCGCCTAAGGCAAGCCCGTCTGCGCCCGTCCGTGCCTGGACCGCGCCCAGCGCCAAACCCCTGGCCCCCGCAGCAGCCATCCCACCCACCGGACTTACGACACCGCCACCCTCAACGCACTCAACACCGGCCGTATCCCCGGCTGCCACCGTGCCACCCCAGGTCGCACCCACGGACCCTTCGGCTGCCAATCCTGCAAGTTCTCCTGCCTCCGGACCTGCACCGCACCCGCCAAGCCGAGCACCAGCAGCAACCACCTGAAGTGCATCCTGCTCAACACCCGCTCCGTCCACAGACACGCCGTGGAACTTTGGAACCTGCTCGACTCCACATCACCAGACGTCGCTTTCCTCACGGAAACATGGATGAACGCCTCCTCAGCGCCCGACATCGCCATCGCCATCCCGGACGGATACAAGATCACCCGAAGGGACCGCGCCAACCAGACCGGAGGAGGCATCGCCATCGTCCACAAGAACACCATCCGCATCACGACCAACTCCGACGACACCTTCACAGCCGGCGAACACCTGCACTTCCAGATACACACCGACCCCAAGACCACCCTCAGAGGTACCCTCATCTACAGACCCCCAGGACCACGCACACAATTCAGCGAAGACATCGCCGACCTCATCAGCCCGCACGCCCTCCCCTCGGCTGACTACATCCTCCTTGGGGACCTCAACTTCCACCTAGAGAACAACAACGATCGCAACACCACCACCCTGCTGGACAACCTCGCCAACCTCGGACTCAAGCAACTGGTGACCACCCCCACACACCACGCCGGCCACACGCTTGACCCCGTCTTCTCCTCCAGCAAGGACATCTCCTTCAGCCACACCACCGGACTCCACTGGACAGACCACAGCTGCGTCCACTTCAGCTTCAGCAGGATCACCACGCACCACCACCCGCAACAGTTTCCGCGCAGAAGCTGGAACAAGATCACCACCGACCAACTCACCACATCCCTGAGCCAGAACCCTCCCGCCAGCTCAACGAACCCCAACCAAGCCGCCAGCAACCTCACAAGATGGATCACCAACTGCGCAGACGACCTCGCCCCATTGAAGACCCCCAGTCAGACCCGGCAACAAGAAAGCATCCTGGTTCACCGACGAACTCAAGAAATCCAAGAAGAACTGCCGGGCCCTCGAGAAAGCATGGCGCAGAGACCCGACTGCAGACAACATAACCACCCTCAAGCACGCCACCCGAAAACACCACCAGCTGATCCACACCACCAAGAAAACCGCATTCAAGGAACGACTGGACAACAACGCCCACAACAGCAAGGAACTCTTCATCATCGTCAAAGAACTCTCGAACCCCAGCGCCGGAAACAACGACATCACTCCCTTGCAAGACCTCTGCAACTCGCTCGCCTCGTTCTTCCACAGCAAGATCGCAGACATACACAACAGTTTCAGCACACAGCCGACGTACCCTACGACCGTTCCAACGTCCCCCACCTCCACCCTCCGAGCCTGGACCCCGATCAACACCGAAGACACTATCCGCACGATGAACTCCATCCACTCCGGATCACCAACCGACCCCTGCCCTCACCACGTCTTCAACAAGGCCGACGCCGTCATCGCACCCCACCTCCGGGACATCATCAACACCTCCCTCGACACCGCCACCTTCCCAGAGAGCTGGAAGCACGCCGAACTCAGCGCCCTACTGAAGAAACCGTCAGCGGATCCCACCGACCTCAAAAACTACCGCCCCATCTCGCTCCTTCCTTTTCCTGCCAAAGTCATCGAGAAGACCGTCAACAGACAACTGGCCGCCTTCCTCGAGACGAATGGATCCCTCGACCACTCGCAGTCCGGCTTCCGGGCCAACCACAGCACCGAGACCGCCCTCATCGCAGCCACCGACGACATCCGAGCCCTGCTCGACAACGGGGAAACAGCGGCCCTCATCCTCCTGGACCTCTCTGCAGCGTTCGACACAGTCTGCCACCGCACCCTAGTGCAACGCCTGAACAACGTCGGAATCCAAGAGAAGGCACTGGAGTGGATCATCTCCTTCCTCGCCGGAAGAACCCAGAGAGTCCGCCTCCCCCGTTCAGTTCCGAGGCCACCGAAGTCATCTGCGGCGTACCACAAGGATCATCACTCAGCCCCACCCTCTTCAACGTCTACATGAGCCCCCTCGCAGCCATCGCACGCCAACACAACCTCAACATCATCTCCTACGCCGACGACACCCAGCTGATCCTCTCCCTCACCAACGACCCCACAACCGCCAGAACCAACCTACATGAAGGGATGAAGGACGTAGCCGAGTGGATGAGGAACAGCCGCCTGAAACTGAACTCAGATAAGACGGAAGTCCTCATCCTAGGATCATCACCCTCCGCCTGGGACGACTCCTGGTGGCCCCCTGCCCTGGGCAACGCGCCCAAACCAACGGACAACGCACGCAACCTGGGCTTCATCCTGGACTCCTCCCTCTCAATGACCCTACAAGTCAACGCCGTCTCCTCGTCTTGCTTCAACATCCTACGCATGCTGCGCAAGATCTTCCGGTGGATCCCCACCGAAACCAGGAAGATGGTCACCCAGGCCCTCGTCACCAGCCGACTGGACTACGGCAACTCCCTCTACGCCGGAACCACAGCCAAACTTCAAAAAGACTCCAACGCATCCAGAACCCCTCAGCTCGACTCATCCTGGACATCCCCCGACACAGCCACATCGCCGGACACCTGAGAGACCTGCACTGACTCCCCGTCAGCAAGAGAATCACGTTCCGACTCCTCACCCACGCACACAAAGCTCTCCACAACCAAGGCCCCAGATACCTCAACGACCGTCTGACCTTCTACACTCCCACCCGCCAGCTACGATCGACCAACCACGCCCTCGCCGCCGTCCCCCGCATCCGAAGAGCCACAACGGGAGGAAGATCCTTCTCCTACCTGGCTGCCAAGACGTGGAACTCCCTACCCATCCACCTCCGCCTTACCCAAGACCACCTCTCCTTCAGGAAGCAACTCAAGACCTGGCTGTTCGAACAGTAGTGGACCCCCCCCCACCTAGCGCTTTGAGACCCTCCGGGTGAGTAGCGCGCTATACAAATGCTTGATTGATTGATTGATTTTCCACTCCCTGTGATGTGAGCATGGTTCAGGGTGGTGTTGATGGGCCAATTGTGAGGCTGACCAATATCTGTGACTACCACTCCCATCATGCTATTGCCTACACCCCCTTCCCAGCATGCCCGTACTTCCTTCTTTTTGAGTGGACTTCACTGTGTGTGAGTGTGACAGCAATGGCAAGATGGCTGGCAGTGTGGTCCTGTTGTTTGTTGGTGCCCAGTTCCCAGCAGGGCCTAGTGCTCCCCACAGCTGTGGCCCGTGTCAGACATCTTTGAAGTGGCTTTTGACTCCCTGTGAGGTGTGCATGCTTCAGTGCTAACTTGCTGGTCCATGTGGGTGTGAGATGTTGATCTGTGACTACCACTCCCATCATGCTATTGCCTCCACCCCAGTGTCAGCCATCTTGTCAGTTGTTTTCCACTCCCTGAGATGTGAGCATGGTTCAGAGTGGTGTTGATGGGGCAATTGTGGGTGTGACCAATATCTGTGACTACCACTCCCATCATGCTATTGGCTACACTGAATTGACCAGCATACACAGACTTCCTTCCTTTCAGTGAGCTTCCCTGTGAGGTGGTGTTCTAGTGGTGTTTAAATATCTGGGAGTGTTTGTTGGTTCTATTTGTGCCACTGCCTTGCTGTATTTGTTGTTAGGTTTGTACATGTCATGACACAGTTACTTATCACTATGAGATGGGAGGTATTGTGTTTGTCTGACTAGCATTCACATCTTGGGATGAATATCTTTTGGTTGCTGTGTATTTGCTGAGGGTGCATGGTTTGCCTATCCCCTTGACTGTGATGTGTGTGTGTTGTCACACCATATTGTGTATATTAGTTGTGTACTCACCAGGCTCTGGGATGTCTGTTAGTCCGTATACACTCACTGGTGGTAGGATGGCCCGCACCTTCTCCTCCCAGGGCCTGAGGTATACTGGTTTTGCAGGAGGGCCACTGCCGGTATGCTGTCTGAGGAGGTAGTCCTTTTTGAGTAGGTCCCGGACCCTCCTGCGCACATCATACCACCTGTTCTGGATGTCTTCCTTTGTGCACAAACATGGTGATTGTGCGTTCACCCTGTCGACAATCCTCGCCCACATTTTGGTTTTCTGCGACATGGGGGTCTGTTGTACCAATGTACCAAACAACTGTGGCTCTACCCTCAGGATCTCGTCTACCAGGACTTCCAATTCACTATCTAGGAACTTATGGTTCTTATTTGGGGGCATGGTGATGGGTGGTGGTGGTGATTGATGTGTGTGTGTGCAAGTGGGGGGTGTGAGTGTAGGTTTAGCTGGGTGTGTGTGAGGGTGCTATTTGTAGGTGTGGTAATGGTGAGTGGCTTGTATGATGTATGAGCTGTGAGTGTGTCTGTGGTTGCTGTGTGATGGTGTTGTGTGCTGGCAGGTCAGTGGAATTTGCAAAGGATCATGGTAGGGATTTGTGGCCTTTATGTAGGTGGAGTTGGAGGTGTGTCCTTGTTCCATTTTTTTTCCTCCCTGTATTTATTAGCTTTGTGGTTGCTTGTTTGGCCCTTTTTTCTAATTTTTCCTTGGTGTTTTTGGTGCATGTAGGAGTCGCTCTTGTGTCCGAGTAGGACGCTGCAGTTGTCTGGTGCGATCTTGTCCGACTCGTTCCCGCTGTGTGTCAGCTAGGTTTCATATGCGGCGTACGAGTCGGTCACGTAGTATTGGGTTGCTTCGGCTTGGTTTTGTATGCGTGTCGGTCGTACGGCTTGTGCTCCGGGCGAGTCGGTCGTGGTTTTGCACGCACAGCATCGTATCTACGCGGGTCGGAGTTCGCGGGTACGTTTTGTTCGGGTTCAATCCGGGTGCGTGTCGGTCGGTTCGTTTCGTGTGATTTCCCGGCCGGATGGCTTGTTTCCGTCCGGCTCGGTCGGTCGCTTTGTATTCCGTCCGAGTCGGTCTGATTTCACATGCATTTCATCGTACTACCAGGGTCGTACGGCGCCGGTACGTGTCGGTCGGACTTTATTCCCGGACGGAGTCGGTCGGTACGTTTTCCGGCCCGAATCGGAATCGGCCCCATAGTCTATGGCCAGCTTGGGATGGTGAAGTAGGGTAGCAGTACTCTACACCCAGCAGTAACATAACTCAGTACAGAAAAGCAGATTTCTGGGGAAACTAGAGTTTGGAGATATGCCAGCCCTTCTTTGTGGGAGGTAAGGTGCTCATGCAAAAGAGTAGGACGTAAAAAGCGAATTCTTAAAGTGCTATACAGAGTGCAAAAGTGTCTAAAATGCACAGTAGATTGAGTGGATCTAGCATCAAATGGGCAACATGGGAGGGTAGCAAACCATGTACCTTCTTTGGGTAAGGCCTCTAAAAAATGGACCACATTTAGGGGGTCATTATGATGGCGGGTGGATCGCAACCGCTCAGCCGGCGGTGGCGATCCGCCCGCCATCACAACATAATTTTCCCCCCGCCATATTACTATGGCGGGGGTACCGCGGCGGACGGAAAGTCCGTCCGCCATCCTGATAGGCCCCTAAGTCTGAACCTGGTCAAATAAAATCAAAACTTATGATTAGTGATCCACGTTAAATAGGGTTCCATACCGGAGGTGTTGGAGATTTGTATATACCTAATGATTGACCCCGTATTAAGAGACCTCTCAATTCTAATCTCCTCCCTGCATGATTCAAATCTTTTTTTAACCCCTTCGGTGCTCATGACCGAATGGTTCCGTCATGAGCACCAGTGCTCGTGTGCTCATGACGGAACCATTCCATCTTGCACACACAAGCACAAAATCCCTCTGCTGCAGAAAAACAGAAGAGATTCTCCAGCATCCTTAGGCACGCTGACGTCATTACATTGAAAATGAAACTGAAACTTGGTTTCCATTGCCTAGATCACTTTGAGCCGCCATCCATGGAGGAGTTCAACAGAGTAGCACTAGGTATTTCCTCAGGCTCGCCGTTGGACCCATTACCACATAGAATCTGGAAAGAGCTGAGCTTGGAGCTATTTCCGATTACTAGACAAATCTGTAATCAATCACTGTCCAGTGGGTCAGTGCCGGACTGCTGGAAACAAGCGGTGGTGACACCTTTGCTGAAGAAAGCAACACTGGACCCAGCATGCCCTAAGAATTACAGACCTATCTCCCTGTTGCCCTACCCAATAAAGATCATAGAGCGGGTTGTCAGTAAGGCACTCTCCCAGTTTCTGGAAACTAAGAATATACTGGAAGATGTGCAATTCGGCTTCCGCCCAGGGCATGGAATGGAGACGGCTCTGGTAACCGTGTTGGACGATCTTCGAATGCGGACGGACAGGGGGCAATCAGCAATACTGATTCTGCTTGACCTGTCCGCCGCTTTTGACACGGTTAACCATGAGATACTTCTAGCCAGGCTTAAGGGCATAGGGATAGTAGGCACAGCATGCAAATGGTTCCAATCGTACCTCTCCAATAGACGACAGGCAGTGGCTCTTTTACCGTTTCAATCTGAGTTCACTAACAATCCACATGGTGTCCCTCAGGGGTCTGCTATCAGCCCGATATTATTTAATGTCTATTTGAGACCATTGTTGGCTGACATTAAAGCTCACAACGTTAGCCTTATTAATTACGCAGATGACACGCAGCTCATCCTGTCATTGGAGGGAGACCAATTTACTGCCCTGGAAGATTTCCACACCTGCATGAAAGATGCATCTAACTGGCTGAGAGAAAATTCTCTTCAGTTTAACGCAGACAAGACAGAGATCCCAGTGCTGCGCAGCAGGTAAAGTTCCTCGCCTACTACCAAATGATTTCTGGCCTATACCGACTGATATTCCTTTAAGATCTTCAGAGACGGTGCGTAATTTGGGAGTGGTGTTCGATGACAAACTGAGCCTGGAAACCCAGATCAACAAAACTGCTGGATGCTGCTTTGCCCTCATCAGGGTGCTCCGAAAGATCCTACCGATGCTACCCTCACAGGCCAGAGCACTGGTAGTCAGAAGGGCTATCTTGAGTAGACTAGACTACTGTAACGCACTGCTGTTAGAGTCTCCAAAGTACTTAATTGAGAGACTGCAGATGGTCCAGACAATGGCGGCCAAGCTGGCCTTATCAAGACCAAGATACTCATCCTCCTCGCGAACGCTGGCAGAGCTACATTGGCTTCCAGTGTCAGAAAGGATTAAGTTTAAATCTCTCTGCTTGGTGTTCAAGGCTCTGCACGGTACTGGACCCAAACCCATGCAGGACAAATTCGCATGGTATGTCCCCACCCGGAGTTTACGCTCATCCTCGGCCAATCTGGTTAAGGTGCCCAAATTCAGAAAGGTAAAATCAGGTGGGAGAGCTTTCAGCATTGCGGCAGCAAGGCTTTGGAACAAACTCCCTACTAATATCAGACAGTCAGAAGATCTGATGCAGTTTAGGAAAGGAGTCAAAACCTGGCTCTTTCCCAGGGACTGAACCATCCCATAATCAGCCTGCCTTGATCAATCTGCTCACGGCCATATATCCATCTACGGCTGATTTGAGCACATGTTTGACAGCGCCAGGATACCCTTTGGGCGACAGTGCGCTTTACAAGTGCTTAATACAATACAATACAATACAATGATGTAAAACTCCCATCTAGACACTAAGGTATGGGATCTGCTGACAAATCCCAGAGATCTTCCTTTATATAATAAAACTCAACCTTACCAAGGGGAGGGTGGTTAGTCCTTATAGTCCTTTTTCCACTGTCTGTATATGATGACATCCCCCTTTATATTTTATGGAATTGCAACAATGCAAATTGTTCTGAGTTTATGCATTTCGCTGCTGGTAGTGGCTCGTATACTGCATTATAGAGCACGATAGTTAAAATAAACATTTTGAACTATACAGTGACTCTGACAATCCTTATTGTGGACAAGTACGAGTGAGTGAGCGAAAGGGTAAGTCTTGCTACCGAGATTCCTGGGAGAGTCGGGAGTGTTGTGTTCTGGGTTGTCTAATCATTTGTAGCTTCGTGATTGTGTAGGCGAACGAATGAGACACTATAGCTAGTCGGTTTGGGGATTTTGGGTACTAAGGTGGTAGGAAGGTACAACCCCTGTACACCGAGGTCCTGTTTTCCTGCGCATAGTTCTGTGTATGTGCAGAATCCCCGCAACAGCACCAGGGATTCTTTTTTTTCAAAGTTCAAGGGTGGGGGCTGCCCAGAATGGGTATATCAATGCCACCACCCCTCCCAAAAAAATTCCCACAGTCTTTCTGCCTCCCCCAGGAGGCAGATGGGGGCAATAGGCCCTGATTTGCCCCACCCGGGGTGGGTCTGAGAGCTTACTAGGCGCCAGGGATTAGGCTGGCTTTTTCATATGTAGGGGTGGGGGCTGCCCAGAATGGGCATACCAATGCCCCCACCCTACAAAAAAATAGCCACAGTATTTCTGCCCCCCCCTTGGGGGCATATCGGGGAAATAGACCCCGATCTGCCGCCGCCCCCAGGGCGGCATAAAGCACACTTGGCACTGACCTTTATTTTGCAATGTGCCTAGCTGTGGGTGTTGGGCTCCAGCGCAGCCAACACCTAGGGAAACCTAGCACACCTGTACATTTTTGAAAACTAGATACCAAGGGGAATCCAGGATGGCGTGACTTGTGCGCCTCTCACCAGGTTCTGTTACCCAGAATCCCTTGCAAACCCCAAACTTTGTAAGAAGAAAAAACACATTTTCCTCACATTTCTGTGATGGAAAGCTCTGGAATCTGCGGAGAGCCACAAACTTCAACCCACCCAGCATTGCCCAAAGTCTCCTGATAAAAATGGTACCTCACTTGTGTGGGTAGGCCTAGTAACTGTGACAGGAAATGACCCAAAACGCAAAATTCTGCGGGAATATAGATTATGGGGTGTAAAGACTTCAGTTTGGTAGTAGATCTAAATTGGTTCAGTACTTTCAAACTTATAGGGTCTGGATGACAAAGGTAAACTTACACTTTTATGTAAGTTTACAATTGTTTGCTATTCACAAAGTTATTTTATTAATAATATCTTTACGACTGTGAAGTCTCCTCACATAAAGATCTAGGACATTCCTATCTTTTTATGTGCTGAGACTCCGCAGTCGTAAAGATAATACTAGTAAAATTCCTTTGTGAATAGCCAATAATGTTAAACATATACAAAAGTGTATGTTTGCCACTGTGAACCTTGCCAATATTGCACAAAAACATAGTGATATATTGTGCCATGGTATACTGTGGTAATTTTGCTATTTACTGTGGTACATCATGATAACAAAACAGTTTATGATTGGGTAATGCAAGCCCTTCCAAATAAAAAAGCAGCCATATTGTTTAGATCACATTTATCCTGCATTGTAGGTTTTAAGTGTAAATATAGTGTACTACTGTTTTATAAATAGATAGAAAGGGATGAGTCAGTTTCTAGAAGTGTGTTGAGGTAAAAGTAGCTTTATTACTTTATATATGTTTTAAAAAATGTTTGCAGAGTTCTGCTGTATACTTAGAAACACATATACATGGAGTTGGGTATAGAAAAGCTAAACTTACTTTGCGCCAGACTGTGAGCTACCTAGCATCAATTCCCTTGTTTAGTTTGCATAAAATAGAAAGAGCTATCAAAAGTTCATTTTAAGACCACACATATTTTCCATTGTGAGCGACTAAACCGGAACAAGACAGCTGTTTAAAATGTCAGTTAGCTTCAAGATAACCACAGGTGCAAACCAGACTTTCCTTTGTAGAAGTGGTCAGTTACTTTGTGAAATGATATTACAGAGTAAAAAGACCAACTGTTTTCAGGAGGTGTTGGGGAGCCCAAGAGGTTTTTCTATACATCTTTGAAATTCTTCAATAAAATGATATATGTTTTTGATTTAGGCCATTCAAAAAAAATTGGCCATTCATTGCAAACATGTGAGTGTGTCACGTGAATTTCGCAGAAGTAGGGCTGTCGGAATTTATTTCCCACTGGAAACACTTGATATAGGGAATGTTCAGCTGCCAATAGTGAGGTAAAGAGCAAGTCAGATTTAGCAATTTAGACAGATTTCGTGTACGCCCCATAGACTGTCTTCTTCCTCTTGTTCATATTGTTCCTCTTCTTCCTCTTCTTTTTCTGTTTGTGGATCCATATTTTTCCCTGCCTTAGTGGAGTAGTAAACAAGGTAATATGAGACTATCAATGTGAAATGTTACATAATTGTCTTGCATGCCCTGGTTTAAAAAGCTTGTGTTTCTTTAACATCCTTCAGTCTCCCTACCTCCTCCCCATCGGGCCTTTTGATTTGCAATGCTATATAAATAGAACAAAAGAGAGTATTGGTACTGGCTGCCAGCTGGCGAGGCACTTCAGTTTCTGTTTCATTTACAAATCACTTCATCACGGCAGGTCACTAAACTCAATCATGCCTTACACTACTGTTGATATTAAAAAAGAGGCGAACCATGTTCTGAACAGCAGCAAATACAGGGGCATATTTACAAGCCCCTTTTGCCACAGGAACGTCACTTTTTCCAACGTTCCTGTGGCGATAGGGGCTTCACCTTATTCACAAGGCGGCGTTAAGCCACTTAACGTGGCTTAATGCCGCCTTGTGTATAAGGCCCCCTTTCATGCTACACTTAGCTGAAAGGGGTGGGCAATGGGTGTTGGGGTGGGCATTCCGCTGCAACACCCATTGATGTTGATGCTGACCCATATTTACACGAGTGACGTAAATATGGGGCACCGCCATAATTAAGACCAGGGAAAACCTGGTCTTAACATGGCGAACTGAAGAGAAATCCTTTTATTTCTCCTTGTTTTTGTAAGAGCAAAATGCCATTAATGATTGTTTAGGGGCAGGAAGGTCTGACTTCCTGCACATAAACAATCATTAAAGAAAACAGTGAGTTGCAACTTCTACGTGTACTGCATTCTGCAGTACACATAGAAGTTACAAAACGCCATTACTGATTGTTTATGTGCAGGAAGGGACCTCTTCCTGCACATAAACAATCTTTCCCAGCAACATAAGCACCCTTGCACAATGGTGCAAGAGTGTCTGCATTGGCACTAGGCAGCTACATTTAGTGCCAGCGCTAAGAGAAAGGCAGGTGTGCACCGTATTCTTGTGAATATGGCGCATCCCTGTATTTGGAAACTGTGGGAGCGCAGCGTTAGCCAACCCCCCCCCCCCAGCTGTGTGAGCAACATTTGGCCAATTATATATACCAAGTCGTTTGGTTGTGTTAGAACGGCCGCAGTTTATTCACATCATTAGTTGGTACACACTTGTCATGGTGGCATTGGTCATCAAAATGCTAATTTCTGGCTTATCTTGGACTACAAAGTTATGCATTTCACAACAGGGTATACAGTGTACCTTCTATACCTTTTGCATATTAATAACCATAACTTGCCTAATCCTGAAATGCACCATCCTTACAGTCATGATTGCTCTTCAAGGTTGTCATAAACTGCTGTGACAGCTCTACTTCTGTCACATACTTGGAACAGCGGGTCACGGCTTCGAGGCTTCAACTTGCTACCGAATGTCGGTTTTCATGACCCCATGGCCATGCCTGGGCTGCAAGTGCCGTGTCCGCCCAGTGCTGACCATTTCTTACCCTTTTTGTCTGTCCTCAAGTATCCCTGCCGTGAGGCATCCTTGAGGACCTTGTCTGGGCACTTGTCTCAAGAGTCCCTGTCGTAAGGCACCCCAAGGACCTTGTTCGGGCAATTGCACTTGTCTCAAGTGTCCATGCCGTAAGGATTCCCAAGGAACTTGTTTGGGCATTTGCCCTTTTTACGTCCTTAAGTGAAGATATTTATTGCTAAACCTCGTGACTCCCCGCCCCCTCCTCACACTGTGGCTGCGACGCTCACATTCTCTGGTGTGGGTGTGTGGGATCACTTTCCTTGGGCGACAAAGATGGGGACTGCTTGTCCCAGTCGCCTTTTAGGCTGTGCTTGTGACCATGCCCCACATTCTTGATTGGGCCCTTTGAACCTAAACTCACTTGGTAACTCACTGACCTTTTCCTTGGCGTGCTCTTGCGCCCTGTCTGCCATCCATGGGGGGGGGGAGGGGGTTAGCCGCCCTCCCTCTAGGGTTGGCTGCACCTTCCGGTCGGCTGTAATTCTTGGCTTAGCGCAGCACTTCAACAGTTTCCTAGTAAATATGTCCAACAGTTTCTCAAGAGGAGTGAGCAAGCATTCCACACATTAACAAGACAGCATGCAAGTTAAAATCTATATTGAACATTTTCAAGATTAGAAAAACAAACACTTAACTTAGGAAAGGTACCATTGTGTACAGAACGTGTTCCTAGTCTCCAGTGTGGGATATGTTAGCAGTCAAGCAACAAACATTGTGCTTTCAATCATCGTAATTAAAAAGTGGCAAATGAAATAAAAAATAGAGACAAGAGCAAGACAGTACAGTTTTTAAGAGTAATCATTGTTTTCCCTAAAGAAGTTAAACTTTGCCCGCCTGTGTATATTTGTTTTCGACTTGCCTTACTTGCGTTTCCTCTCATCCATAATGGTTGACATATGCTACTTTTGCAGATTTTTTTGTACAAAAGATTAGAAAACATTGCTTCATTATTGTGACATCTTTCACGTTTAACCATTCATTCTTCATACTAGTGCTCGATTGCACTAACATTACAGGAGCAAGTAAACATTGTGTGCCATATTTTTCAACGCATGATGCTATCATGAACACCGGACACAGGCGCAGAATGGAGATGTGCAATGCTTCATTTGAGCAGGTTTCTGCCAGTGCTCAGACTTATTTCAGAAGGCTCTGACAGTTTAAGCAAGAAGCAGAAACTCTCCCTCACTCTGCGACTTTTGACAGCCTATGCTGCCTTCTCACGTAGGTCAGAAGCTAAGCTGGAGCCCACACAAACATGTTTAACGTGACAGCTGAAATGAAGGATAGCAACAAAAAAAAGGCAAAGGACAAGGGAGAAACAGTGGTATCAGCTTAGCCCCACACACCTAAGAGAGGCAAAAAACAACCAGCTCCCACTCTTAGTCTCCGAGTGAACCCTGCCCAGAAGCAGTGGTGCTGCTTCTCCAATTTCCTGATTGGAGACAGGTGTGGACCACTGGACCAGACAGCTTCCAAACGGACAGGTCAGCATCGCATCTGACAGACACTCTTCCTATTGATGACGCTAAATTGCACACCTAATGTTCCCTACTAAGTATAGCGTAAGTGATCGATCTTTTATTTACCTAAAGTGGTTGAGGGGAGGAAACAACTCAGACAGATATCAGCAAAGTCGTCATGCCTGAAAAGACCACCAACTCCAAAGTACAGTTTGAATATTTATTATAAGGCCAAAAACATTGGATGTAAATACATCTCAATAGCAAAGTATAGAGGTACAGAAAAATTAATACAGAGCCAAGTTTACGAATATAAGTAATTCGGCCCAAAAGGCAGATGATTATAAATTCCAAAATCACAACGCAACACAGAATAGATGCGATATTCAGTTCTCGACTCATTGAAAGAAATCAAAATCTTTCCCTACACTGCTCTACATGAGGGCCCTTCCTGTCTCTCTTCTATCATTCCCCAACAGTGTCAGCACGTGTCGACTTCCTAAGAAGTACTCACGTCAAATGAGTCGTTTTGCTTATGGCTATGGAGCTTGCTCTAAGATGCTCCTTCTTCTCCGAAAGCTAGCAGAAGTCTGGTCTCGCTGTCCCTGCGCAACATACAAAAGATGGGATTCAACCCACAATACGTCATTCGTCTTAAAACTTTCCATTGCACCTCTATGCAGTAGCTTTTCTTTTCATGGCACAAATTTTATTAGTGATATCTTCTTTCCAGTAGCCTTGGCTTTCAGACAGACCAGATACGCAAGGCATCCTCCCTTCTCGCTTCCCAGCCATCTTCAAAGACATTCCGGGTCTCTCCTTAACTCTGAAAATAACGATGTGTATTCTTGCACCTGCAGTTGGATGAGAACATTCTCATTTCGAACACAACAACATTTAATTATTTATTTCTCGAGAGCAAGGAGAATTGAAACTTGTGACTTTGGGCCTATAATTCAGGCAACTTAAACTAACCACAATTACGGTGTGCACAAATAATATCGTCCTACACATTATGCATGAAGGAATCATAATACATACAAAGTTCTACTTAAATGCATTCACTAGTTTTCAACATCAAATGATTCAAATAAATGTTTCTTAATAGTCGTAAAACACTGCAAACAATACGATTACATGAGAGTGCGTTTAAACCCTGAGTATAGTGCACTCATACAAAATAGAGTACTATCAGCGTCCATCAGTTCCCCCCTCTTATGACTAGTGTCATAACACCAACTTTCTATTCTCTTGTAGTTTCTCCTTGTAGAAGAGACTGACCTAAACAGAAGCTGTAGCTTGCCGTCCCTGTCTGAATCGTTCTAACCCCTTAAGGTGCTGGTAATGACTGTCCTGCAATCGTTCAAGTTGGAGCTCTCGCTTTTTCGAAACAGTCTCCTAATGTCGTGCCCTTTGCCATTTGTAAGCCTTAATGGCTCCCAGTAGAACAATTATACAAATGACAGCTATTATAATAGGCTTCAAGATATATCCCATTATTCCTTGTCCAAAACTTCCAAACCAACTGCCTATCTTGCCAAATCCTTTCCCCACTTGTTCCCAGAGTCCTTCGGCAGCCATCTCACGTAACTCTTGGTGTATATCTGAAATATTGTTGATATATTTCCTTATATCCCGACTGTTGTCAGGAATATAAGTACAGCACTGTTGAACTTTCAATAATTTGCAGACTCCTCCGGCTTTTGCTAACAGCACATCTAGGGCAAGACGGTTTTGCAAAACCATAGCCCTTATCGAAACCATCTCCCCATCTACAAGTAATAAAATCTGAGCTGTATTTATTGAGAGCTTATCCACTAGTGTTGCCAGCTTTCTGATTTTCAAATCATTCAGAATCACACCCATACTCGGTATCATAGCCCCAAATATGTCTCCAATCACTTCTCCTGCACTCACACCACGTTTTCCTCTGTGAGGTCTTTTTCTTTCTAGGGGCCATACATCATTCACATGGAAAATCTTGGGAAATACCACAGCCAAATAATAAGTGCCATACCAATTTTTTGGCAACTTCACATAGGCATTCTTTCCACACACAAAATATACATTGGGCACTATTGTTATTTTGTCCAATAATGCTTTTCTAATTGATTCTTCGATCAAGAAGACGTGCTCACAATCACTCTCACCCACAAATATCTTATCGTAGTATGTGGTCGGGTGTCTAATACACAACTTCCCCTTCTGCTGGAAATCTAATGCTATGGGTCCAAAACTCCCCTTTGCTTTATGATCTAATTCTTCTTTAGTCCATGGGGTAACCTTGTGCTTTGGATCTGGTCTAAATAGAGTCTGTCTATGCCGATCTTTTATCTGATCTATAAATTTCTTTTTAATGTCTGTTAACATACAGGTTAAATTGTGTCTATGGGCATAGGACGTGTCTAAAGTAATGGTAGGCTCGAAATACTTTGACATTCGCTCTACTTCCTTAGAATAATCATATTTATTCATGTATTTAAGAACTGGGACTTCCGAGAGTACCACATCATAATTTGAGAAATAGTACTTGAAGTGTGCCTTGCTATAAAACATGCTCAACAACACACTACATGTAATGCCATAGGTCAAAGGCAAATGATGGTATCAAATGCCTTCTTCTACTGAGGCTGGTAATTGCATACACACATAGCAATCCTTCGCTTCCATGGTATCCACATACTCATACAATAATCGAGCATACACATTCAAAGTGAAATCACCCTTTGACAAATCAACATGTAATCTACGACTGGTTTCCTTAATCATTTCTAGATCCCTTGCGGATGCATCATCATCTATCTCAGAGATTGGTGTAGTGAGTGTTGCCTGTACCCTATTCTGTTCGACATCCTGAGATCCAACTAGAGATGTAACGATCACCACAGTTATAACAATAAGCACCACTACAATGAGGGTGCCAATGATGCACTTCTGTTTGCGTGTTGATTTTTCGAAAACCATGGTTTCTCCTGATCCGTTCCGAAGCACAAAAGGGAAAACACAGTCTCTTTCTGTTTTCTTTGTTTTAACAATGTATTTCTCACTTCTCTCCTCTCATGCAATTAATGTCAAAGTTCATTCAATTGATACTTAACCTATTGAAGAGATGTAGTCAGCCCTATTCCTCACTCCATCATCTACTAGAAAGTCCCTAATTTTAAAACTTCTTAAACTGGGGTCTAGGTTATCTTCTTTCTAAGGCCTAATGCTTTCTTTGGTTATAATTCAAGCTTCATCATTAATGATATTTGATCTAAGTATTTCGAGGACAAATTGCAAAATCTCCGCACAAATTTCTCCTAATTCTTGCGCGGTGAGCTAGCGGCCAAATGAAGGGAAGATAACCTGATTGAGGATCAGGAAACGCAATCCACTCAGCTTTGGAGGATTTGGAACTTGCAGCGTTAGCTTTCCAAACGCTTCTACGCCTGGGACCAGCAACTGTATTTCAATCGAGAGGGTGTCCCCTCCGTAGCTCACCGTACCAGCTCCCAACCTCCCGGACTTTGCTGGGCTCTGCATCTGCAGCCAGGTACGTCCAATCAGGAGATGCGTATCTTTGAGACGCTATTCTTTCTCTTCTGGAGCGTCTCAGACCGGCCGGTCTTTCTTCAGCGTCACTTTGGTCTGATTCAGATGTTTCAGGAATCGGAGCGAGATCTTTCTCGGATGCAAGCCTTATATTCAGCCTTTCTTTTCTTGCTGGCCACTTTTCCGCTCTGGCATCTGCTCTCCTCTCTTCCTCTTGATCTGATCCTTCTGCAATAGACAGCTCACCTTGATCTGGTGCACAGTTCACTTCTGAAATATCATCTATTTCAGGATCTGGGCTCAATTCAGGAGCACTCAGCTCTCGTCTCTCGTGCTCACTTGGCTGTTCCGTTTCATCCGAAACTCTTACAGCTGGGCCTTTGCCTTAGTCGTTGTCTGTGTCAGGTCCACACACGCTTCTCGGAACCAGGGGACTCTCTTCCTCCGCAGGCGCTTGAACTCGGCGAGTGTGGGACGCGTGTATCCAGTTCGGCAATCCTCCACACTTCACAGCGGTACTCGTGACCAATATCACCTGATATGGTCCTCGCCAGCGAGCATCAAGACAACTCTTCCTCACATGCTTGCGAACTAGTACCCAATCACCTGGATTTAGATCATGCAGCAAGTCTCTCGAGGTGGATGCAGTCGCAGCCTCGACCTGGTGGGATACAGAAGTAACCACATCAACCAGTCCCTTACAATAATCCAACACTAAATCATCAGTGATGTTTATCAATGCTGTAGCTGGCACCATAGGCAAATGCATAGCTCTTCCGGTCAAAGTTTCGTGGGGAGAAAGTCCTGTTCTCCTATCAGGGGTGCTACGCAGACTCATAAGCACCAGAGGCAGCGCATCTGGCCATTTCAATGAAGTTGATGAACACGCCTTTGCCACTCTTGACTTGATGGTGCCATTAACCTGATCTACAAGATCTGAAGCCTCCGGCCTGTAGCTACAATGCAGTCTCTGATCAATGTTCAAAGCAGAGCACAACAATTTCATGATTTCACTGTGGAAATGAGTTCTTCTATCTGTCTCCACTGATGTCGGAAATCCATATCTCGGGATCAATTCTCTTAACAACAACTTGGCTACTGTGAGACTGTCACATCGTCTAGTTGGATATGCTTCCACCCAACGCGAAAAGATACACACCACCACCAAAACATATCTCAACCTATTGCACCTCGGCATTTCAATAAAATCCAATTGTATCCTATTGAAGGGACCTCCAGATCTTCCAATGTGACTCAATGCAACCACAGTTCTCTTTCCAACATTCATTTGTTGACAAGTAACACACCTGTGACATACCGTTTCAGCCCACACACGAAAGCGTGGATTAAACCACATCTGCCTAAACACTCGCACCATAGCATCTCTCCCCAGATGAACTGCTCCGTGGATTTGCCTTGCCATTGGGCTCAGTAGACGATTAGGTAATACTGCTCTCTCATCTGTGGACACCCAAATGCCATCGTCTCTTTTTGTGCAACCTGCTCTGACCCATGAAGCAGCTTCTTCTTCTGGGACTTCATCCTGCAACCGCTTCACCTCATCCCAAGTATCGGCTATAGCTAACATCATGCTGAGCTCGGTCTCTTCTGTGCTCTCGCCTATATATCTCCATTGAAAATACAAGCATGTTCAGCGCAGAATCGTGCTACTTCATCTGCATAATTGTTGCCCTTAGTGACAAAGTCTTCTCCCTTTCCATGAGCTGCACATTTAATGACTGCTATCTCTTTGGGCTTCTGCAAAGCTTCCAATAGTTGGCGCACATACTCGCCGTTATGTATAGGTGACCCTGAGGACGTTAGAAACCCCCTCTGTGACCATAACTGCCCAAAGTCATGAACTACACCAAATCCGTATTGACTGTCAGTATACACAGTCACTCGAATATCAGCTGCAATGATACAGGCACGTGTCAAAGCGACAATTTCGGCCACCTGAGCAGAGAATACTCTATTTAAACAGGCAGCTTCCACTACTCCCATGATGGTGCACACAGCAAACGCTGCTCTCAAATACCCTTCATTGTCTCTTAAGCATGAACCATCAACAAAAAGGATCAAATCAGATTGGGGCAAAGGTTCATCGACAATGTCAGGTCTGGGTTTGGTAGATAGGTCAGTAACATCTAGGCAGTCATGCTCTTCACAATCCTCATCTTCTTCCTCTGCCGGAACAGGTAACAATGTAGCAGGGTTCAGAGTGGTACAACGTCTCAGGGTAACATTTTCAGCGGCCAAGATAACCTGCTCATACTTGATAAGTCTATTGTTGGTCAGATACTGTGTCTTCGTTCGGGTCATCAATAATTCTACTGAATGGGGCACATAAACAATGAGCGGATAACCCATCACTATGCTTTCACATCTTTCAATGCTGACACCGGTTGCAGCAACGGATTTCAGACATCCGGGCAACGCAGAAGCTACAGGATCTAATGTAGCTGAGAAGTAAGCTACTGGTCTACGGGCACCCCCATGTGTCTGTACAAGGACTGCTAACGCACATCCCCCCTTCTCACAGCAAAAGAGCGAAAACGCTTTGTTATAATCCGGCATTCCTAGAGCTGAAGCACGACAAATACTTTCCTTCAGCTCACGGAAGGCTTTCAAGCACTCGTCATCCCATGGTACCGGATCACTAACATCCTTTCGACTCGAGTCAGTTTCAACCGAGGCTTTGCTTGCAAGGAAAAGTTTGGGATCCACTGTCGACAATAGCCGACCATTCCCAAAAACATGCGGACTTCTTTTTGTGTTTTCGGAGTTCCCATTTGCAGAATCGTCTCTATGCGATCTGGTGACACCCTTCGTTTTCCTTTCTCAATCCGGTGACCTAGGTACTGAACTTCAGACAAACAATACTGCAATTTGTTTGGAGACAATTTGTGTCCATTCTCTGCCAAATGATTCAGCAATGCCACAGTATCAATCCTGCAAGCATCCTCAGTCTCTGAGGTGACCAAAAGGTCATCTATATATTGCACTAAGACTGAGTTTTGGCCCATCACCAGTCCTTCAAGATTCTTTTTCAGACATTGACTGACGGAGGTCCTCATCCTTGGTTCCAACCCTTCAGCCTGGGACGACTCCTGGTGGCCAACATCACTGGGAACAGCCCCGCCACCCACCGACCACGTACGCAACCTAGGGGTCATCCTCGACCCCACCCTCTCCATGACTAAGCAGGTCAACGCCGTTTCCTCATCCTGCTTCAACATCCTCCGAATGCTCCGCAGGATCTTCAAGTGGATCCCCACCGAAACAAGAAAACAGTCACCCAGGCCCTCGTCACCAGCAGGCTGGACTACGGAAACGCCCTCTACGCAGGAACGACGGCTAAGCTCCTGAGACGGCTGCAACGCATCCAGAACGCCTCTGCACGTCTTATCCTCGACATCCCCCGACGCAGCCACATCACACCCCACCTGAGAGACCTGCACTGGCTCCCTGTCAACAAGAGGATAACCTTCAAGCTCCTCACCCACGCACACAAAGCACTCCACAACTCCGGACCAGCCTACCTCAACAGACGACTCAGCTTCTACACCCCCACCCGCCAGCTCCGCTCGACCAGCCTCGCCCTCGCCACAGTCACCCGCATCCGGAAAACGACCGCCGGCGGCAGATCCTTCTCCCACCTCGCCGCCAAGACCTGGAACACCCTCCCCACCAACCTCCGACAGACCCAAGACCTACTGGCCTTCAGAAGACTCCTCAAGACCTGGCTCTTCGATCAGTAGCAGCACCACCCCCCTCTTCCCCCAGCGCCTTGAGACCCTCGCGGGTATGTAGTGCGCTTTATAAGTGACATGATTGATTGATTGATTGATTGACTAAAAATAGAGGGGCTTTCTGTATACCCCTGAGTAATTCTTTCCCATGTTAATACACGATCGTCCATCCTAAACGCAAATAAAAATGGACTTTCTTCATGCAATGGTATGGAGAAAAATGCATGACACAAATCTATCACTGTAAACCATTCTGCTTTGCATGGTATCTGGAATAGAATAACAGCTGGATTCGGTACCACAGGACAACATGGGATCACAATTTTATTAACCCGACGCAGATCCTGCACTATTCTGTACTTGCCACTTGGCTTCTGCAGTCCCATGATAGGTGAGTTGCAGGGACTTCCTCTTATCTCCTTAAGAATACCTTGGGCAATCATAGTCTCAATCACAGGTCTTATTCCGGCCACAGTTTCTGGAGTCAATTTATATTGTGGCGTTTGTGGGAATTCAGCATTGGGTTTGACCTGTATCTTAACTGGCTCAACGCCTCTCATCAGACCTACATCCTCGCCTGTAAAATCCCACACTTTCGGATCAACTGAGTCTCTCAAGTCATGTGCCAATTCTGCTATTGTGAGCACCACAAACATTTCTGCACACAGACTCATGTTAGCCATTTTAAAATCAGCATCGTCATCATATGTTTGCAATTCCACACCTCTCGGAGTGCACAGAAGGTCTCATCCTAAAAGACAGACCGGACTTGAATGGCACACTACAAATTGGTGTTTATCCCGAAATGGTCCTATTCTCACGGGTAATTCGTTTGTCAATGGATTGGTCATTTTCTGATTACTAACCCCCACTACTTGGATCGATTGTCCCGAAAGAGTTAAATTTGGGACTACTTCAGTTCTCACCGTGGAGCGAGCAGCTCCAGTGTCTAATAAGAAGGTAACAGGATATCCATTCACATCTGCATCTACAAACGGCCCACTCTGATCTACTTCTAGGATCGCATCTAAGGTGCATTCCTCGTGCACCCCCTCTGACACTTTTGTAAATCTTGATTTTGATCAAATCTATCTTGTATTTCAAAATAAGGCATCTGATGGTATAACTGATTATGCATGGGTATCCTAGGAGGTTGAGGTACTTGCACTTGCGGCTCATATCCTCCTCCATACATAGACCTGGGTCTTGTCACAGTATTGACAGTCTCGGACAGCTGTCCCTCACCTTCCATCTGTATCTGATTTGCTGGATTCGATCTACACTCGCGCTTCCAATGCCCGATTTTGTGACAATAATGGCAGGCAGTGACCCTTTTCTGTTGGGCCACCCACTCACTTGCACCTGGATCCATTCCTCTTCCTCTACCCTGCCCAGGTTGGGTCACCATCTGTTGTCCCATTCCTCTTCCACCTCCTCTACCTCTACCTATCGCTCCTCCAATCCCTTGCGTCATATCAGCGTTTTTCAACTGCACCATCAACTTGTCCTTCAATTTCTTCTGTGTCGACTCCACTTGATCACTGCAATATTTAGCATAATGCAGAATCTCGTCCACCGACTTATTCTGCCAACATATCAAGTGTTGCTGTATCATCAAACTAATATCAGATTTCAGTTCCAACACAAACTTCGAGACAAACTGTCCCATATCTTTCTGTTCATTTGTATCCAATCCACTATGCTGCTTAAAAGCTAACAACAATCTTTCGTAATAATCATGTACTGATTCCTTAGAGTCTTGAGTGGTGCGATCAATCTTCAACCAATCAACAGTCTGAGGAGCTACCTTCGACTGCAACCATGTAATCACTTGCTCATATTTTCTCATTACATCAGGTGAAGGACCATGAGTCACTGAATCTCTAGGTGGCTCTGCAGTAGGCCACTCAATGGCAATCTTACATGCCGCCCACAAATCCGCCGGCACTACTATATCAAACAAGGTGTTTAAATCAATCCACAATACTTTCGAAATCTTTACAAACCGATCTATTTGCTTGTACCACTCAGCAGGTTTTTCCCTCAGCCGAGGAAAATCATTCGTAAATGCTGCTAAATCACCCCTGCTCCATGGCACATGTACATACCCTCCATTCTGTACCTCCCTGAGGGGGAAATTTCCTGCAGCTCCCGTCCCTCCACCCGGAGGCGGAGTATTTCCTATTCCAGTCTGAAAGCTTTTCTTTCTGGCCCATCTTTCTTTCCATCTGTCTAATTCTTTCCATGTCCGCATCCCTATCACTAGTTCTCTAATTTGTGCTTTCAATCCAATCGTTCGCTTCTCTTCCAAATCCTTATCTGTGTAATTTAATCTGTAAGAACCCTGTGTCAGCTTGGTCTTTGACAAATCAACTCATACCTTTGTGCCAAAAGTAACAATGCATCATAAGCTCGTTTGGCCTTTCTTGTCATGTCCTTTGCTACGAACAGTAGTTCGCTCGAGTCATATGTCTCAATTCTGATCAGGGATAGATTACCTTCAATCACCTCATCTAGTTCTGCCTTTAATCGTACCACATCTAGAATTGGCGCTTTTATTGCACTTTTTAACACTTTCTGAATTTCCTCGTTTCTTGTATCTTCCCTGTCACAGCTTTGGGTTCTCTTAGGAACTGCACCCTCTTCTATCTTCGAAGCTGAGCGAATATCTCTTTCCAAGCTTCGACTTCTCCAATGGTCACCTGCACAAACAACCTGTGGCTCAAACAGTACTCTAGGCGCTTCTTGCCTCTTGCTTGTTTCTTCCCTCGGCATCATTGACTCTCTCACTGGTTGAACCCACATTCGCAGGTCAGACCTAGAATTCGCTAGAGCTCCTGTCCGTCTTCGTTCTGACCCACTATCCATTCTTGATGGATCTGCTGTAGCTGGCAGTGGAGTACTAGATTCCACTGGCATCCGACATAAACCTGTCCCACTCATTGCAAGGCTCCCTCCAGACATTGTCTCTTCCCCTTCACTTAATTGCTGTTGACTGTCATCGGTTCTTTCTCTAGGAGTATATATCGGAACCACCGGCCCTATTGTGACTGGTACCGACAAGGCATCTGGTAACTGCATGTTTCCTGCAGGTTGTACTGGCTCAGGGTTTGGATACCTCATTTCTCCAGACCCTCCCGGAATGTGTACCATTGTAATCTTGCCTCTTACTCCTGCCGATTGTTCCTCTGAACCCAGTTGTCCCACACCTAAAAGCTCTTCTTATGGGCGCAACCTCTCTGTCTCTGATCTAGAGTCGCACAGTGGAGGACGGTCCGCTAGCAATCTATCGAGGAAGCTGTCATCTGTATCACTGTCCTCCTCTGGCATCTTTTTCCCTTCAGCCCCCTCTCATAACCTACGAAATGGGTACAAGTGTTCTCCCTCTATGGTGTCTACTCTCCATCTTTTCAACTGGGCATCCCATCTACCATCATGATATGCCTTCATTGCTTTCCTCATTCTTCCTTGTGAAGCCTCTCTCCTTTTTGCTAGAGCAGCTCCATGCATCTAATGCCTCAAATTGTGTGGGTCTAGGGGGAGGTTTCAGTGCATTCATCACCCCCCTCAGCTGGGTCAGCACTTCCATACGAAAAGACCCATAACGAGGGAAAGCCAATTCACCCTCTTTCTCTGTAAGTTTATGCCAATTCTGAAGCCACACTATAGTATGAAGTCCTACATTCGTTGCCATGTAATGTGCCGGTGTGTCTCCTGGCGGAGCTTCTTCTCCTACCCGAGTCACTACCCCTGTGTCGCCTCTACACAAATCTCGCAATACCCTAAAGCATCTCATTGTAAAATTGATCAATTGCAAGCCCAAAATACGCTGTTCCACTGCAAACGAACTTCCACCAATCCCAGCGCGGCGTTACACCAACCAACCTATCACAGCGCGGCGCACCCTCACGTCCCTTCTCACTCCTTGCAGCGGCTCACCCGCCTTTACAATTTTACCGCAAACTCGCTTACACACATTCGTACCACAAGTAACTGTATAACCAAAAGTTATTAAACCAAGTAACTGTCCCTACACAATTACAATAACTTACAGTCACATAAAACAAGTAATTGTCTGTCTCTAAAGATCGATAGAACCCTCTCACAAGAACATTCAGCCGTTGTGACCCCCGACCTGCGTTGGTCACTCAATCGCCATATTCCACCCCCTGTACCTGAGGCTTTCTACCGCAACCTATGCCTCATTCGCACAAAGTTCCCTAACACAAGTGGATTGTTGATAGTGCTTCACAACACCCACATTTGATCATACAATTACAATACAAAACTATCCCGGGATCTTGGACTTCTCTTGAGTCCGCTCACCAAAACTTCCTGCTCCGCACGTGTCCGGACCAGTAAACCAAAAACCACATTCACTCAACATACATCCCAACTCCGCAAGACATCACCCACTTACTCATCACCGCAATCTAACACCACAATTCCTATCATACTCACGCCACCACTGTTTCCGCCGCACCATCAACGTCCGCCGGTCTCCGCCGTCTTCCGCTCCACTTCAGGGCTCTTCAACTTTCAACCCTACTCCTGATTACTCCCCTCACCTTAGAGGTAAACCACTCTAGAGGTAAACCATCCTCTGCTACCATTTGATTACGCTAAATAGCACACCTAATGTTCCCTACTAAGTATAGCGTAAGCGATCGATCTTTTATTTACCTAAAGTGGTTGAGGGGAGGAAACAACTCAGACAGATATCAGCAAAGTCGTCATGCCTGAAAAGACCACCAACTCCAAAGTACAGTTTGAATATTTATTATAAGGCCAAAAACAATTGGATGTAAATACATCTCAATAGCAAAGTATAGAGGTACAGAAAAATTAATACAGAGCCAAGTTTACGAATATAAGTAATTCGGCCCAAAAGGCAGATGATTATAAATTCCAAAATCAGAACGCAACACAGAATAGATGCAATATTCAGTTCTCGACTCATTGAAAGAAATCAAAATCTTTCCCTACACTGCTCTACATGAGGGCCCTTCCTGTCTCTCTTCTATCATTCCCCAACGGTGTCAGCACGTGTCAACTTCCTAAGAAGTACTCACGTCAAATGGGTTGTTTTGCTTATGGCTATGGAGCTTGCTCTAAGATGCTCCTTCTCCTCTGAAAGCTAGCAGAAGTCTGGTCTCGCTGTCCCTGCGCATCATACAAAAGATTGGATTCAACCCACAATACGTCATTCGTCTTAAAACTTTCCATTGCACCTCTATGCAGTAGCTTTTCTTTTCATGGCACAAATTTTATTAGTGATATCTTCTTTCCAGTAGCCTTGGCTTTCAGACAGACCAGATACGCAAGGCATCTTCCCTTCTCGCTTCCCAGCCATCTGAAAATAACGATGTGTATTCTTGCACCTGCAGTTGGATGAGAACATTCTCATTTCGAACACAACAACATTTAATTATTTATTTCTCGAGAGCAAGGAGAATTGAAACTTGTGACTTTGGGCCTATAATTCAGGCAACTTAAACTAACCACAATTACGGTGTGCACAAATAATATCGTCCTACATATTATGCATGAAGGAATCATAATACATACAAAGTTCTACTTAAATGCGTTCACTAGTTTTCAACATCAAATGATTCAAATAAATGTTTCTTAATAGTCTTAAAACACTGCAAACAATACGAATACATGAGAGTGCGTTTAAACCATGAGTATAGTGCACTCATACAAAATAGAGTGCTATCAGCGCTCTATCACTATTTATGCACACCGTAGCGGTGCTCTACCCATGCCCTCTCCTTCGCTGCCGTGATGTATACCAGCCTTTCTAGCTAGAGCTATTAGAGACCAATGCCCGGATTTAGAAAGCATTTTGTTCAAGAAAACCCCACACAAAATCCATTTTGGCGTTTACAAAGCAACACAAATTTCGATTTGCGTTGCTTTGGAAAAAAAAAAAAAGTAACTCAGGAAAGCATTCATGGGAAGCATTCCATGGGTGGTGCATTTGATGCAATCCCATATTTACCAAGAATTGTAGACATGGGTTTGCACCAAAATGATCTGCCTATCTGAGACTGGCGTAATGAGGAGAAAAATCTTTATTTCTCCTCATTTACTCTTTGCACGTGTGTTGCATTCTGCAGCACACATACAGAGAGGAAAAAAGCCTCCAAGGATTCCTTCCTGCACAAAAACTATGCTGCCCATATTGCAGGCACCTTTTCACTGTGCCTAAAGGGTGCCTGCATTGGCATTAAGCAGCTCAAAGTGCAGAGTGAACAGAACTGCACGATTTTCTTTGAAAATATGGCACATATCTGGTGTTTCCATTTCAAACATTACAGCTTAGGAACTTCACTTACTGCACTGAATTGCATGAAATGTTTGTAAATACAGGCCCAAATATGGGGGCGGAGCTTGCCTGGCTTCAAAATGGCTGCAGAGTGGTGAGGCTCCGACTAACCGGCCAATGATCCGACAGAGTCCTGAGTCTTAAGACACAACATAGAAATATGCAGTGCTCTGTAATGTATTAGGTTCCCCACAGACGCAAGCAAGCCAGAACCAGCAGCTGTGGTGAAGCGGAACAACCAAAAATAGGCGTTGCAGTGCCCCAAGCCGTAAGCAGCAATGGTAGCATAGCACCACGGCCGCAGCTGCTTCAAGCTTGAACGATCTGTAATCAGAGGCGGAAGGAGGCAAAACTCTGCGATAGGACTGCCTCGACGGAGCCTGAGAGGCGCAATACCAATTATTCAGGAGTAAACCGGAGGCAGTGCGACATGATCCCTCCCGGTGGAGCAGAGGCTGAGGTACGGCATCAGCTCACGCAGGGGAAGAACCAGTCTTTGTAGCCTAGAGGGTGGGGCAGAATCGGAGCACTCGCATGCCCGAGGATGTAACGAGAACAACCGCGCCCTTCTCAGTAAGCTACAGCGGAGGGGAGAGGCACAGTAGTAGTCAAAGAGGACGACGCAGAGGGGGCCCACGCATCATCGCGCTCCCGTGTCTATGAACAGCCACATAATTAGGTGCGGATTCACCGATGCCAGTAGCAGATATTCCTATATGACTGGAACCCAAGTGTGAGCAAGGAGTTCATCAGAGTGCACATTTCGGGCTAAGATATCAGAAGGGTGTTCCCCAGCAATGGGCCCCTCCCCATCCTCCTGCCTCCACACAGGGCACCACACAACACGCAAGGAGTGACCCACACACTAAACTGGAGATTAATAAACAGGAGAGTGGACTGGGATGGGATAGCTGACCTGTGGGCTCATTAAGAGGTTTCAAGAAGGTATCCCTTGCTCTCCCCAGCTCTCTCATATGACAGCAACGCACTGACTAGGGGGTAATACACCTACCTTCCCCCCTCTACTTGAGAAGCACTTGATCACTAGAGTAAGCCACGTAACCTCCACACGGCGAGTTGGGAACATCGATAAAGTGACTAACACCAACAGGCAGTACCACGCAATATGGGAAAACCAGATAAACCCAACCCAAACTGCAGGTTGCAATGCGTAAGACACCCAGAATCAAAGACTCGGACATGACTGCGACTGACCCCGGTATAGAAGCTGCCGACTTGGGAGAGGATGTAGAACTGAAACAAATACTGACAACAATGCAATGGAGTCTGACCAAGATAGATGGCAAAATAGATGTGCTTATGTTTTGGATGGACAGAATGACTGAGAGATTAGATAAACACGCTGATGTGGTAGCAGCAGAGTCATCTACACGTAGTAAGGTTGACAAGCTACTACACACTTTGCAAGCTAAAACAGAAGACCTGGAAGCGAGATCCAGATGAAATAGTCTACGCTTAGTAGGTGTGGCAGAATCAACCAATACAGGAAATATGGACCAATAAGTGGAAAACCTCCTCACCACCCTGCTTGGTATAGACACTTTTTCTGAGATATTCCTGGTGGAGAGAGCTCACCGCACGTTGGCCCCCAGACCAGTTCCTGGCGCCGCACCTCGCCCAATAATCGCGAAGCTCTTGAATTACAGAGACCGAGATGCAGCAGTACGGAAAGCACATGAATTAGGAAACCTAACTCACGAAGGTGCCACGCTATCACTGTACCCGGATTTTACACAGCAAGTACAAGAGGCTCTTAGACAATTTATTCCTATCAAGAGGAAGCTACGTGAGCTCCAGATGGGATATAATATGCTGTACCCAGCTAAACTGAGAGTGATGGTGGATGGTAAAGAGCACTACTTCACATACCCCAAAAAAGGCTCCCAGTTCCTCGAACAAAGAGTGGGAAGTGGGACTAAATGAAAATCGCAGCGTCGCACCTCGAACGAAGATGAGGACTCGGAAATGGAAGAAGACTAGAAGGGCGACAGGCTTCGCTGACCAACTGCACCACATGGAACTGGTATGTGTAGGCGCTATTGTAGACAATCCCTCATGCCAAGACACAGATGAGCTATTTGGGGCCTACTCACAGACTTAGAAGGGGAGCATGGAGGGCTGGAAGCATTAAACCAAAGGCAGAGCTGCACTACACACCTGGAAAGACCTGGAGTAAGGCAAGATATGATAGCGTTGGCTGCCCTCACATAGAACTCGGCAAACCCCAACTATAGGATGGGGGCGCAACAGGGAGTAGGACAGTATGAATATATACAAGATAGGTATTGATGAGATCACTACTAATTGTGTTGCAAGATTTCAGCATGAAATACAGGCCGGGGTAGTGCTACAATATCGCCACAAGCTTCTATAGCTATAATATGTTTGTTGTCTTTAGACATTATACTGGTGAAGGCCGGAGGCAACATCTGTCCTGTACATGTGTTCCACCAGAGCAGATTTATAGATTCTGTTTCTGTTTATTTGGAGTTTTGTTGGGAGGGATAAGGGAGGGTCATGGTTTCGCACTGCACGATCTTGAGTTGAGCGGCGGGAGAGGGAGGGAAGTGGTTTATTATTTAAAGTTGGGTAGAAAAAGTGAAATACCACTTTTAAGAAACTCTGACCACTACCGCGGCACCAGCACTATATATAGAGAAGTAAAAGATATATGACGCTCAACCAATCACAAACGCAACACATACAATTCCTCACCTGGAACGTTAGAGGTCTTAATGACCATAGGAAGATCCGGAAAGTGATAGAATACCTAAAAAGACACACAATACATGTGGCGATCCTACACGATACCCATCAGGCCCCGTGGAGTACTACACTCACCTCACAATATCTGAGAAGTCACATTTGTGCAGCAGGGTTTACGTCACGTGCTCGAGTAGTCCTTGTGTGGGTAGACCCTAGATCGGAGATCCAGTTAAAGGAGACGTATGTAGATCCGGGAGGTAGATATATAGTAGCTCTCTGTCAGAAATCAGGATGGAAAATACTCCTGGTAGGAGTATATGGCCCTAATTATGATGAACCGCAATTCTATATTACCCTCAATCATGAATTGTTGCAATGGGGTGACTTACCACAAATATGGGGAGGGGACTTTAATTGCATACTCAACCCGGTAGTAGATCGCTCCAAAGGTACACCTTGACGTCCAGCAAAAGCTGCTAAAACACTTCTAGAGATAGCGGAAAGGGAGGGACTAGTGGACATAGGGAGGTCTCTTAACCCCAAAGGTGAGGGGTTTACTCATTATTCCGCAGTACACGATGTACACACCTGGATAGATTACTGGCTGATATCGAAGAGTCTAGTGTCATGGGTTTGAAGTTGTAAACCACTGCCATGCACATACTCAGACCATTCACCCGTAGTCTTTGAACTAGAATATCATTGCAGGCGAGATACAGCGTTCAGCTGGAGATTCCCTCTTTACTCCCTGATGGACCCAGTCTTCAAGGCAGAATTAGCGCAATAAATAAAGGACTTCTTCACAATTAACGTGGAATCAGTGGACAGCTTTGCCACAATATGGGAGTCATTCAAAGTCTATATATCAGAGGTATCACAATATCTAAACACGCAGGAGTGTTAAAGTCACTGAGGAATAGGCTGACAAGTCTAGAGAAGGAGATAGCCAAATTGGAGACTAAACATCAGGAAACAGGAGACCATGCAACATTAGGCAACATTAAGATCAAAATAGAGGAATTTCATGACACAGCAAATAACGAAGTGAGACATATGGGGAAATATGCAGCAGCCAGGGTATACGGTGAAGGAGAGCGCTCAGAGGCCGTGTTGGCGATGCTGATGTTCCCCATGCGAGAGACTGGAGGGATAGTGTAACTGCAAGATGAAACAGGGCGACCAATTCACGACACATATTATGTGGCGGACAGATTTTGTAGATATTATGAAGAGCTATATCGCACTATACCAAACGAGCAAACCACGACAGACTATCTAGAACATATAGCCATGACCTGGCTATCTGTAGAACATAGGGAACCCTTAATGGCTCTACTGCGTCTGGCTGAGATATGAGCTGTGCTCATGAGTATGCAATCGGGGAAAGCACTAGGGGATGGGCTCACAGTAGCTTTTTATAAAGCATACCAAGATCTACTCATACCACACCTGGTCACATTATATGAAGAAATGGTACAGACAGGTACAATGGCCCCCTCAATGCGTGAAGCTATAATTGTCACACCTCTAAAGCCAGGTAAACAACCAAATGAATGGTCATCATATAGGAATCTTTCACTCTTAAATGTAGATACCAAGCTATTTGCAAAGGTACTGGCAAATAGACTAGCGCCACTGATGTCGGGAGTGACTCGCCCAAAGCAAGCAGGGTTTGATACTGGCCGTAGCATCATTTACAATTTGAGAACACTTATTTGGAGCAATATAGCAAGTTGACCCAGAGGTAAAGGCAGCGGCTGTCTTTTTAGACGCTGAAAAAGCATTTGACTCAGTTGAGTGGGCACTTATGCATGCAGTCCTCCGAAGAATTGGGGTGGGTGAAGTGTTCATCCGCCTGGTTGAGGTATTATATACTGCACCAATAGCCCGGGTGTGAATAGGAAGCTTTTTCTCATCACAATTCAATATCTCCAGAGGCCCCAGACAGGGTTACCCACTGTCGCCTCTCCTATACACATTGGTAGCAGAACCACTAGCCTGAGCTCTCCGTGAATACCACAGACACAGAGGGCTACGCTTCCCAGGTTATAATTTAATTATTTCAGCCTATGCGGACGACACTCTGATATATGTACGAAACCCAGAGAGGAACTTAGCCCCTATCCTAAGAGAAGTAGAGACCTTTGGTGCCCTATCAGGCCTTAAAATCAACTGGGATAAATCTATAATCTTTCCACTTACGCCATGCACGACACCAATACCATTGGACTGCCCAATGCCCTGGACAACGGAATCTGTCCGCTATTTGGGCATACAAATACACACAGATTCTAACACAGTCATATTAGATAATTATCGGAAAGTGCTGAATAAAGTAGAAGATGAGGTCAATTGTTGGATTAAGCAACCACTGTCATTAATGGGACAAATCCCCATTATGAAATTGGTGATTCTCCTTAGATTCCTCGTTTTATTCCATAACATTCCAATCACACCCTCATGATCGGTGTTTGATACGCTGCGGTCGTTGCTAATCAAATTAGCCTGGGCAGGGAAACAACCGCGGGTGAAATGGGAAATACTCACTTTACTCTATGACATGGGAGGCCTTAATGCACCAGACTAAGAACACTACTCTAAGGTGGCACAGAGTTCTTTCGCATACTTTTGGATAGATGAACCAAATGACTTACCGCACATGCATATTGAGAGAGATGCAGCTGACCCTTATACACTACCCTAGACATTATTTCAAACTCCATGCAGATGTCGGGGTGTACTCGACTCCCAGAACATCACAAGATTTGCTTGGTGGAATCTGCTGGAGAAACAAGCAGTTGCCCTATTATACTCCCGACATGCACAAGTGGAGTGGTGTGTTTGACTCCAGGCAAGGCAGGACCAAAATTTAAGGAAGGCCCTGCGTGAACTGGGGATAACAAAAATGGAAGACCTATTCCAAGATGGAGTGGTCAAGGACTGGAAAATACTACAAAATAACACAGAATCAATGTCGGGATTAACCCATTTCCAATACTTTAGAGTAAGACATGCACTTCGAGATCTATTAGGGGAAGACATGTTGGAACCCCCGACAATGCCAGCACTTTAATTCAATTACAGTCCCCCACCAAATTAATACCGACACTATACGCCCATGCGCAGGAAGCCTGCAGACCGAGCATGACTTAGGCAAGACAACAATGTCAAAGAGGCATAGGTAGTGCTATAGATGACGGTTGCTGGAAATACTGTTGCTTCATGACACATGATATATCGTTGAACAGACGACACAGACTCATACATTTTAAATATATCAACCAGGTATACTACACACCAGAGAGACTATACAGGTACGGACTAAGGGCTACAGCGGAATGTCAGAGATGTCGTGAACCAGTAGCAGGCTTTCTACACATTGCTTGGCAGTGCCCAATTATACATGACTTTTGGGAAGCGATTATACAAGAGCTAAGCAGCATTACAGGCAAACCTCTAGGGGTAGACCCTATGCTGGCTCTTTTAGGACATAATAAGGCCATAGACAAAACAGACAGGAAATGAGTGGCAATGGGCCTATTACTAACTAAACGTAGAATGGCAATAAGATGGGCCAGGGGGGGCGGCCACCACCCTGACAGAATGGCACGCAGACATGGGACATTGCAACACCCAGTCCGGGACATACAATGAACTCCTACCACCACAGACTCCACCCAAAGACATCTAGGGATCATATCAAGCATACTTAGCTAGTAAAGAATCAGGTGATTCAGAAGGGGCAACCCAAGAAGGGGATACGTTCACAGAGCAGATAGATGGGACTGAGTGGCAACCCCCAGGGTCACGAGTAAAAATGTGAACTAGGAAATCCGGAATGGTAGGATGAACATGATAGCCCCTATCCAGCAATACAACAAAGGGGAAGGAAAGGGTAAGCATCGCTAGTGTTAGAAGCTATAATAAAACAAAGTAATGAAGAAGTGGCAAAACCAGGTAATGAGGTATTGTTAGAAATGGGGGTCTCTAGTTGGCAGAGGTAGGTACCTTAGTCCAAATAGGGACCCTTGCTTCTAGTCAGGGTAAGGGGGATACACTCCTAAAATAACCCCTGCTCACCCCCTTGGTAGCTTGGCATGAGCAGACAGGCTTATCTCAGAGGCAGTGTGTAAAGCATTTGTGAACACATACAGTAATACAGTGAAAACACTACAAATGGACACCACACCAGTTTAGAAAAATAAATAATCTTTATCTAAACCAAAACAAGACCAAACAACAAAAATCCACAATACAGTTCTCAAGATATCCTTAAAATTAGGTTATTCAGTCAAATAAAGCTTGTAGCAACAAATAACTCCACCTGGAGTTTTAACGACGTTGTGACCGGTAAAAATCTCAAAGTACGGTGCCGACCGCGAGGTGCGCGGCGTCGGGCCCACAAAGAACAGTACCTTGGAAACGATGAAAACAAAGACAGTTCACGGCGTCGGGAGGGGATGCTTTGATGGCGCCGCGCACCTGTTCCTTACTGTGTCGGGGAGGTGACATCACAATGGTGCCGAAGCCTCAGTTCCTTACGATGGTGCGATGTCGATGGATTCGGGGATCACCCACGTCGAGGATCGGCTCCGCGATGATGAAGTCAGCTTCGGAGTCGATGCGGCAGCAGGTGTCGGGCCTACGACACAAGACGGAGCAGCGCTCACGGCTTCGGTACAGGTTACGGCGTCGCTCGCCTGCGTCGGTGTTGCAATTTCCTTCTGTGGCAGCTGAAACAGCAGTTCCAGGTGCAGGGAGACAGAAGGGGTGAAGTCTTTGTGTTCCTGAGACTTCAGAACAGGAGGCAAGCTCAATTTCAAGATCTTTTCTTCAAGCAGGTGACAAAGCAAAACAGCAAAGTCCTTTTTCTCCTTTCCTTGGCAGCAGGCAGCCACTGCAGGCCAACTCCAGACAGCAAACAGCACAGGGGCAGTATTCCTCCTCAGATTCTCCGGCTCTTCTCCTTGGAAAAGGTTTCCTCTTGATTTCCCAGAAGTGATCTAAAAGTCTGGGGTCTGGGCCCCACTTTTTATACACACAAATCCTTTGTTCTCTGAAGGCAGAGAGTGTCTGTACAAAGCCAAAACCAGTTCTGTCCTCACTGGTGCAGCTTCCTGGCAGGAGGTGGAGACAGCATTGTTGAAGGCAGACCAGGCCCAGGCAGGTGAAAGGAAATCTTCTCCCCCTACTCTAAATTCAACCCAGGTCCATTCAGCCCAACCCTGACTCATCAGACTTCTGGAGCCATAGCCCTTCTCCAGCCCCTGTCATCCAAAAGCCAGACATGCAATACACAAACCTAGCAGAGGCACACTGGATGGTTAGGCAAGAAAATACCCACTTTCTAAAAGTGGTATATTCAAACACAGAATGTAAAAATCACCCTCACTAAAAGATGTATTTTAACATTCTGAGTTCAGGCATACTAAACTTTATTTTCCCATCTTGTTCCCAGGGTCAGTTATGTTTATAAGATGTTATAAACAAACTCCCCATTCTGGCCTATGGGAACAGATAGCCTTGCAATAGTGAAAAATGAAATTGGCTGTATTTCACTATCAGGACGTGCCACACACATCAGGGAATGTTCTACCTTTCACATACAATGCACCCTGCCCACAGGGGTACCTTGGGCCTGCCTTAGGGGTGACTAATATGTAGAAAAGGGAAGGTTTAGGGACTGGCAAGTGTGTGCACTTGCCAAGTCGACATGGCAGTCCCAGACTCCACACAGGCTCTGCAATGGCAGGCCTGAGTCACATTTTACAAGCTGCTTCTGTGGGTGGCACAACCAGTGCTGCAAGCCCACCAGCAGCATTTTACTTAAAGGCCCTGGGCACACATAGTGCACTGTACTAGGGTCTGACAAGTAAATCAAATAGCCAATCATGGAATCACTAATCCACAACAATACTTTACAAAGGGAGCACTTGCACTTTGGCACTGAACAGCAGTGGCAAATTGCCCAAAGCATCTAGACCAGCAAAAATAGAGTCCAACACACAGCAAAACACAGGAAGTAGAGGCAAAAAATGGAAGGGAGACCCACGCCAATGGTGCCAGGTCTAACACGTGTCCCCTCCAGCTGAAATGTGTGGAGAACTACCCACCCTCTAGGGAGTTCTCTTCACTAAGGCAGAAAAATCTGGACAGACCATCAGCATTGGCGTGTTCTGTACCAGGGTGGTGTTCCACCGTAAAGTCCATCCCCTGGAGGGAAATGGACCACCTCAACAGCTTTGGATTCTCACCCCTCATCTGCATCAACCATCTGAGGGGCCTGTGGTCTGTCTGAACCCGGAAGTGAGTCCCAAACAAGTATGGTCTCAACTTCTTCAGTGCCCAGACCACAGCAAATGCCTCACACTCAATCGCACTCCACCTCTGTTCCCGTGGAAGTAACCTCCTACTAATGAGGGCTACAGGTTGGTCTAGGCCCTCCTCGTTCAGCTGTGAGAGCACAGCTCCCACACCATGCTCTGAAGCATCTGTCTGCACAATGAATTCCCATGAGAACTTGGGCGCCTGAAGCACGGGCGCCATGCACATGGCCGATTTCAGGGCATCAAAAGCCTTCTGGCAGGCATCAGTCCCGTTTACTTTTTTGGGCTACTTCCTGGAAGTCAGCTCTGGCAAGGGGGCAACAATGGTGCCATACCCCTTGACAAACCTCCTGTAATACCCTGTGAGTTCTAAAAAGGCTCTCACCTCGGTCTGGGTCTTGGGGGGTTCCCAAGACAGAATGGTATCAATTTTGGGCTGTAGGGGCGCCACGTGGCCGCTCCCTACCTGGTGTCCCAAGTACACCACATAACTCTGCCCGATCTGGCACTTACTCACCTTGATCGTGAGGCCTGCTCTCCGCAGCGCCTTCAACACTTCCCAGAGGTGGTGCAGATGTTCCTCCCAAGTGGCCCTGAACACTGCAATGTCATCCAGGTAGGCGGCACTGAACTCTTCCAGCCCAGCCAACACCTGGTTGACCAACCTCTGAAGGTGGCAGGGGTATTCTTCATCCCAAAGGGCATCACCCGGAATTGGTAGTGCCCATCTGGTGTGGAGAATGCTGACATCTCTCTTGCCCCATCAGTCAAGGCAATCTGCCAGTACCCAGACGTTAAGTCAAACGTACTGAGGTACCGGGCAGCCCCCAACTGATCAATGAGCTCATCAGCTCTGGGGATGGGGTGTGCGTCAGTCCTGGTGACTGAATTGAGCCCTCGGTATTCCACACAGAAACAGAGTTCTGGTGTGGCACAGGGTGCGGCAGACTTCGGGACCAAGACCACTGGGCTGGCCCAAGGGCTGTTTGAGGACTCAATCACCCCTAGTGCCAACATCTTGGAGACCTCCTCCTTGATGCAAGCTCTGACCCTGTCAGTCACTCTGTAAATTTTACGTTTTACTGGAGGACTGTCCCCAGTGTCCACATCCTGGACGCACCACTGAGTAACACCGGGGGTCAGGGAGAACAGGTCAGAAAACTGTCCCAACAGTTGGCAACAGTCATTCTGCTGTTCAGGGGTCAGGGCGGTAGAGAGGTTCACACCGTCCACTGACCCATCTTGCTCCTTTGCAGACAGGAGGTCAGGAAGAGGCTCAGTCTCCTCTTCCATCCCAGCATCTGTTGCTAGGAGCATGCCCACTTCGGACATCTCCAAGTGGGGCTTCAGGCGGTTCACATGCAGGACCCGCAAAGGGTTCCTAGGAGACTGCAAGTCCACCAAGTAGGTGACATTACTCTTGCGCTACACCACCTCAAATGGTCCGGTCCACTTATCCTGGAGCGCACAAGGCTCCACTGGGGCCATGACCCAAACCTTTTGTCCAGGCTGAAACTCGATCAGACTGGCATTCTGATCATACCAATGTTTCATCTCCTCCTGGCTGGCTTCCAGATTCACCTGAGCGAGTTGTCTGAAGCGCTTAGTCTGGTTTCTGAAGGCCAGCATGTAGCTATATACATCCTGGGGAGGTTTACTGGGAGCTTTCTCCCAGCCTTCTTTCACCAGACTTAGAGGTCCTCTTACAGGATGGCCGTACAGTAGTTCAAAAGGACTGAACCCTAAGGACTTCTGTGGCACCTCTCTGTAAGCAAACAGACAGCATGGCAAGAGGACATCCCACTTACGCCTCATGGGTTCACCAAGACCCATAATCATGCCTTTGAGGGTCTGGTTGAATCTCTCAACCAGCCCATTATATTGGGGGTGGTAAGGAGTGGTGAACTTATAGGTTACACCGCACTCCTGACACAGGGACTTCATATACTTAAATATGAAGTTGGTCCCACGGTCGGACACCACCTCTCTGGGGAACCCCACATGGGAGAAAATCCCCATCAATGCACGACCCACCACGGGGGCCATCACAGTCCGGAGAGGGATGGCTTCTGTGTACCGGGTGGCATGGTCCACCAAGATCAGGATGAACCTGTTGTCCATGGCTGTCTTAGGATCCAGAGGCCCCACAATGTCAATGCCCACCCTCTCAAAGGGGGTGCTGACCACAGGGAAAGGTTGGAGAGGAGCCTTGTGCTTCCTCCCACTCTTACCACTTGCCTGGCAAGTCTGGCAAGTCCTACAATGAATATAAGAACTCTTGCTCATTTGGGGCCAGTAAAAGTGGGTGACAAGCCTCTCAAAGGTCTTGTCTTGCCCCAAATGTCCTGCTAAAGGCACATCATGAGCCAGTCCCAGTAGGAAGGCTCTGAAGCGCTGGAGTACCACCAGCACATGGGCTGACCCAGGCTCAGCAACCTTAGGCTCGCTGTACAGGAGACCATTCTCCCAGTAAATCCAATGTGATCCAGACTGATCACCTGCTGCCTGGTTTGCAGCCTGTTGCCACAAACCGACAAGAGAAGGGCACTTCTTCTGCTCCTCGCAGTACTCTTCCCTGGAGGGGCCTCCTTCCTGCTGCCAATGGGTCAGCTCAGGCAGGTCCCCCAGTTCAGCTACTTTTTCCCCTGTAGGCTCCAGGGCATCCCCCTCAAGGTTTACCTCCTCCTGGACCGTGGGAACTTCGGGGCCGGTTTCCCACGCCACCTGCCTCTTCTCTTTCCGGCAGGCACATGGGCCACTCTTTCAGGCTCCGGGTCCTCTTGAATGCCCTTACCGGCTGCCCTTGACCGAGTGGTCACGCATGCCCACTCAGGCAGACCCAACATCTCTAAATGAGACCTCCACTTCACCCTCGCCCAAGGGGAGCTCTCCAAATCATTGCCTAGCAGGCAGTCATCAGGCATGGCGGGCCTCACAGCTACAGTCAAGGTACCTGAGACTCCCCCCACTCAAAGGGAACCTGTGCCACTTTGCAGAGGCACTCCGAGCTGTCAGCGGCAACTACCGGGTAGAATGTGTTGGGGACCACCTGCTCTTCAGACACCAGCCGACAACTGGCAGCTGTCACACTGGCTCCGGTGTCTCTCAGAGCCTCCACACTATGGCCATTGATGGTCACCCACTGCCTGTACTTTTTAGTGTTTTCAGGCAGATGAGCTCTGGGGAGCATCTCACTGTCTCCTAAAGAGACTATGGACATTTCTGCGGGACCCCACCCACCTTGGGCACCCAACTCCTCCCCCAAGGCTACACTAGCCATTTCCCTGGGCGGTGCACAAGTGGGTGCAGTGGTCACCGTGTTGGGACACTTGGGGCTTCCTTGGAAGTGCCCCACCTGACCACAACTAAAACATGTCTTGGGACCCCTCTGAACAGGCTTACCTGTCGGGACCCATGGTCTCTTCTCAGTGGGAGGCTGGGAACCCTTACCTTGGCTCCCTTGGGGATTACTTTGGGGCTCTTTTTGGAACTCCTTCTGTTTACCCTTGTCCCCCCCACTCTTCTGCTGGGGACCCTGCCCACCTTTGGTGGAGTCTCCCACAAGACCTTTGTGGACCCTGGTACTGACCCAGCGGTCCGCCTCCACAGTAAGCTTCCTGGGATCAGTCAGCTTACTGTCAATCAGGTGCTGGCGTAGCTCTGGAAAACAACTACTGGACAAGTGCTCCCATGCAACCAAATCATAGAACGCCTGAAAATCATTTACCTTGCTACCCTTCACCCAACCATCCAATGCTCTGCAAAAATAAGATACATACTCCACCCATGACTCCAGCTTCTTGCAATTTCTAAATTTCTGCCTATAAAGCTCTGGGGTCAACCCATACCTGGCTACTAAGGCTTCCTTCATGGGGGCATAGGCAGTGTTCCCAGTAACGTGCGCGCCCGCGCGCGCGCGCACATCTGTTCCCCCGAGCGCGCAGTGCTGCGTGTGGAGCGCGCACCCACAGCACATCCCGGGAGAGCATTCGCGCCGCCGCTTTTATAACGCGAGCGGCGCGAAAATTGTAATTTCCTGGTTGCTGTGGCTCCTGCACTTGCTGTATTTCCTCCTTACTGAAGCACGGCTGGGGGCTGTTGGTGGGCCTTTGTGAAAATATTTGTTAATTGCAGCACCGTCATGCGCTGCAATTAACAAATATTTTCACAATGGCCCACAATCAGCCCGCAGCCGTGCTCCTTTAAGAGAAGAAATGCAGCAAGTCCAAAAGCACGACATGTGCTTTACACGTCGTTTTTTTGGACTTGATGCATGTCTTTTTTAATGGAGCACGGCTGCGGGCTGATTGTGGGCCATTGTGAAACTATTTATGTTAATTGCAGCGCATGACGGTGCTGCAATTAACATAAATATTTTCACAATGGCCCACAATCAGCCCGCAGCGTGCTCCATTAAGAAAATAAATGCAGCAAGCACAAGCATGAGCGATGGAAAGGAGGAGGGGAGATGATCCAGAGGGACGGCAGAATCCGGGTGATTATTTGTCTCTAGGGCAGCTGTGGTCATTTCATTTCACCACCAGGTGGTTTCTGGGAGCTGTAGTTCTAGGTCGCCTCATTGGAACTCGCTTTGGATGACTTTTAGTTGGTGTTGCTTTGGACGTAGAAACATGGAATAGAAGGGACAGTAGAGAAACTCGTAAGAGGCGTGAACGTAAAGGGACACGTTAACATGTTGTGGCTGGGGAGCTGGACAATGGGCATTGGAGGGGAATGAGCTCAGTGGTATGTAGGGAAAGACGTAAGGTAGCTCGGAGAGGAAGAAAAGTGTACCGTGGGGAAGGAGCCAGAAGGGAGGCAAGGGTGGCCCTTAAAGGAAGCACTGAAAGAGTATAGCAGGTGGGTAAGGAGGAGGAAAATTAAGAAGAGATTATAAAAGACGGGGTAACAGGTGGAGCAGTGTCGACTGCAGGCGTCTGAAAAATGGATGTCAGCAAGAAAGTTGAGTTACGAGAAAGCGGAGATTTGAGCATAAAGCCCTAGTGGCCTTAGTGGGGATGGTGAGCGGATTGTGTTAAGCGTTTGACACTGGGATGAGGACGGGGGCGCTAAGTGGAGGATAAATAGATGAGTGGTAGGAAGAGAGGAAGTCTTAACAGGAGCATTAAAGACGGTATAGATTTTGGAGAGTGGAGAGAGATTTCCGAAGAGGAATAGGTAAGGAAGTGAGGTGAGGGTGTATGGAGGAGATCTGGTGGACAGAAGAAGTGAAGAGGACGGTAGATAACCACAGCAAGAGTTACTTGGCTTCCACAAAAATGTGCATTTGCGAGATTGTAAGAATCCTTCCTTATAAAGCCAAACTCAAAGTTAAGGGGGAGGGGGTTTTCTGACGTGTCACTTGACTAGGGTGCATAATGCTGCCACCATAGAGGAAGGATGGCAGGATGTTCCTCCCAGTACGTACTATCAAGGGAGGCAGCATCAATTACTAGAGAGACATTAGTCTAAGTTATGTTATTCATTTTTGGGTATGACGCTTCCTTCCATTCTCTTGCTGTGGAGCTTCAACATGTGGGCTGTTAGCGAAAGGATAGGAGAGAGGCTTGTAATCGCATTCAAGCGTTTAGGGCCTCATTGTGAGCGTTTCACTATTTTAACTGGTAATGCCGCACCTGGCAAACACTGATGGTAGGAAGCCATGGGTTTCTCAGTTACAGCCGTACAAGATTTACCATGAAATAATTATTTTTGTGTCTGCTGTTTGCCAAGACCATTTGTTTTTAATACTATGTGTTTAATGCACTACAAGATAGATAATGTATTTAGTTGTAGGGCCTCATTAATCCGGCCCTCTTCATCCATTCAAATTTCATATTCCACTATACTAATTCACCACTAATCCTTTATGGGTTCCAGAGTAGCGGGCTACTCGCCAATAAATCACTTCAACACCCAACAGGGTTACAAGCGCTATATAAATGCAAACCTTTTTCCCTTTCAACCCCTCCCAACCCTTCTCAATCCAAATAACTGAATAACATATCCACCACTCAAACTACTTTCATATTTCACTATACTAATTCACCACTAATCCTTTATGGGTTTCCGGAGTAGCGTGCTACTCGCAAGAAAAAGCTCTTCAATACCCCATCAGGGGTAACAAGCGCTATATAAATACAAACCTTTTTTCCTCTTCTATCCTTCTGCTATCCTTCTGAATCCAAATAACTGACTAACCTATCCACCACTTAAATTACTTTCATATTGCACTATACTAATTCAACACAAATTCCTTTATGGGTCCCGGAGTAGCGTGCTACTCGCCGAAAACGCGCTTAGACGCCTCGTCAGGGGTAGTAAGCGCTAGATAAATGCAATTATAATACAATACAATAAAAAAGAACGACGTGTAAAGCACACGTCGTGCTTTTAGGCTTGCTGCACGCCTTTTGTTAATAGAGCGCAGCAGATTGTGTGCCTTTTGAAAGTTTTCATGTTAAATGCAGCCCCGTGTATTAGTATGTCGGGCTCTGCAATTAACATGATAACTTTCAAAAAGGCACGCAATCTGTCGCCCTCTATTAACAAAAGGCATGCAGCAAGCCTAAAAATTAACGTGTGCTTTTACAATCACTAATATATGCTAGTGATTCTGAAAGCACACGTCCTGCTTCTGGACTTTCTGCATGCCTTTTGTTAATAGAGCGTGGCTGCGGGAAGATTGTGTAGCTTTGTTGTGGTTGCAGATGCTCTGCACTTTCTCATTTCTGAACATGACACAACCATTATTTTATTTTTTATTTTACAGAGTTTTATTAAGCGCGAACTTGACCCGAATCGGGTATCAGAGCGCTTTACATAGCACCAGTTGCATTACATGAGGGCACATTTTTTATTTTTTGTTAGGCACGGCAGTCACCAACACGAAGACCACCCCCTGGCTGGACTGGCCTTAGCAGGCATCAGGCGTTTGCCTGCGAGGCTGGAAGGGTGGGGGTCAGTTTTGGAGCAGTGGGGGCCAGTTTTGTTACTGGGGCAGTTTTGCAGCGATGCTGCAATATGGGCCCTCAGTAACAAAAGCACCAGTGCTGGGGACCAGCTTTCAGCAGTAGTGCTTGACACTTGCCTGCCCCCTCCACCCCAACCCTGGTGGGTGGGAGCCGGTGCAGCAAAATTGCCAGGGCTACTTTGGGTTCCCAGTCCGGCCCTGCCTGCCCCATCAAACAGGCCTCCTCCGTTCCAGTACCTAGGTCATTTATCTGCACAATCAAGCAGGAACCCCAGTGTCAGAACCCCTGTCGCTGCACCCACACACGCGGTTGGGTCCTTGGCGCACATTGCCGTGGCTGGAGCGCACAGAGACCTCACACTGCCGCACACAGAGGAAAAAATTAGAGGGAACATTGGGCATAGGACATCTGGTCCTCAGTGGGCAAGTCTAACAAGGTGTCCCTCCCCTCACTGACAAAGCGGCCCCACAACCCCGCTCCCCAGTCTCTCTCTACGACTCTATGGGACTTCATTGCCACCTCGTAGGCCTTGAACCACTGACCAATGTCCTCATGCTTGCTGAAATCCTTAATAACATCTTTGGGAATGTATACTTTTCCTTCTACAGGCACTGATGGTGTGCTGCCACCTGAGGGAGTGATCTCTAGGCTCTTCGCTTTCAGCTCTAGCTCCCTAAAAACTCTCTCATGCTCTAAAAGCATCTTCTTTTCCTCCATGGCCAATTTCTTGCTCTCCAACCTCTTATTCTCTAAGTCACCCTGGCTCCCCATTTTGAGCTTAGCAAGCTCCATTTCATGCACTCTGCTTTTTTCCCTGTCCTCCAACTCTTCAGGAGACAGACTCCTTGAAGACACACTGCTGCCTTCCCTAGGAGGCACTCCCCCTCCAGTTAGGCCCACTAACCCATCCTGCTGCGCTTCTAAATTCTCCCCCTCCACCATAGGATCCTCAGTCTGCCCACTGGCATTCCTTGCTTCCAACCAGGCCCTCAGCGCCTTTTGGAACTCCTCCTTCCTGGTGAGGCCTCTTATGGAGATTTTACATTTTTTGCAGATCGTTTTAAGTTGTGGCACAGTGTAGGTATCAACCCTCTCCTCTTCAAATTCAATCTCCACAGATGCAATGGATCCTTGTTTACTCATGGTGAAGATTGGCAGTTTCAAGATGCAAAAAAAAATCCAAGGAAAAAATTCTACCAAAATGTATGTGGTCGCGTAATGGTCTGCACTCACTAGTAGTTTACACTAATCACTGTATGTAAATCACAAATGCAAGTCCAGGATCCTCACTGCTGACCACCAATGTTAGAAATGGGGGTCTCTAGTTGGCAGAGGTAGGTTCCTTAGTCCAAATAGGGACCCTTGCTTCTAGTCAGGGTAAGGGGGATACACTCCTAAAATAACCCCTGCTCACCCAATGGTAGCTTGGCACAAGCAGACCGGCTTATCTCACAGGCAGTGTGCAAAGCATTTGTGAACACATACAGTAATACAGTGAAAACACTACAAATGGACACCACACCAGTTTAGAAAAATAAATAATCTTTATCTAAACCAAAACAAGACCAAACAACAAAAATCCACAATACAGTTCTCAAGATATCCTTAAAAATAGGTTATTCACTCAAATAGAGCTTGTAGCAACAAATAACTCCACCTGGAGTTATAACGACGTCGTGACCGGTGAAAATCTCATAGTACGGCGCCGACCACGAGGTGCGCGGCGTCGGGCCCACAAAGAACAGTACCTTGGAAACGATGAAAACAAAGACAGTTCACAACGTCGGGAAGGGGATGCTTCGATGGCGCCGCGTGACGTTGGTTCCTTACGACCCCAGGGGAGGTGAAGCCTCTGTTCCTTACTGCAGTGCAGGGGAGGCGAGACGACTGTTCCTTACTGCGTCGGGGAGGTGACGTCACGATGGCGCTGAAGCCTCAGTTCCTTACGATGGCGCGATGGCGATGGATTCGGGGATCACCCACGTCAAGGATCGGCTCCGTGATGATGAAGTCGGCTTCGGAGTCAACGCGGTGCAGCAGCAGGCGTCGGGCCTACGTCGCAAGATGGAGCAGCGATCACGGCTTCGGTGCAGGTTACGGCGTCGCTCGCCGGCGTCGGTATTGCAATTTCCTTCTGTGGCAGCTGAAACAGCAGTTCCAAGTGCAGGGAGACAGAAGGGGTGAAGTCTTTGTGTACCTGAGACTTCAGAACAGGAGGCAAGCTCAATTTCAAGCCCTTGGAGATCTTTTCTTCAAGCAGGTGACAAAGCAAAACAGCAAAGTCCTTTTTCTCCTTTCCTTGGCAGCAAGTAGCTACTGCAGGCCAACCCCAGACAGCAAACAGCACAGGGGCAGTATTCCTCCTCAGCTTCTCCGGCTCTTCTCCTTGGCAAAGGTTTCCTCTTGATTTCCCAGAAGTGATCTAAATGTCTGGGGTCTGGGCCCCACTTTTTATACACACAAATCCTTTGTTCTCTGAAGGCAGAGAGTGTCTGTACCCAGCCAAAACCAGTTCTGTCCTCACTGGTGCAGCTTCCTGGCAGGAGTGGAGACAGCATTGTTGAAGGCAGACCAGGCCCAGGCAGGTGAAAGGAAATCTCCTCCCCCTACTCTAAATTCAACTCAGGTCCATTCAGCCCAGCCCTGACTCATCAGACTTCTGGAGCCACAGCCCTTCTCCAGCCCCTGTCATTCAAAAGCCAGACATGCAATACACAAACCTAGCAGAGGCACACTGGATGGTTAGGCAAGAAAATACCCACTTTCTAAAAGTGGTATTTTCAAACGCAGAATGTAAAAATCACCCTCACTAAAAGATGTATTTTAACATTCTGAGTTCAGGCATACAAAACTTTATTTTCCTATCTTGTTCCCAGGGTCAGTTATGTTTATAAGAAGTTATAAACAAACTCCCCATTCTGGCCTATGGGAACAGATAGCCTTGCAATAGTGAAAAACGAAATTGGCTGTATTTCACTATCAGGACATACCACACACATCAGGGCATGTTCTACCTTTCACATACAATGCACCCTGCCCACAGGGGTACCTTGGGCCTACCTTAGGGGTGACTAATATGTAGAAAAGGGAAGGTTTAGGGACTGGCAAGTGTGTGCACTTGCCAAGTCGACATGGCAGTCTCAGACTGGACACAGGCTCTGCAATGGCAGGCCTGAGTCACATTTTACAAGCTGCTTCTGTGGGTGGCACAACCAGTGCTCCAAGCCCACCAGCGTTACAGCAAACAAATGATGGACGGAATGCTGACAATGCAAACATTCTCCCCCAGTCAAAAGATCTGGGTTAAATCCACCAGCAGCATTTGATTTACAGGCCCTGGGCACACAGTGCACTGTACTAGGGTCTGACAAGTAAATCAAATAGCCAACCATGGAATCACGAATCCACATGTGTGTGAATTTGAATGCTTTATTCACATTTAACCCTGGGCAAAGCACTACGCTACGCTCGCGTAGTTTGCGAAGTTTGCGCTACTTCGCACAACGCGAATTGCACGTAGCACAGTGCAAACACGCGTAGCGTAGCGTAGCGGTCATTTTTTGCTTGCTCGCGGTCCTCAACGTCAAGTTGGCGACCGCGAGCAAGCAAAATGACATCCCGGCGAGACTTTTTCCTCGTTCGCGATAAGCAACATCAAGTTGGCGACCGCGAGCGTGGAAAATAAACCTCCCGGCGAGATTCTCAACGCGGGGAGGTCAGGTTTCTCATTGCGAGTGGTCGCGTGTGCTCGCGACCGCTCGCGATGAGAAACTACCAGTCCGCGTTGAGAAAGCTGCCGCTCGAGTAAAAATCTACTCGAGCGGCAGTAAAAGACAGCTCGCACTGTGCAAGATGCCGTTTTCAATGATTGCACAGTGCGGACAAGCATCCGGCACTGTGCAATCATTGCGAACAGTGCACTACGCAGTTCGCGTAGTGCTACGCGTAGCTCGCGTAGTGCGAACTGCACTTTGCGTAGCTGCGCGTAGCGCTACTTCGCGAACTACGCCCAGGCTTATTCACATTCAGTGGAGTGTTGAAGCTGGAGCAGTACAGGGCCATGCAAACCCCACTTTACATTGTTGCCCTGTGGAGGGCCAGCCAGAGTCCTTTAGGGAATGACAAGTTCATCGGAAGAGGAAGAGTTCAGTCCGCAGTCTGATTGCTGTGTCATTGGTATCCAAACAGAATATGGCAGTCCATGTCGAGGTCCAAGGTGAGTGTCGCAGAGTGTATCGGGGGACAGTGAAGGTGATGATGCAGAGGGCAGAACCAAGCAGAAACAGGCCATATGGCGGAGATGAATGCTACCGCTTCCTTCTTACCACTAAGGCAGAATCATCCGCATCTTCGTCCTCTGATGTTTCATGTGCCTCACATGTGGGTGGTGGTTTTTGTCAGCAGCATTGTGTGGCACTGACACATCAGGGGCCGGAGGTGGAATGTCTGCCGCTTTGTGTGGCAGTGACACATCAGGGGCCAGAGGTGGATTGTCTGCCGCACTGTGAGGCACTGACACATCAGGGGGCAGAGATGTGGATGTAGAAGTAGCAGCAGCATTCATCGGCGCCAGGCCTTGTGGCAGCAATGCCATGATGAGGATCTGCAAGGCATGGAAGATCCCAGCTAAATCTCGCTGGTGTGCAGCCGTGGCAGCCATTCTTTCCGCCTGCATCCACTCCCTGTTCTCCATGATACTCCGCATGTGTCCCAACTCCCGGCTGACATCGCTGGAGCCACTCTGACTAGACAGTTGTCCTTGTCTCAGAGTCGGGACTCCAGCGATGTCAGCCATGGATCTTTGGAGAGCATGGAGCGGACTTTGGGTGTCCGTTAGGGACTGTAAGTGGTCCCTGATGGGACTTAGACACCCACGTATGGCATCTAGTTTGGCTGCCATGAGGTCGAACCCCACCCGCACCTGATCAGCCATCTTCTCCTGGCACCCTAACACTCGGCGTTGGAAGGCCAGGTGTTGTTCGTGGGGGTCCTGGGAGACAGCCGTGGTGGTGGGTGCTTCCTGCTGTGTGGTCTGTGCAGGGGGTGAGATCTCCTTGATGCAGCTGGGCTGCCCTGCTCCTGGAGGTGAGGTGCCGAAGCTGTCCATGAGCTCTTGGAGGGCGTCGGTGTCGAAGGTGTGGAGGTCCTCTTCGTCATCAGTGAAGAGATGTTCGGTCTGCTCTGCAGGAGGTGTTGATTCTCCCTCTGCAATATGAAGGGGAGATGCAGTTTAACATTGTGTTCACATGTATGTTGACGCATTGTACAAGTTTACATACAGACTGCATGGCAATGTACATTCTGACTGTTTGGGAGGAGCTGCCTATTTGATGCGGTTCAGTGGACATTTCGACAACATCACGGATGTGTGTTTGTACTTGTACATTATCATTTCACATTTCCCTGCTATGCCAAATGTGATTGGCCAGTTTCTACACACAAGCGGCACCAGTTGTGTCCTCTGTTCTGTTGTGAACGTGTTGCAGTTTGTACCACATTGTTGTCAATGTTGATGTGCTCTGAATGTTATGTGTGTGTGCTGCATTTTGGGAGAGTCGCCCCTGCAGCTCTGATTTTGCTGCCCCTTATCCCTTTCAGGCGGTGTGCCTTTGACTTCTGTGCTTATACAGTGCTGAGATGTTGCATACTTGGGTAAATTGGGCTCTTGGTGGGAGTTGGGACTCGGGCATGGTTTGTCCGCAGATGTGTTGTTGACGTCAGGGGTTGTTTGTGCACGTGGATGTGTCAGAGTGTGACCTGCTCCTTTACGGATGTGGTCCACACTCAGCCACCTCGGTGTCGTGGCGTGCAACATGTCATGATTTATTGACTGCAGCCATGCTATTCGTCATGCAGTGTCACTTGCATTGTCAGTGTGGCTCACAGACATGCCGCTTTGCTAGGTTTGGCACATGTGCATGGGTTGGTTGTGAGATTGGTGATGTGTGGGAAGGGCCCACTCTGGGCACATAGTCGACGGGGGCCTACTTGCTGTTTCTAGGTGTGCTGCAGTGTGCCAAGGGGATCAGGGACATGATCCAGAGTCATTGTGGGTGTGCACTGTGCTATACTTAATTGTGCATGTGTGACATTGTGCCCATCTCCCCCCATCCCCCCAGTCCCTGGTCATTACTCACCCTGTTGCTGTTGTGTCAGGTCATGTTGAGCAGTGTCCGGTCCCCCAACTCCTGCCACCGTCTCCACACTGATGACTGTGGACACCATTTCCTCCATCTCATCCAGCTCCTCATGTGGTGCTGGACTCCCACTTCCGGTCTGAATTGCTGCCTTCTGGTTGTTGCCGAGTTTCTGCTTGGTTTTGCACTTCACATCATTCCAGTGCCTCTTGAGCTCTTCCATTGTCCTCCTCAGCACTCCGACTGCATTCACCTTGTCCATGATGGACTGCCATATTCCATTTTTTGTTGCCAATGACACAGTGGAGGTGACGAACAGTTGTTGATGGTGTTCTATCACCTCCGTTATCAGGATCCTGTTTTCCTGCGGACTGAACCGCGTCTTCCTCTTCTTCTTCTCCTTGCCCTTCCATGACCCCGAGGTCCCAGGCTGGTCCTCCGTGGGGCTTGTGGGATTCTGGTTGTCCTCTGTACTTGCTCCGGCTTCCTCCATTGTGCTTCGCAGTTGTTTTGGTTTAGTTTGTGGGTTTTTTTTCTGCTTTTATAGTGATTTTTCCCGCCTGACGTGTGTGAATTGCAGGCCTGGCGCAGCATATCGCTGATTTTTTTATCGCGGTTGGGCCCAACGCCACTTTTTTCACGTTCGTCTTTAGATTTTTATCGCCGTCCCGGTAATTTTATCGCGGAAATTTGACGCGTTATCAGGAAACTATCGCATGTTACCGCCGTGTTCAGAATACGACGTTAACACAGAGTTATTTTCCCGCGATAGACGGCGATATGAAAAGTTAACCTATTTTGGCGATGATTATCGCACGTTCTTGAGAATATCCCCCTATGAATGCTTGTGGTGTTGTGAAGCTTCCGATTCAGGAGAATACACTTTTCGATTTGCCCTAGAGAACTTCCAAAAGTGTGTTACTGAAAGAGTCAGCACAGAAAATTAGAAAAAGCATTTAAGTGGGGAGCATTTGGGAAGTGAAGGAGGTGGATAAGATGTTAGTTTGAGTCATTTTTTTTAAACATGTGATTCAATTAATTCTTAAATATATGAATATATGGTGTCAATGTTTATGCAAAAAAAGGGTTATTTGAAATAGCTCATTAATAAATTAGAGTAGTTTTGTTTAGCGTGCACACCAGGGTAAAATGTATGATTTGTTTGCTCAGACTACAATCAATCAATCAATCAGGGGGTTTATAAAGCGCGCTACTCACCCAAGAGGGTCTCAAGGCGCTGGGGGGGGGGAAGAGGGGGCAAACTTGCCAGCCCCGACATTTTACAACTGAAATGAATTAACCAAAAGTTTAATGTTTGTAAGCTTTAAACAGGAGTTATTTTTACTTTGATGCATTTCACATGCCTCATTCTTTCTTCCTCCATAGAACCGGATCAGCAGAGTGACAAGTTTGTAGCAAATGCCATTCCTTTGTAGCCGCACAACGTAAACTTAAACACACATAGAAAGCAAAGGTGCAATGGTTTGTTAAAAGTTGTTATCGGGGCTTTCCTTAATTACAACTGACCTTTCACTGCATTCGAGCAAGAGCCAATGCCGCATAGGAAGAAAATTGATTAAAGGTCTCATTGTTTTCAATTATCTTTCTAAACTGGCTATGGGTCTGGGGATACTGTAGCACCTGCCTCACCCCTAGTTCTAGCACCCCTGGTGCTAATTATAAATTGCCTCTTCCAATGACATCTGCTCCACTGTTCTGTCTCAGTGTCGGGGCATCTGAAGGGCGTGGACTTAGGGAGCACGAAGCTATTCGAGGTAAAATTCCATAATGGTGCAAATGTCTGATTCCTGCTGTTTGTATATCTGTACAATTCATTCCTTCATGGGGATGAATGATAGTTATTCTACAACAACTACTGTAAAAGTAACTTTTACGTGGAGCTGATTGCTCAAGAAAATGCACCTCTGCATTTTGTAAATAAACGTTTGTAGTCGTAAACAGCACTAATTTGTGTAGCCCTGTGCTGCGCATTCGTTCAAAGTGAGTTTTACATGTTTTGTTGCATGATCAATGGCGCAGTGCACAGAGACCCCTCCATTGCCACACAAAGAGGCAGAAACATTAAATAAACATTGATGCAGACCCATCTGGTCCTGATGGTGAGCACATCCTAGAGTACTTGACTCTGATGTCATGTGTGAGCCCTGAAGGTGACTCATGGCATGGCACTGACCTGTCCCTTGCCCTGCCTACCTGTGTATGAGGATGACCGCTGGTAATGGTGTTTGTTGTACCTAGGCTCCAAGTGGTGCCTTGGCCCACTCTGACAAGAGACCTCTGTCCAAGGTGAGCCCCATAGCCAAGCTCTTCGCCTCCCCAACTTCAACAGCCTGCCTTCATTGTGGATTCTGGCCCATTCGGTCTGCAAAGACCACAACCAAATTGTCTTTCAGCCTCACCATTTTTCTTCTAAGACAATGACGGAGTGAAAATGAAGCCCATAAAGGCTCGTAGATATAATCCTTGTGTGTGAGCCGTGTCGTGATAGGGAGCACAGGGCATATTGGTCCTATCACAGTGGTATTACATCACAAAGGGCCATGGGGCATATTAGCAAGGGCTTTAGCGCCACTTTAGCGGCACTTTTTGCCGCTAAAGCGGCGATTTTTTAATCGCCCTATCAGCAAGCTGTCGCTAACATGTGTTAGCGACAGCTTTCTGGCGATAGCGGCCCGTTTTCCCATCACCTTGTATGCCAGCGATAATTATCGCTAATGACATGCAAGGTAGGCGTTCCCAACTAAAAGCGACTGAAAACAGTCGCTAACACAACTTCCCCCTATTAGCAACGCAGGCGAAGCGATGAAAAAATTCACGCTAAGCGCGAATATCGCTAGAATTTAACACCTGCTAAAAACATGACTTACCTGTTTGTTGTATGGGAGGTGGATTGTCAGGCTAAGTCCCCCATGGCGTTAATGCGTGAATATCGCTGGATTTCCAGCGATATTCACGCATTCACCGCTATCGCTGGATATTTTATCGCATTGGAGATAAACGTTGCTAATAGCGTGTTATCTCCGCGATAATATCCAGCGATAGGCGGCGATAAAAAAAAACGCGCTAAGCGCGGTTTGCGATAATTATCGCAAGTTGTTGCTAATATCCCCCTCTATTATCAAGAAGGACGTTAAAATTATCGCCGCTTTAGCAGCAGGAAACTGCCGCTAAAGCGGCGATAATGGGCTTGATAATATGCCCTTGTGAATTCCCATAGAAGCCCACGTTCTGGTGTGAACATGGGCTTCTATGGGAATTCACAAGGGCATATTATCAAGCCCATTATCGCCGCTTTAGCGGCAGTTTCCTGCCGCTAAAGCAGCGATAATTTTAACGCCGTTCTTGATAATATGGCCCAATATGTTCTACCAGTCTTCCTGCTTCACCACATTGGGCGTCACTTTCCCTACCATGCCATCAAAAGCATGAGGTTTTCGAACGAGGCTAGCACTAGTTTGCGGTGGAACATAAATTGACCTGCACATGTATTAAGACCACCTTTGCTGCAGACATGATCTATGACCGGTCTCGGCAGAAGGCTATAACCATACCCAAAGTGCATTACGAATGTGTGCTGACGTGACAACAGGTTAAGATTTATACCATTTGGCAGAGAAGAGAATGGTATTTGTGGTGAATATGATGAAGCTACAGTTCTGGATCGAGGGAAATTGGTACAGCAGTGTCTGGGAAATTTGAATGTGCTGCAGAGCAGCAATTTATTTTATTCCTGAATAAGTGGATTTGATGTGAACTTGTATTAAGATACACCGACAGTGAGCCATGCTAAGGGTGATATTGAGAGGCAACAGAAGCCTAAAACAATTTTCGGACCCAGCACTTTTTTTTTTTTACAAATTAGGCACTGGAGATGTGTGCGCATTTAGAGAAATTATCCTCTCAACAACCTTTTACTGTGGGAACCGAGTACCTCATAATTCTTGCATCCTATAAATTTACCACAACAGAATGCCCACAGATTCATGACTTGGAGACAGCGTTCAACCTCAATTTCATGAGGAAATGTGTCAGATATACAGACAATTAAGGCAAACGGCCCACTCAATAACTGACTTCTAGATCAGCAGTATAAAGTTAAGGGTTTTATAAGGGTTTTATTTCAAAATTCAAAAGATGCGGTACAGAATAATAGCCATTAACGCTCTCAGCAAATAGAGCATTACAGAGAAGTGCAAAATCAAAAATATTCAAAGTCCCAAGTGGGCTGCAAAATCCAAAGGGAAATGTACAACATCACTAGTAGAATGGGAAAGTGTTTTGTATTTAGGCTATCAGGGCACCTTTAGCACCGCTTCCAAAGGTCCAGGACTGGAGGGGCACCAGTTGGAGGATCAGGACTCAGGCTGGGTCCAGGTGCGGGTTCAAGATGGTGGGAGCGTTTTCTGTCCCTGAGGCTCTGAGCAGGAGGCCAGCAAGCTAACCCTTGAAGTCACTCTGGAAGCATTGGGTTCAAGCAGGAAAGCAGGTCTCAAGTAGCAGGACAGTACTCTGAGGGCACTGGGCAGGCTTCAGGCAGCAGGGCATTCCTCTGAAGTAAGCAGCAGGCCACAGGCAGCAGGACAGTCCTTTGAGAGTCCTTCCGCAGGTCCCGAAGTAAACTGAAAAGTGGGTCTGAGGCTCCAGTTTTTAAACCTAGTGCCTCCTGGGAAGTGGAAGAAACATCTGAAATTTTCCACCTACAGAAGAGTCTGGAATTTCCTGCTTCCATGCCTCAGTCCCAGTCTGTCTGCAGACACAATAGGCTAGTGTGAAGTTCTTTGTGTGTGACCCGAAGCAGTGTCTTTGGAGTGAAAGTTGGGCAGTGCACAGCTTCACACCCTATTCTGCCTTGGATGGACCTCTATCGTGTGACTGCCTGGGACGAATGCACGAAGGACAACTGCCGAGTCATCTGACCCAGGAACAGGCTGCAGACACCAATTGTAGGCACTGATTGTGCCACCAACTTAGGTAGCATCTTAAACATACCTCAGGTCTGCCACTGCAGCCTGTGTGTGCAGTTTTACACTGCCATGTCATCCTGGCAAACTAAACCTTTTGCCAGGCCTGAACCTTCCTTTTTAATATATATAAGTCACCCCTAGGGCAGCCCATGGACAGCCCAGAGGGCTGGGTGCAGTGTATTTTAAAAGTTGGAATGTAGAGGCATATTACCAAGGATTTGCGATAATTATCGCAAAGCGCGCTTAGCGCTGTTTTTTTTATCGCCGGCTATCACTGGATTTCATTGCGGAGATAACGCGTTATTATCAACGCTTATCTCCAAGGCGATAAAAAATCCAGCGATAGCGGCGAAACCCAGCAATAGCGCGAGAAATCAAGCGATAAATTCACTGCGCTAATGAAAAGCTTGCTAATAGGCAGGTGAGGACTTAACCTTACAATCCACCTCCCATTGACAAGATAGTTAAGTCAAGTTTTTATCAGGTGTTAAATTCCAGCGATAATCGCGGTTAGTGCGACTTTTTTTATCGCTTCGCGGGCATTGATAATAGGGGGAAGTTGTGTTTGCGACTGTTTGCAGTTGCTTTTAGTTGGGAACGCCTACTTTGCATGTCATTAGCGATAATTATCGCTGACATGCAAAGCGGCAACAAAACGGCCGCTATCGCCATTAAGCTGTCGCTAACAGCTGTTAGCGACAGCTTGCTAATAGGGCGATAAAAATATCTCCGCTTTAGCGGCAAAAAGTGCCGCTAAAGCGGCGATAACGCCCTTGCTAATATGCCCCGTAATTTTAAGTTTTACATGTCCTGGTGGTGAAAAACTCTTAAATTCAGTTTTCACTACTGCAAGGCCCACCTCTCCCAAAGGATAACATTGGCATTACCTAATTACATTTAATAAGCTGTAACTTACAAACTTAGTTCATGTTTGGTTTCTTTGGAATTATAATGAAAACTCCTCTCTTATGATGTAGTCTGACTATAAATTACAATTTTGAAAATGCCACTTTTAGAAAGGAAACAATGGACTGGGATGCAGTGAAGGAAGTGGCCCTCTAGGGCCACTCGGGTTTTCTCACAACCACCTGCTATGCCTTCCCAAGAATGAAGAGTCGGTCAGACAGTAGAGAATACAAACTTACATGTTTATTAGAAATGCTCTGCAGAGGAGTCCATCATGACCTGCACCCTAAGATGTCTGCCGAGGGACTGACACCCCAACAGTCTACAGTGAGCAATCATTCTTCCCCAAGAGCCTCCAAGCCCGCCCACCATGGAAAACTACCGGCCTGGGCCGAACATGAACAATGGAGGCACAGGGAGATGAGCTACCACCTGCCAGATGGGTACATGTTATCAGAAACCCAAGGCCACTGCGCCGGGTCTCAGCGTCTCCTAATGTGGGAGCAGAACTACACACTTGGATAGGTATGTGAGAGCAGAATGGTCTCCTCATTAGCAAGTCGGGAAACAACCTTGGACAGAAAGAAAAAATAATAACGAAATACAGTGTTCTGCTGAGGCAAGCATTAGGAGCCATGAGGCCTAACTCAGGCACAGTCTAAGCAGCCTAATAAGGCTTGTGAAAAACAAAATGGAGTCACACTCGCTAACTGAAGCCTGCACATTACGGGGATAACTCAGTGGGTTGCATAACGTGAATACAACTGGCATCTATTTAACCACACATTGCTAACCTAATATAACGTGAAAAGAGTGCATTGCAGGGATGGGAATTTGAAACCTAACAGACCCTCCTTTTAGTATGGGTGGTTAAATGCTTTATTTGCTATCCGGTAGGGTCTTTACAATTCTAAGGGGGAGGAAGGAATTGCATAGGCACTCAGGTAACAAGGGGGAAAACAAGCAACACATGAGCATTGAAATCATTTAATACTCAAAGATGCCCTCGTCTATGACCATCATATTCTGAATTTCCTGCATCATCATAACAGAAATCTTGTTATCACTTCTTGGCAATGTAGGAGTAGGCGTAAGTTTACTCATACAATAGGTGCAACAGGCTGGAAGGCAGTTAATGCATAAGCAACAGGTAAAGATCACTCCTGCGATGGCTATTAGGACAAGTAATATCTTCCAACCCCATGATGTCACCAGATTCCAGATTCACCCTGGGAGAGACCATGAACCATTATCCTGATGGATATCTGAGGCAAGTCTGTGTAATTTCTGTATTGCGGAATACACAGTAGGGGCACTATCAGGGATATACACACAGCAGCACAGCAGCTGCTGCCGATGACGCGACAGGCTCCACCCCTATCAGCCAGAATGACGTCTAAAACCATCCGATTTTGAAGAGAAACGAGCCTTGTAGCCTGAAGCTCGACTGTAATGTTAGTCAGTATACCGGCAGTAGTATTAATAACTCCCTCAACTACCCTAGCAAGGCGACGAATATTACGACTATTGAACATGGGACCCCAGAACAGCAGAATGCCCTTCATTATGTCAGTAAATTGCTGCAGGGAGGTATCTGTCTGATCAATATCGTGTGGATTAACAACTCTCCTAAGTCGGTGTACCTGAAGGTCCCTACGCTGTAGTCTATGATCCTTGTGGTAATTGGACGGTGCAATGTAAACGGGAGGCAAGAGAAAGGACACATAACACCGGCCAGACCACCCTCTCGGAAGCCATGTATAAGCCTGCTCCCCAGAGATGAAGTATACATTCGGAGGTGTAAGCAAAGGTGGGCTGCTAGTAGTGTTCAATCGGTATGTGTAGTTTCAATGACTCCGTCCTACTGAAATGTTCCCTATTCCTTCAACACAGAAACTAGCTGTTGCATTGATCACAGGGACAGGCATGGCTTTGTCTTCAGTGATATTGCGCTCCTGGAAACGATTAAAGTATTCAGTGACATTAATTCCTTGGAAATCTAACATTTCATTTCGTAACCAGGTGACATTTTCGTGAGCTTCGAATACATTCATACAAGCATCTGGGTGCAGGGTACCCTCCTTGCCATCTGCCCCGGGGTTATATCCCTGGTGTACCACTATATACTCCAATGCTGCTTCGTAGTCTGCCTGTACCATTTTCATAACGTCAGCATGATAATGCATGTATACCATAGAGAGCAGTTGGAACCAGGCTTCACAGCTACCCAAATATGATAGGGGCAATGACACTAGCAAATCATTTTTATGCATAACTGAGGGAAGTAGCCCACACACCCAGCAATTCGTGTCATTGGTAGTACTGAGTACCTGATGAAGCATCTGAACAAAAGCATTTTGTGCATAAGTCTGTCTATGTCTCTCCTTATGTGGGTCCAATGTAACAAACAAGTGCTCTGCTGGAACCGGGGTAGTCCCTATCAAGGTGTGCACAGGATGTTGTTCCTCTAGGTACCAGACCACCCCAAATACGACTAGCAAGGAAAGCAAAATTATTACAAAAAACACTATTTTACTCTTAGTGGACCAAGAGGACCAAACAGGACCATCTGGAGTGGGACGCGGAGCCGCAAAGGGCTGCTCCTCATCAGGGATAGGACAACCAAAGGGATACATTTGGAAAACTTCAAGGGCAACTTATAGGTGTCAAAAGGGAAAGAAACATTCATGGGCTAGAGCCACTTAATGCAACAACAGTACCAGAGGGCACAAGTCACCCAGCATCCGTTTAGAGCCTCGCCGGTAGGCTCCTATTGTTCATCAACGACGGTGCCATGAAGCACTCCCACGGAGGAGCTGCGCGATCGCAGCCCTTGCAGAAAAACAAATCCTTTTTCTTTCAGGATAGGGCACCCTCCCTCCTGAATACCTTAAACTACCCTACCTATCGTGTCCAGTGTCCAAGGCAGTGCACCAGTGTTGCTCACCCTAGTCTAATACAGGCACCTTAGGCACAGCACCTGCGCCCTAAGCTCAAGCCCTTCCCTAACTCCTAGACTGTTCGGCTGGTGCACCGTCCTTTTTCCGGGGCCTCAGATTATACTTTGTAACTCCAGGCACAGTTTCATCAACAAAAAGGGTCAGAAACTCAGGATCAGATGGGCATCGAGATTCAGATTCCGGTGTGTTAGAGACAGTGTTATTCGGGGCGGCCCTTATCTCTGGTGGGATCGCCTCAGACAGAACTGCATCACTTTCTTCGTCCGTCTGTGCCCACCTCACCTGGGCGTCAGAGAAGGGAATGAAGCGTGGCACCTTCTCACACTCCTGATCACCGATGCCTTCGTTGACCCAACGGTCGTACGGGAGCAGGAGAGGCACCCTTTTCACATGAGATGTATGGATCCAGTGATTTCTGCCGTCCACCTTTACAGCCGTTCTAGTGGTGATAAGTATGATGATTGGCCCCTCCCACCTCGGCTCCAGGCTGCTCTTTCGTTGGAAGTTTTTAATCATCACATAATCACCGGGCTGTATGCACTGCCCGGGCCCCTCTTATCGCAGGGGTACTGGCAGCAATGTGGCTTGTATCTGTTGATGAAGAGAACGAAAATCTTTAGACAATTCATACAGGTAGTCTACAAGCAGGGGGTACTCTATCTCGGAAAAGTGCTTGGGTCTGGGGATGCCCCACAAATTAGCAGGGTGTCCGAAGACCACCTCGTAAGGGGACAACCCTGTTCTAGAATTCGCTGTCGCTCTGGTAGATAATAAAGCCAAGGGTAATGCATCTGGCCATCTCAGTCCTGTGCTTTCTTGAATCTTTGCCAACTTCTGTTTGAGAGTACCATTGTACTTCTCAACCAGGCCTGCCGACTGGGGTGATTAGCTGCATGAAACTTCTGTTTAATATGCAAACCTGTGCACACCAATTCAATGACTTTTGCATTAAAGTGGCTTCCGTTATCACTCCAGATCACGCGTGGCGACCCATAGCGCGGGAACTACTCTTTTAGAAGTGCCTTCGCCGTCGCCATAGCTGTATTCTCTTTAGAGGGGTAAGCCTCGATCCATTTACTGAATGAGCAGATCATTACTAGCACATACTTTAGGTTATTAACTTGTTCCATTTCGATGAAATCCATCTGAAGAACCTCGAAGGGAAGGAAGGCGGTGAAAAATTACCAGCGGGTGTAGGGGTACCTTTCTCAGGGTTATGCTTCAGACAAATGAAACAATGCTTCACTAGAACCGTGGCTGTCTTAGCGATATTATCATTCTGCCATACTGGGTCCAGCAACTTGCATATTCCTTTGGCACTAATGTGCGCCGGGCCGTGGGCCATGGTAACAACAGGGAGCACATCGCTGCTTCCCTGACAAGTCAGTCCAACACCCATCCTCATCCAAGCGACCTGTTCTCTCCTCCCACATTGCTAATTCATCTACAGTCGCCTCACCCTGGATTTCCCTGACATTCTCCAATGTGTCTTCGAACATTCCATTGTCTGGGACCCACCTAGCGGGACCTGCCACCAACATCTTTGTCATCTTTGATGGAGCTGTCTCCTTAGCTGTCTGGTCTGCGAAAGCATTTCCCCTCCCCACATCATCTGTAATAGCCTTATGAGCGCTACATTTCACTATTGCTAACTTACAAGGAAGTGTCAATGCGGACAGCAGTCTATGTATCAATGGCCCCTTCTGAATCCGCAGTCCGTGCGAAGTCAAGAACCCTCTCTCCGCCCAGAGGCCACAAAATTATGGGCCACCCCAAAGGCGTACTGGCTGTCGGTGTAGATATTAACAGCCAGTCCCTCACTTAACTCACAAGCCCTGAGGAGGGCAACCAACTCTGCAACTTGGGCCGATTGCTGTGGGATACGGGATGTCTCAACTACAGTGTGTAACGTTGTTATTGCATAGGCTGCAGTGGTGGTGCCACCTGGTAACGTCAAACAAGAGCCATCGACATATAGTTCCCCTGGGGGGTCAGATAAGGGAACGTCAGTCAGGTCTACCCATCCCTTCGTTTCTTCCTCAGTCCGAAATAAACAATCATGGACATCATTGTCCTTTTCTTCCGAAGGGAGGGGTAGTAACGTGGCTGGGTTCAGAGTAGCACATCTTTTGATGGTAATGTGCGGAGCAAACAGGGTCAGTTCATAGCCAGTTAGACACGCACTAGTAAGGTGTTGCATTTTTGTCTTATTCAATAGCGTATCCACAGCATGGGGTACCATTACTGTGAGAGCAGTATCAAGGACGAGCCCTGCCGATTGCCTGATAGAAACTGCCACCGCTGCGGCAGCTCTCAGACAGCTCGGGAGCGGTCTGGCGACATTATCAAGCATGGCAGAGAAGTAGGTGCAGGGTCTCTGCCTACCAAAGAAACCCTGTGTTAGAACAGAAAGCGCGCAACTGTCCACCTCATGCACGTAGAGCAGAAAAGGCTTCTGGTAATCAGGAGTACCAAGCACAGGAGCAGAGCAAAGAGCAGTCTTTAATTGCTCAAATGCTTGCTGGCATGCAGGTGTCCAAGGCAGGGGTTCATGCACATCTTTGGTGGTCAGGTAAAGAAGGGGTTTTGTTAGTAGGGAGTAGTTAGGGATCCAATGCCGACAATACGATGTTATCCCTATAAACATGCGTACCTCGGGTTGGGTTTTAGGGCCAGACATGTTAGTAATGGCAGCTATGCGCTCAGGTGTTAGTCTGCGACCCTCCTTCGACAGTAGGTGACCTAAATAGGTGACCGCCTGTCGACAATACTGGAATTTGGAAAGTGACACCTTGTGTCCATGATGCGCCAGATGCAATAATAATTTAACTGTAGCATCTTTGCAACAATCCTCATTGTCCGAAGCAATAAGGAGGTCGTCAACATACTGCAACAGCACATTACCAGGGGGAAAATCCAAAGAATCCAATTGAGCTTTCAAGGCTTGGCTATAAATACTACGGCTTTCAGTATAGCCTTGTGGAGCACGACAGAATATAAAGCTCCGACCGGCTATTGCGAATCCAAACAGATATCAGCTATCTGTATGGATTGGTATGCTGAAGAAAGCATTTTTCAAGTCAATCACAGAGAAAAATGTTGCTGACGGGGGAATCATTGTTAAGATCGCTGTAATGTCCGGAACCACAGGATATTGGGGAACTATGATCTTATTAACCTCTCTGAGGTCGATCACAAAACGGTAAACGTCAGGGTGGGCATCAGGAGAATCCAAGGGCGCCTTTTTAAGAATAGGAAGAATAGGGCTATTACACACATTGCCACAGTCTCTAAAACCACGCCAGATTTAATCAAATCCTGTATTATGTGCAATAGGGCCTTTTCACCTGCCTGGGATATCTTGTACTGGGAAACACGTGGCAATTGAGCATTGTCTCTGATCTGTATAGAAACTGGCGGGATCTGGAGTAACCCCACATCTGTGCCTCCTGTAGCCCATAACGTACGTGGCACATCTCTAAACTCAGCAGGAAGGGGGGCATCCTTCGCAAAGCACTGTTTGGCACGGGCTACCTGCGGTCCAATAGTCATGTAAACACCGTCTGGAGAACAAAAAATTGTCGCATGCAACCTTTTTAATAAATCGAGCCCTAACAAATTTTCCCCGCAATTTGTCGTCAGTAAAAATGGTGAATCGGCCGTAAAGGGGCCAATAGTCAAAGCAAGAGGCTTTGAAATGGGGCTAATGACCGGCACACCTGAGAAACCCACCGACACATTGTTTTGGCCAGACAGAGCTGCCCCTGGGACCAGTGAACGGGAAACAGAGCTATTCATAGCCCCTGTATCAACAAAAATGTTTTCAGCAGTACCCTGTAAATCAGCAGTGACATAAGGTCCATTCTGATCTATAGGGACAGGAACTGGTCCCTCACCCTGTCCTCGGCTGTCCTAGCTGTGAGACAACCCTGTCACTTTGTCCATGTCATAATCGTCATGATAGTACTGCCGTCCTCTGGGGTCGTCAAAATAATTCCCTCTCTGCCTATTGTGTGATGTATCCTCTGTCTGCATCCCCCCTCTACCTCCTGTTCCTCGTCCGCGTCCTCAAAAACCCCGACCCCTCGGGCCTCACCTTTCTGTAACAATTCCGTACACTCATTCCACCAATGTCCCTCCTGCTTGCAGTACGCACATTGATTGAGCCTGAGGGGCTCGTTTGAAGCACCACCTCTGCCAGACTGGGGCGGCTGTTGGGCCGAACCCGAACCTCTACCTCGTCCATTTCCCCTCGCAACTTGCTGCATCAATACCCTCGTCTTCAAATCCTTTGACTTTTTCTCCACCCTTTCCTTGTCCTCATTCTCTCTATGTTCGTAATATTGTGCCATACTCAATATCACGGACGGGGATGATGTCGTCCAAGTACTTTCCGAAGCCTGCAACTGTGTTGCAATCTCGGGAAGTAAGTTAGTGACAAATCTGTTGACAAATAAACGAACACCACCCTCCTGTGACAGGTCCTGTCCACTAAAATCTAAGAACACCCCTTCAAATCTAGTAAAGAAATCCGACACACTTTCATCCTTCTTCTGGGACACGCAGTCAACTTATCCCAATCCACTCTCTTTGGCGGGATAAGTGAGTGCATGTATGTGATAATACGCCCTGGCAAAGCGAGGAGCTCCGCTTTCGGCTTGTCGCTGGGCTTCCGCTCTTTATCCCAAGCCCTGATCTCATCCCATGTTCCCCCCAACTCTAGTGCATGATCCTGCGTATGGACTTGCCTCCATATATCCACTGGTACCAACAGGCCTAAAAACACCTCTATGTCAGCTAGCGTCATTACTGTGGAGGAGGCCGCCTCTGTCAATTCTTTATAATATGCAGTAGGGTTTTTCCGGGGGTCCGGCAGCTGGCTCTTTAAGGATAGGACCTCAATCCTCTTCCAAGGAGTATAGATCCATTGCTCCTGAAACCGACCGTCGACTCGTTGTCTAATCACAGCATTGGTGGAATCGCGCAGTTCTGGAATTTCAGGGTGGTAAATGGGATGCTGTGTCCCCATTGTCGGAACCTTCTGGAGCAATCTACCTCGGTAACCCACTAGTGTCGTTATATTGCTAAAAACCTCATTGGGAGCCATACCTGCAGCATATACCCTATCCTGTATGTCATATATTATTTGCGGTGCAACACCTTGAAAACACTGTTCCCACAACTCTATCAGCATCGCTGACGTGTTTAAGGGCATGCTGCTGTATAAATGGCTTATAATCTTTCATCACACTCCACATATCCTCCACGCTATAGATCGGGTGCCGAGCCCACTAAGCTGCTTGATCCACCACCATTTTCTTTTCCTCATCACCCACTGCAGAACGCACCAACACTTTATCCATCCGATCTCGCGCTGCTGCCCAGTTCACATCATGCACGCCACGCGCAGGAGTTTTGACATTCAACTGTGCCTGGTGTGTCACACTCACGGGGGAAGGAGCAGACGCAGAGACAGGTACCATCATGTAGGGAGACAGGGTGGTAGGGGTGAAAGGGGGAGCAGCAGTCGACACAGAACTGATAGACTGGGCAGGGGAGCTAACAGCACCCGCCCCGGTGACTGGTGTGAGTAGAAGAGAAGCAAGAGGGGCCGGGGCTGAAGCGGTAGCATTAGAAACAGGAATGCTAGAAAGGGCGGCACTAGGGGCCAAGGACTGAGAGGTCGGGACTGCCGGATATATCCGTTCAGGGGCATAAGGAGGAGGAGGACGAGAATCCAACAGATCTTCGACGAAATCATCACCTTCCTCTCTAGTAACATAGCACTTATCTGTCTGTAACCGAAACTTTCTATCTGCACATTCTATACCCTTCTCTATCTTTCCTCTTTCATAGGCTACTGCTTTCTGTGTTATAGTTGGTGTCTGCCTCCTCTGGGCCTCTTTCTCTGCTCTCAGTCGCCGCTGCTTTGCTTCTTTCTGCCATACTCTTGGAGAATCAAACATCGACTGTCTGCTCCTCCTAGCGAACAACTTGTCCTGCAAGAAGTTCAATTTCTGTTCATCAAACGAGCCAGTAAGCGGCTACTGTAACTCAGCATTGTCCCTTGTATATTTATGCCACAATGTGCTGAACATAACAGGGCCAATACCATGTTTAACGTAAATGTCGAAATTTGGAGAACCCTCCGGAGGTGCAGGCTGGCTCTCTTCCAATCGAGCATCAGTAGAACCACATCGACATCCAAAACATCCCAATTTGCTGAAACAAGGCATCTTAATATAAGATATATGCACTGTCCCTAACGGACAAGTAAAACACCAACAATCAACACACTAAGACAAGATAAAGTAGCAAATATTAGTTACGAAGCCAAACAAAAACGGTCCAGGGACCACTCCCTACAGTCCGGAGACTGTATCAAATTCAAGAAGACAGGCTCCAGCCCCAGACCTTTTCAAGCATTAGCCAAATTACCAGTTGGTCTGGCAGACTGTTTGCGGGCAGTCCCGGACCTTTTCAAGTGCGGGCCAAATTTCCAGGTTGTCCGGTGAACTGTTCGCAAACACTCTGTGCCTTTTTCAAGGGTCCGCAGACCCACCAAGTTCAAGACAAGACAGTCCGGAGACCGCACCAAGACACAGTCCGTCGACTCGTGTTGTTCAAGCAAGGCAGTTCAAAAACTGCAGACAAGACAGTCCGGAGACTGTATCAAGACACAGCCCGCAGGCTCGTGCCATCGAAGAATGGCGCCATTTTTCCAAGAATCAAATCACTCACCTGGCGCACACAGGTCAAGTCAAGTTATTCTCCACTGCCGACTCTTTGGACCAAACGGTCAACTCCAAGGTTTCGCCTTCTCAGGACCCCAGCTGGTGACCACTAGACGAGGGGGCGCCCGATCAGCCAGGCGGGGCAGCTGCGAGAACCAAGCTCGGTCTTGTGTGGGGTACCCCGATCCGCCCAACCGACCAAACGCACCCCGACCCTACAACCCAATTACGGGAGAGTCGGATCACCTTGCGGGGTCCCTGTTCGGGCGCCAACTGAAGGAAGTGGCCCTCTAGGGCCACTCGGGTTTTCTCACAACCACCTGCTATGCCTTCCCAAGAATGAAGAGTCGATCAGACAGTAGAGAATACAAACTTACATGTTTATTAGAAATGCTCTGCAGAGGAGTCCATCATGACCTGCACCCTAAGATGTCTGCCAAAGGACTGACTCCCCAACAGTCTACAGTGAGTAATCATTCTTCCCCAAGAGCCTCCAACCCCGCCCATCATGGAAAACTACCGGCCTGGGCCGAACATGAACAAAGGAGGCACAGGGAGATGAGCTACCACCTGCCAGATGGGTACATGTTATCAGAAACCCAAGGCCACTGCGCCGGGTCTCAGCATCTCCTAACGTGGGAGCAGAACTACACACTTGGATAGGCATGTGAGAGCAGAATGGTCTCCTCATTAGCAAGTCGGGAAACAACCTTGGACAGAAAGAAAAAATAATAACGAAATAGTGTTCTGCTGAGGCAAGCATTACGAGCCATGAGGCCTAACTCAGGCACAGTCTAAGCAGCCTAATAAGGATTGCGAAAAACAAAATGGAGTCACACTCGCTAACTGAAGCCTGCACATTACGGGGATAACTCAGTGGGTGGCATATCATGAATACAACTGGCATCTATTTAGCCACACATTGCTAACGTAATATAACGTGAAAAGAGTGCGTTGCAGGGATGGGAATTTGAAACCTAACAGCAGCCTTGAGAGATTAACAGGGGCTGAGATTAATTCAAGACTTCCATCCATCACAGTTTTGTGATGTGGGTCCCGTGCACACTATGTCACTGGAACCAAGCTGTACCCGGCTGATGAGTCCATAACTATGGAAAACACGGTCCTGGGTTGCTTGCTTTCTGGTTCAGGGAGAACCTGGCTTAGCAGTTGGGCCTGGACTGTTCCTAATGCAGAAGGGTCAATACTGATATGCATATAGTTGGGTCCAAACTGATGTGGTATGGTGTCCAAAATGACAAAATTATGATGGATTTAGTGATTATCAGTGGCTGAGATTAATTCAAGCAATCCATTCCTCACTGTTTTGTATACTTATTGTGTTGCCCTAAGTGGGACGGGTATACTCAGACGTGGGTCCCTTGCACACTGTGTCACTGGAACCAAGCTGCACCCGGATGATGAGCTGGTAACTAGCGCAAAACTGGTCCTGGGTTGCTTGTGTTCTGGTTCAGTGAGGATCGAGCTGGACTGTTCCTATTGGAGCAAGATCAAGACTCTTTTGGATATAGCTGGGTCCAAACTGACGTGGCATAGCGTGCAAAATAACAATGGATTGGGATGTGGACCGAGTGATTACCAGTGGATGAGATCAACCCAAGCATTCTATCCATCACTGTTTTGCATACTTTTAGAAAGTTGACATTTTCTTGCCTTAGCCATTTAGTGTCTACAGTCTGTCTCTGGGTCACATGACCGGCTGTAGCTGACAGTTGGGCTTTGTGTAATCCTCCTAGACAGCCAGACACAATAGAGAGCTTAGGTGTGACTGGATGGTCCATCACTGGAAGGATGGGAGGGTGGAGCTGGACACAGCCCTACATACAATTGAATAGGCTGTGTCCTGCCTCCACACAAAGGGATGCATATCCTCCATAGTTACTCTGGAGCCAGGACAGGGGAGGCAGGAAACCTGTGCACTTCAAAGGATATAAATATTGGACCTCAGAAAACAACTCTTACACTTCTGGAACTGTGGAAGACTGAAAGAAGGGCTGCTGTGCTGCTGAAAGCATTGCCACACTGCTGCACTGCTACACTGAAGGCATGCTTCCCTGCTCTGCTGACGTGGTGTTTGCTGCCCTTTTGCCTGAGTGAGAAGGACTGTACCTGCATCTATTTAACTCAGGACACGGAGTGGCTCCAAGGGCGAGTTGGCTGTCTTTCCAAGTAGAGCGTAAAGGAGAGACGCTTCCAGCAACCTTGAACTCAGCACCTGCACTCTGCCTTCTATGAGTCCTATCCTGCTAAGCGGTGCCACCCCAGTCCTGGACCTTTGGAAGTGAGCCTGAAGGTGCGCTGCCAGCCCATCTGTGGATCCAGCAGAACCGACACATCTCCTCTGCTACATGGGGCGACCCCGAGCAGGACCGACATATCACCTATGCTGCAAGACTTCCCTCAGAGCATGGACTCCACATCAACCTCTCAGTCTGCATTGGAATCGCCACTGCACAATGCCTCCCTGATGAAGGCACTCGCATCATAAATCACTCGTTGACAGCCGCCTCGATGACAAAGCAAGTTCTCGCACTGCCACTTCGCAACTTCTTGGAACCAACACATCGCCTCGGCTGCGTGACGCATCCTCTATGAAGGACTTTGCATCGCAAGCTCTCATAGATGAAATCCTAGACAACGACACAGGACCTCACATTACAGCTTCATAGCTCCTTGGGATCGATGCATCGCCTCAGTTGTGTGACACATCCTCGATGCAGGACCTTGCAATGCTCTCCAACAAAGATTAAAGGTACTTTTCTCCGGAGGGCCTAACTAGGCCCCTGTAGTCCACCTGAGCTCCATCACGTTCAGTCTCAACGTGTGACTTTGTCCTGGTCTAGCTCGACCAGACATCCCTTGTTGGGGCTTTGTGGTTGTTGGTGCAATTTTTAGTGAAATCTTTAAACCTACATAGCTCCTGTTCTACTGATGGGATTTTGGTTGTTTTGGTCTTGATTTCTTTATTAAAATTTACTGTTGCTTTCTAAATTGGTGTGGGATTTTCCTTATGTTGTGTTTTCACTTAATTACTGTTTGAAGTGGTGTATAACTACTTAACACATCACTTCTAAATTAAGACTGACCACCAATCATGGCTTTTAGGGTGTTTCAACCAGCCCATTGGTCTGTGGATGGTATGGTGTAGTGAACCTATAGGTCACCCCACACTCAGCCCACATGTATTCCAAGTATGCAGACATGAATTTTGCACCTCTGACTGATACTACTGCCTTAGGAAAGCCAACCCTAGTAAAACTACCAAGGAGGGCCTTGGCCACTGCAGGTGCAGTGGTGGCCTTATGGCAATTGCCTCAGGGTACCTGGTGGCATAATCCACTACCACCAGAATAAATGTATTCCCTGATGCAGTTGGAGGGTCAAGGGGACCAACAATGTCAATCTCTACTCTTTTGAAGGCTACCCTAACCACTGGAAGTGGAATTAAGGGGGCCTTCAGGTGGCTACCTGTCTTGGAACTAGCCTGACAGGTGGTACAGGAGTTGCAAAACTCCTTCAACTTCTAGGACATTCCTGGCCAGTAGAAGTCGTTGACTAACTGACTCCAGGTGTTTTTCTGACCAAGATGTCCAGCTAGGGGAATGTCATGGGCCAATGTGATGAGAAATTCTCTAATCTGCTGAGGCACTACCACTATCCTTGTGGCACCAGGTTTGGGGTCTCTGGCCTCAGTGTATAGGAGTCCCTCCTCCAATAGGTCCTGTGGGAACCACTGACACTTCCCCTTTCCTGATCTGCAGCTTGCTGCTTCAGGCCTTCAAAGGTGAGGCAGGTTCTCTGCCCCTGGCACAGATATTTCCTAAAGGGTCCACAGGTCCTAAGAGCTCTGCGGTTTAAGTCCCAAGCTCCTGAGGCTCATTTTCCTCTAGGGCTGACAAGTCTTCTCCCTGAGGAGAGGGGGCTTGGTATGGTGTCTGGTTTGAGGCTGGCTCCCCAGTCTTCCTGCCTTTTCTCTTGGAAGGTTGTTCCATCATTATAGGCTCCAACACTTCATTTTCACCTTGGGTTTTGCTTTGTGCCCTTGTTTTTGCACACACCCATTCAGTTATAACCAGCATTGCTGCATGGGTTTTCTTTTCTACCTCAGCCCTTGCTGAGTGCTCCAAATCATTTCTAAGCAGACAATGTACAGGGATAGCAGAAGACAACACTACCCTTTTGAGACCACTAACCCCTCGCCAATCTAAGGTCTCCAAGGCCATTGGATGTTCCTCAGCCTGAATGTCGGCATTGAGGAATATACAGACTATATAGATCTCTCAAACTGAGCTATCCGTTCTCTGAGATATTCCTTTTAGGACTTTTGATTCCGTAGCTCTTACAAAGGTCTCTCAGATGAGCATTGCTCAGTTCCATGTCAAGGGTCAGGTCAACCTCCTGAACCTGGCTATCAGAATCAGCCATTATTTGACTAAAGTTGGGACATTTTTATTAAATTAAAAACAATAACTATACACTAAGTACTTTGTCCTCACTAAAGAACAGATTTTTTAATTTCTAAACAGTTTCAGGGACTTAACCAAACCGCTAGCAGTTAACTTTAGAAATTTAGAAAAAATTGACCAATTACAAATTTGACTAGCTAAAGACAATTTTGGGATTTACACATGTTGTCAAATATTGACAGCGTGGTTCCAGCAAATGCAAAGTTCTCTATCCCACCGCTGAACCACTATATTTAGGAAGCTGACTCTCTGTATAGTGTACTAAAAAAAAGCACTGTGTAAAGAGTTCAGAAAATCCCAAAATGATACAGAAAGGTAAAAGCAGATAATTCTAATGCTCTCTTTGTGGTGATGTGGGTGAGCAGTTCGGCTTATAAGAGAGTAGTGCTAAACTTATGTCGTACTCACAGAGGCAATAAAGGAGACACACACTCAAGAATGAATCCGAGACAAATTTGTAAAAATAAAGTTGATTGTTATGTATTTTTTAAGACCAAGAACACAGTTTTAAGGCAAATACTTTTGTAGTTTTGATTTTTCAAATTTCAGAAAATATATCACTTTTGTGCGCAATTACGCACCATGGGAATCAATGGGGAAAAGGAGGAAAAATGCATATAAAATCAGGCAACACTTTCACAAAGTTCACCTTCTTTTTTTTTTTTTTAGGTCAGTACCAGGTCCAAAGTTCTAGCAGGAGAAGTTCAGGAGCATCCTGGATCAGGCGGGAGCAGAGTGTTGATGGTCTTGAAAACTGTTGTGCAAAGACAAAGGTAGCCATTGAAAATGCACTGCACAGGTAGACTTACAGGTAAGTCTGGTGGGTCTCCTTGGAGGGAGGAGGTCGCAACGAGCTAGGGACCACGAGAGCAGAGCTGGTTCATCAGTGCAGGGGCCGGTGGGGCCGGGTGCAGAGAGAAGAGGTCAGCCGGGTGACGTGCATCTTCAGGGTCCTCACGGTCAGGAGCAGGCAATTTGGAGAGGCAATCTCGGGACAGCTGGGCCACTCAGGAAATGGGTCTTGGGTGTCTCGACATCCCTAGATGGGTGCTTGCTACAGGTGCTTTGAGAGTCTGAAGTGGACACTTCTTCTTGGATTTTACTGTTGTGGGTCTGGTACCCCAGATATTGGTACTCCATCACTCCGGTAGGTCCTGGTGCCTCCAAACTTGGTAGAGAGGCAGATCTGACCCTGCGGAGCTGTTGCACCTCTTCTTGCTTTTGGTTCTGCGTTGAGGTTGTCGGGGAGCAGCAAGTCGACAAACCGGACTTCATGGGATCATGACTGTGGTGTGCAGGGGGGTGATACCTTCACTCAGAGAGAGTTTCTCTGTTATTTCTCAAAGGCTGGAGGTGCTCTGTTGTTCTTGAAGTCCTTTCAGGTTTCAGGATGACACAGCAGCAGTGATTGCCGAGTCCTTCTTCCAGCTGGCAGGGTTTGGCACCTTTTCTTTCTACAGCAGGGTTTCTGTTCACGATTAGCAGGTCCTCTTTTGTCCTGATCTTCTTTGGTCCAATAAATCTGTAGTTGAGGTGTCGGGGAGCCAACTAAAGACAGGTAATAGGCAATGGGCTATCTACCTTTAGGGTGCCTACACCCATTAGTGATCACTTCCTGTGGAAAGGAGCACTACCCTAGCCCTGATTGGAGGTTTTCTCACCATCTCAAGATGGGGGAATTTCAGGAGATTGGTTCACCACGCCTGCCCCGCCCTATGGGTGTGCAGGCTGAGGGGGGACCCTTCTCCTCATCTAGCTAATTTTCCAACCTGTCCACCCACCAAAAGTGGAGCAGGATAGGGGGCTTGGCCTCCCCCACTATCTGGGGGTTCCTGGGTTGGATTTCAAAGGTGGCATTACCTTTGAAGGTTCCCAACCGGGAAGGCAATCCTGTCTTGGGGAGATGTGAAAAAACCTCGTCCAGAGTAGATTTCTGTCCTCCGAGAGCACTAGCTCTCTCCTCATGAGGTCAGAAACATGTCTGGTGGCGGTAGGCTGGTGAAAACCAGCCAGAAACCCCACTAGTGTTTGGTTAGGTTTCAGGGGATCCCCTAAAATGGTCTCATGTGTGAATTTATTAATACATCCAACACTGGCATCAGTGGGGATTTATTAATACAAGAAGTTTGGTACCAAACATCTTAGAAATCAGTGAAGCCATCATGCCGTTAGGAAACCCATGTTGACAAGTATCCAGTCCATGTACTTTTTATGGAGTCCCTGTTCACTTACAACATCACAGAATGGACTGGACATTGTATGTTATGTTATGTAATAGGTATTTCTAAAGCGCGACGGTTACCCAAAGGTGTCCTGGCGCTAGCTACTATCCACTGGGCGCGTAAGTGGTAGACAACAATTACAGGTTAAAGAGCCAGGTTTTTAATCCCTTCCTAAATGTCAGGAGGTCCATGGTGTTTCTTAGGTGAAAAGGAAGGTCATTCCAGGCCTTTGCAGCGCACACAATAAAGCTTCTTCCACTCCATGAGGCTTTTTTTGTGGGTGGTACTACCACCAACTTGGCTCCCAAGGAACGCAGGGTTCTTTTAGGCAAGTACCACTGCAGATGCTGCTTCAGATAATCTGGGCCTGTGCCTTGTAGAGCCTTGTAAATGGTGTAAAGGGCTTTAAAGCGCACCCGTTTCCTAACAGGCAACCAGTGAAGTTTTTTAATTTCCTTGGAGATAGAAGCAAATTTAGGTATGCCAGAAAGCAATCTCGCTGCCGCATTTTGCAACAATTGGAGTTTGTTCATAAAACGTTCCTGCAAGCTAAGGTAAAGGCTGTTGCAATAATCAAGCTTAGACAGGATAAGCGCCGCGACCACTGTCTGCTGACTGTCAACCGGCAAAAAGGGAAGAATTTTCTTAATCATTCTAAGAACATAGGAGGTGGCTGATGACACTGCATTAATCTGGTCGCCGAAGTTAAGTTTATCATCAACCATAACTCCTAAGTTTTTTACTTTCCTCGAGGGTGTAGGAAGAGTGCCCATTGCTACTGGCCACCAGTTGGGGGTCCAAAAATTGACATAATTTCTGAAACAGATGACCTCCGTCTTGCCTGAATTTAATTTTAGGCAGTTTTGTGACATCCACCTCCCAACAGCTTCCATACAGTCGTGGAACTGATTGTCTATTCCAACTCCCTGTCCAGGCCGCAGAGCCACAACAATTTGTGTATCGTCTGCGGGCTGTAGGGATGTATCTTCTCATGCTGATATGCCCACACATGGAATATAGCGCACCCTGTCTTAGGGCTAAAGGTCTTCAGTAGGGGCGACTTACCTATATCTTATGCAGTTTATGGTTGGCATGGCACACAGGGCTCTGTGCCATGTTGACTTTTTGGATTTTCCTGCACCAAGACACGCAGCCTACAATGGCAGAGTGCATAGCCTTGGTGAGGGGGCCCTGGGGTGGCACAACCAGTGCTGCTGCCCCAGAGGACTCTCTTCAGTAACCATGCACTAGGTACCAGGGGTACCACTTACTAGGGACTTACAGGTGTAGCTGAAGTTGTGCTAATCGTGGTACAGTGTTTTGGGACCGAGATCTGGAAATGGGGAGCTGGTTAGCAGGGACCCAGTGCGCTTACAGTTCGAAATCACATCAGGCAAAAAGTGGGGGCTAACTATGTAAAACGAGGCACTTTCCTACAATTCCGTTTTACTGCATACTTGTTACCCTTTAGGTAAGGAGTATGTAAGCCATATAGCAGAATGTTATGTGTTTAAAAGGTAAAACATGCACTTTAAAATGTTAGTCAGTCACATGTGTAGTTTGAGATCCCTAGGCACAGTTAAATATCCACTGTCTCACTCATACTGCTACTTTCACACATATTTACAAAAGCAGAGTCACTCATCTAGCCAGTCAGAGAGAGACAGAGGCATGTAGATATTCAGTGTCATTCACATACAGCACTTAAGTATCCAGAAGTAACAGAGCCAGTTGCACACAGGGTTATATTCCCGAACGCTCAATAATACAGCTAGTGAGCAATCCATACAGCCACTTACATACACATGTAGAGACCCATAGACTATTAAGACAGGTAGTCATATAGCGACAGTCATTTATACATCCAATGACACACCCAGAGACAGACTTATACAGTTGTTAAGATGAGTACTGAAGTACTGATACTCCTATTCACCCATGCAACAAGTAGCCCTTTAAACATGTAAGGCCTGCTTCTGCAGAGTCCGCGTGTGCAGTTTTACAGCTAGGTCGAGTTGACATTTAAAACTCCTTGCCAAGCTTTAAACTTCTCTTCTACTACATATAAGTCACCCCTAAGGCAGGGTGTAAGTAGAGCACAGAGCAGAGTGCGATGTGCTTAAAAGATAAGACATGTACTTTGAAGTTTTAAGGAGTCACATATGCACTTGCAGACCCATATGCCCAATTAAAAATCCAGTCTACCACCTATACTGCAATTCACATTTGTATTTGCAAAAGCATAGAGGCACTCACCCACCCAGTCAGGCAAAGATGGAAACACTGACACATTCAGTCACATGTCCATAAAGCACGTATGCATTCAGTAGTAACAGAGTCAGCTACACACACAAATATATACCCCAGCACTCAGTAATAGAGCCAGTAAGTAATATATATAGCCACTTACATCTTCATATAGAGATATATACAGATACTAAAACAGCCAGTCATATAGGGAGATAGTTCCTCACACAATCAGTGACTCACCCAGAGAGGGACTGATACAGTTATTTAAGTATGTCCTCAAGTAGTGACATTCTAAGAAGCCCTTTATACATGTCTCAGCCCAGCCACTGCACAGCCTGTGTGTGCAGTTCTACTGCCAAGTAGATATTTAAAATAGGCCAGGGAGGAGTTCGTGGACGTCCGCTAAGCAAAACTCTACGAAGTGACCAAAAACTCTGCCACGCTACGCAGAGTTCCGCAAGCGGTGGAGTGCGTTAGGTCACGCCGTTCACGCTGATTTTCAGTTTTGGGTGTATGTCCCGCACTGGAAAGTGCGAACGGCACGATACCCAGCGCAAGAGGGTGCTGCTTCTTTCGGTCACTCGAGTAGATTTTCTACTCAAGCGGCAGCTTCCTCAACGTGAACAGATGGTTTCTCAATCCGAGTGGTCGTGACCATCCGCAACCGCCCGCATTGAGTAAACCTTGGTTGGAAGTGGTCTAGCATTGGATTTTACTCGCTCGACAATGAGGAAAAAACTCTGCTCCGCTTTGCGGAGGGCAGTTTTTCGCAACTCTGCACGCTCCGCGGAGTGTGGAAAACTCTGCAAACTCCACGAACGGAGCAGAGTTCACCGGTCAGGCCTAAGTTAGAATTCTTTGCTATGCTTTAAACTCCCTTTTTCTACATATGTCACCCTAATGCATACACTGACGCAGTAAATCTGACACTCATGCATCGACTAGCACACCCAGGCAGACACTGTTGTATACACTGAGACACCCAGGGACACACTCATGCATACACTAATACACCCAGTCACATACTTATGCATACACTGACACACCCAGACACACACTGACAAAGACACTGACACGCCCAGGTACACACTAATGCATATGCCCAGGCACACACTGATTAACACACTAACACACCCAGTCACACACTGGCCCATACAATAAGACACCCAGACACACACTGATGCATACTCTGACACTCCCAGGCACACACTCATGCATATACTAACACACCCAGGCACACACTTATACATACACTGACACAGCCAGACACACACTGATGCATACACTGACACACCCAGGCATGCACCTATGCATACACTAACACATCCAGGTACACTCTGATGCATATAGTGACAAAGCTACACATACACTAATGCATACACTGACACACCCATGCACGCACTGATTCACACGCTAACACACAATCAGGCACACACTTATGCATACACTGACACACCCAGACACACACTGACAAAGACACTGACACACCCAGGTACACACTAATGCATACACTGACATACCCAGGCTCACACTGATTCACACACTAACACACCCAGTCACACACTGGCCCATACAATAAGATACCCAGACACACACTGATGCATAGACTGGCATACCCAGGCACACACTGATTCACACACTAACACATCCAGTCACACACTGGCCCATACAATAAGATACCCAGAAACACACTGATGCATACACTGACACACCCAGGCACACACTCATGCATACACTAACATACAATCAGGCAAACACTTATGCATACACTGACACACCCAGACACACAGTGACAAAGACACTAACACACCCAGGTACACACTAATGCATACACTAACACCCAGGCACACTATGATGCATATAATGATACAGCTACACATACACAAATGCATACAGCATACACTGACACACCCAGGCACACACTGATTCACACACTAACACACCCAGTCACACACTGGCCCATACAATAAGATACCCAGACACACACTGATGCATAGACTGACACCCCGGCACACACTGATTCACATGCTAACACACCCAGTCACACACTGCCCTATACAATAAGACACCCAGACACACACTAGTGCATACACTGACACACCCAGACACACACTGACACATACACTGATACACCCAGGCACACTCTGACACATACACTAACACATCCAGATACACTCTGATGCATATAGTGACACAGCTACACATACACTAATGCATACATCGACACACCCAGGTACATATTGATGCATTTAGTGACACAGACATACATACACTAATGTGTACATTGACACACCCAGGCACAAACTAGCCCACACTGTGATAGACTTATTCACAAACTGATCCATACCGTGACACAGGCAGACTCCCTCCTATTTAAACATGAAAAGTAAGAGACTAAGAGTACCTATAACATAATGACCTGACTGTAATAGAGCTTAAATGCTTATAATATGTAATTTAATAGTATATAATGAAAATTTAAATATATTGATTTGTTTTTTGATTTCAGACATCTACTTGTATGTAAAACCAGACTGTTATAATGCCGAAAAAACAGAAAGAAGAAAGAAACAGAGGAAAGGATACTTTTTACTTACAGAGAAACAAAGGGGACAGAATGTGGACAATGCTATTAAAGAGAAAAGAGCTGCTGGTAAGAAAACTAATACGTTTCTTAAAATAGTATGTGGAAAACTGCAAAGTGAGCAAAAGCAAGTAAAGAAAAAGTGAGGTTTCAAATCAGCTAAGAAAGGACAAAAAATGAATGACATTAAGAGTAATAAATCATATAAGAAAGCAGATAGTTTAACAAGAGGACAGAGGCAGTTAAGAAAATAAGAGTCAGAATGATACGTGGTAGGGTAATTCAGAATCTTGTATGAACTATGAAGCAGAATAAAATGAGAAGAGAAGCAGTCAAACAAAAGGAACGTGCTGAGCCTATAGTTGGTAATTCATTTGCCCTGAAGAGGAAGCTGTTTATTTTGATTCTGAGCAGAATAAGAACACTGGATGAAACAGTGTTGTCAATGAAGAGAAGAAGCTAAAAAGAAACCTCTGTGAATAGAAGTAATTTTTGTACAATCTTCAACGGCAAATGGAAGCATACTTACAGTACTGAGCCTTTCTATAATGAAAAAAACTTCTTTCAAGAGAACAAATTAGTGCATGAAGGTGAAACAACTGGTCAATGTTATGAGGTGAAGGATGGTACTCCTATTTCAAAAGAGGAGATGGTTCCTAGGAATGTTGAAGAAGTGATAGCTGAAGAGGTACAAGGAAGGCATAGACGGGTCCCTGTATACAAATGGAACTGTGGCAGTATTTGCAGTGTTTGGCAGGAACCAATTGATATATTGAGAGAGTTTCTACATCCGTTTCCATGCAAAAGTCTAAAACAGAAAATTGGGATTTTGTAAGTATTAAATCCATGCAAAGTAAGGAAGTATACTAATTTACAGGGATATTCAATAGCAAGTCTATCAAAGAAAGTATGCCGAACCACTTTTCATCATTTCAGAATGCTAGCTGTTTACCACTCTAAAATGCATAATTTAGTTAGGAGACTTTACTATTTGAAAGCTCTTGCCCTATGTTTAGGAGAAATGAATATACCTCTTTTGCATGGCACAGTAGCAGAGGTAGAAAATGTTTGTGAAGATGTTCATTTTCGTTTCTTTGGTCCTGAACAATAGTCTGGGGAAAATGAGGAGTTGGTATGTGCAGGAGTAGAGGAACAGGACACAGGGATTAGCACTGATATCGTTTACACAAGAGATTGCAAAGTTTAACATAGTTTCTTCAGAGAAACCAAACTGTGTTTGTATTTGTTGTTTATGCACTCACTACAAAAGCCAAACTTGTAATGTAGTTGTAGTCTCTAAAACTGTACATGGGAACAGAGATAACTGGCAAGAATTTGCTGTATATTTATTTGTTGAAGAACGCTTTGATTTGTCCACATCGCAAATTATATGTAAATATTGCTATGATAAGCTAGAGGATATCAAAATGCCAAGTAGAGCACTACATAACATGTTAGAATTAGTATCAATTCCAGCAGAAGTTCGCCAATTAAATGTTTATAAATCAATTCTCATACAATGTATACACCCTTTTCAAGAAGTAGTTTGTATAGAACCAAAGACAGAATAATTACCACCTACAGAGCTACAGAAAGGCCTTGAAGGAAGAGTTGTCTACTTACCTTTAGATTTTAAACAGAATATTGAAACTGTAGGGATAGAGACAGATATTGATAAACCATTTATCATTCTAGTAAATGGTGTGCTTACCAAGAACAAAACAATCTGACAAAAGTTAGTGGATGCTAATAAAATAAAAAATTAAAATTATACCTGGTACAAAATATAATTTATTATAAAAATGTTGATGTTGTTCAAGATGTAACGTGTGGAGGATAAAACATTACCATCAAGTGGACAAATTGAAAAAGTGGATCAATCCAGATCAAAAGTAATTTTGAGCTTACATCCACTGCATTCTAAAGACGTTATTGGAGATGCTATTGATCTCTTTCAAATGAAACAAGCAAAAGGAGCCCCCATGAGTGTGTGGGAAAAAGGTTTAGAGGCTCACTGTTTTCCACAACTATTTCCCACTGGAGCAGGTGGCCACTATGATGACCTCCCGGTACAAATACCAGCAGCTAAATACTGGTTGACCAGATTGTATTCAGAATATCCTAGATTTCTCCAGTGTATATCATGCATATTAATTCTTCTGTTTGAGAGTGACTTGTCTGGACTATCATATGCTGTAAACCACATACTGTAGACAGGAGTTAACCTGCAGCATCTCTCTGCAAAGGACTTTGTTGACAAAGTTCATGTGAAGGATGAGAAGTTGGAATACAACTTGATTAATCTGACGGCATGCCAGCATGGCACCAATGAGTATTGGTATCTTCATCATGGAGAACAGAAATGTATGTTGAGAAACTAAGGTGCACCTACTTGGTTTGTGGCACTGATTTGTGCAGAGTATGTGTGGGATGACAAGCTTGAATTTTTGAGAGAAGTAAACTCAAACATTAAGGATATCAATGTGAAGACAGCAGGATAACCTTCCTCTTTGGATCTTACTAATGTTTGTAGTTATTTTAACCACAGGTTGCAAGCCATGCTGTCTTTCATCTGCAACAAAACAAATCCTCCTCTTGACTAAGTAACTAATTTCTTTTAGTGTAAAGAGTACTAAGCAAAAGGTGCTCCTCATATTCACATGCTGTTATGGATAAAGATGCACCGAAATTCGGAACAGACAGTGATGAGTCGGTACTCTCTTTCATAGAACATTATGGGACATGCACCATCTTGAAAGACAGCAGTGAAAAAGGTCTCAGACACCAAGTTTTGCGCTTTGAATCACATAGATGTGACATATACTGTCATTGAAAATACAGATGTAAAGAAACATTTTACACAAGATGTCATTTTGGATTTCCATGACCTGTCATTTCCCAAGGAAGAGTGAACAGCTTTTTATCTGCAGTCAGACATACACTGACACGAAAATCACTGAAAAACACATACAACCTGAGAACAACCGAGGCCTCCAAGTATATTAATGACTATAACCTTGTGATTCTCAAAATGAGGAATGCTAATATGGATATACACTTTGTTGCAGACAACTCAATCGCTGTTGCTTTATACATCACTTCGTATATTACAAAATCAGAGAAGACAGAGATGAAGGAGATGTGGTAGGAGACTTCTGCAGGAAAGGCTAACCAAGAAATTGTACAGCTTCAGCTTGAAAATGCTTTCCCATAGAGAGATAGGCCTCTATGAATGCTACAATAGATTGAGCTCAGCCAGTTTGTACTCGAAGTCAAGGGGAATTATTTGGGTAAGTCAAGGCCTTGCAAGCACGTGAAATAGAGTGTGGAAGTCTTTCCCAGAAATACAGTGCCTAGCAGAGTTTGGCACGGAAAGTACAGATATTGTGAAATCAAATATGTTGGACACGTACCATCCAAGAAGGAGTGCACATCTAGAAAATTCACAATGTCTGTACTTTCCAGGTTGAACGCTCCTAGGTACTGAATTTCTGTGAAATACTTCAACACTCTATTTCACATGCTTGCAAGGCCTAGACTTACCCAAACAATTTCCCTTGACTTCGAATACAAACATTTGCATAGTAGTTGATACCAGAAATGTTTGACAACTAGTAACCTACAATATCATCCTCACTCTCCAGTTTTTTCTTCTTAACACTGTCTTTCTTGTCAGTGTTTTCCTTCTTTGCAGCAACATCCATAGATTATTTTATGAGCTTCCGATTTGGACAGATTATTTGTTTTTCATCAATGGGATACCGTCCTAAATGAGGAGCAGATCCACTTCTTAACCAATTGTACTCTTTGACACAACTTGCATCAGCACTAACTTTTACTATCATAAAAATCAAGCAACAACAAACTGGACAATGTTCTTACTCAAGACAATGCAGCATATGACATACCTTTTTAAATACAGTATTATCAACATTAATAACAGCTGCAGCTACACTTAAACCTTGAGATTTATGGAACGTTACAGCGTATGCCAGAGACACTGGGAATTGCTGCCACTGGACATATAAGTCTTTTCATAAGTAAAAAACATACAATATATCTACCAATATACTTCACGCAATCAATTAGATCAAATTTTATGGATAATTATTCAACCTCATCCCTTTTTGGAAAGTTAATGAAATCAATCATCTTATCCATAGCACCATTTACTTCCTCAACATTTAAATTATACTGCAAAAATACTCTACAGTTTTTGAATATGCATAAACACTTTTCTAATCCTGCCGTCCTCAAAACAGATTTCTCCAAAGAAAGTTAGAGGGCCTGATTCACAAAAGTAAACTTAGACCAAAAGTCTAAGTTTAGACCTAACAATCTAAGTTTAGACCTAAAGTCTAACTTTACTACTACTAAGGTTAGACTTTTGGTCTAAGTTTAGACCAAAAGGCTAAATTAGACCAAAAGTCTAACTTTAGTAGTGGTAAAGTTAGACTGTTGGTCTAAGTTTAGACCAAAAGTCTAACTTAGACAAAAAGCCTAACTTTACTACTACTAAAGTTAGACTTTTGGTCTAAGTTTAGACCAAAAGTCTAACTTAGACCAGTCAGATCCAGTAGGAAGGTTCTGTAGCACAGAAAGACCACCAGCACACGGGTTGCACCAGAATCAGGAACCTTAGAATTGCTATACAGGAGAGCATTCTCCCAATATAACAGGTGATCACCAGAGGTGTCACCACCAGTCTGGGCATGCTGCCGTAGACTCTCCAGAGTAGGGCACTCCATCTGCACCTTGCATGACTCCTCCCTGGTGGGCCCCCTTCTTTTTGAGAGTTGGACAGTTCATGTAGGTTCCCCAGGGAGACAATGTCGTCTCCTGTAGGTTCTGAGGTGTCGCCCACAGGCTCAGCCTCCTCTTGGACTGTGGGAGTTTCAGGAGTGGGTTTCCTGCACCCCTCCCCCCCTTTTTTTGCAGGCTCCTGTCCTGGACTTGAGTCCCTGGTCAATAAACAATTAACAGCCCATCTAGAAAGCCATCAACTGTTAGACCCTTCTCAGTCAGGTTTTAGGGCTGGTTACAGCACCGAAACATCCTTGGTAGAGGTAGTCGACAACATAAGACTTGCCCAGGACATCAGGCAGTCAGCAATGCTGGTCCTATTATATCTATCAGCAGCCTTCAACACCATCTCCCACATAACTTTAGAACAAAAGTTGTGGGAGATGGGAGTCAGAGGAAAATCCCTTAACTGGCTGAGCAACTATCTAAAAGGTTGAACTACCGCTGTACAAATAGGCACCCTAGTTTCCTGCAGTTTGATGGTAGACAAGGGAGTCCCCCAGGGATCGATACTTAGTCCCATGCTTTTTAACCTCTATGTGGCACCTTTGGCCAAGGTAATCAGATCATATGGGTTTGATGTAGTGTCATATGGAGATGACACGCAGTTGTTATTCACACTTGGACCCAACCCAAGAGACACCAGAATCAGATTCAAAAGCTGTATGACACACACAAACACTTTGATGCAAACTAACCATCTTCAGCTCAACACCAGTAAGACCGAGGTAATATTATTTGGAGAATCACACAAACTCTGGTCCAATGACTGGAGACCGCAAACCGACGCCTGAAACATTGTTGCCGGCCCCTGGCCATACATGCACCCTGCACTTTTCTTCTAGTCCCTGGAGGGGCTTTAAATCCATTGCGGCGGTCCCGCAGCGTGGGAGACCGCAAACCGACGCCTGGAACATTGTTGCCGTCCCCTGGCCATACATGCACCCTGCACTTATCTTCTAGTCCCTGGAGGGGCTTTAAATCCATCTTGGCGGTCCCGCAGCACGGGACGTGCGCGGGGTGCGCCCGGGCTCGTCCCGGGCCAAGACAAGGCCAAGACGGGCCTGTCTTGGCCCGTCATTGACCGGAAGAGGCTGGGCTGGGCAACATCTCTTGGCTCTGCTTCAAGATAGGGAAAATCCCTCCTCGTAGTTGCTAGCAGCATGCCTTTATATCCGTTAAGCTGGAACTTTTACTGGACATGGCATTGCTTTGGAAAGGATTTATTTAGTCATCACCGGTTACCTGATCCTCTATTGCGTGTATTTAATACGTAAGAACTGTCTTATCTTTTCCCTCTCTATTTACAATTTACTATTTACAATGGGGAAGAGAAAAACCCTGAGTTTACAGAAGAAAAACCCGGCGGTAGGCTCCCGTCAGACTTTATTGAATTATTTAACGGGGCAATGGGGGCAATAGAGCAGCAGATTATTTCTGTGGAAGAGGTATTAAACACTGACAAACGTAGTCCAGAGGCAAATGGTACTGTAGGAATAGTTGAATCAGGGATACCCATTACTCCCTTGCCACAGGACATTCCACAAAGAGGCTTGGATATGACAAATGGGTGCGTATTGGATGCTACTGATGAAATTCTTGTCAGTGATGAGGAAAGTGATTCACAACCACCACCACCAATTAAACGCCCTCGACAGGTAGATCCCCCGCAAATTCTAACTACGGTACAGAAGCCAGAATTAAATCAAATTAGGCTTAAAGCATCAACAAAAACATCTAAGAAAGACAAGGCTCACTCTTTGACAAAAGACAAACTAAAAGCTAATCCCGCTGGGCTTAATATGACTGAAAGTGATAAACTAAAAATTAAATTAGACTTATTAGATTCCTTTATTAGAGATACTCTGACAAACATGACTACTAGAATGGGTAAAATCGAGGATTCACTATTAAAGTGTCTTGAGTTACAACAATCACTTATCACTAACACTACCAGAGTGCAAAATAGTATGATAGAAACAGAGGGGATTATTGCGAAGCCACAATCTAGTAGTGGGGAATCAAGTCTGAGTAATCGTTTAAACAAAAGGGAGGTAACGGAGAAGAAAGTCCACACCGCGAATTCGGCCAGGCCAAGTGGCTTGTCTAATTTCACAAATACAGCTCTATTGCCGTCACCAAAGCCAAATAATGCTCTCCACTTTCAGGACAACACTATAATTCCTACCTTAGAGAGGAAAAATGCTGGGCCGCAACCATTATTAAACCTTGAAGCTAGACGTATAAGAGCTCAAGCTACGCGGCCAAATCAAGAAGATTCCCCCACTCTTACTACTTTAGATTTACCCCCAGCCGTTACACCATATACGATCATTCTAGCAAATGTACCTAGACTACCTAAGGGGGTGGCAGAGACATGGGATTCATTAAGGAATAAATCCTTATGTTGGTTGGGCTCGAAAATAGGTCAAACTGAAAGGCTGTTCGCCGAGTTTAAGATGGCGAGAAGGACAAGCTGGTTAAGGAGAGGGCTGAAGAAGTTAAGTGGCGATTGCGTAGTTTTGACATTCACAACACCGCACTTTGTACAAACGATCTTGCATAGGGATGGAAACCAGGTTCTGACAAGAACCGATATAAACATTCTTCTGCTGGGCTACTTTTACCAACCATTGACTAACATTGGCCCTCCAGACCGTCGTGACCAACAACCAATAAATTATAATTACTTGAATAACATTCCAGTCCATAATAGGTTTGATAACCTCCCCAACCAAGAAGATGTGGACTGACTGTGCCTTGTACAAACAAATCAGCAGACACTTGGGGTCAATATCCCGGCCAAAACTGAAATGAATAAGAATGGGGAAAAATCTAAAGTGTTTCCTAATGTAGGGCAGGTGATAACACATGATTCCCCCATTAATGGGGAGGACTCCGACATTGAACCCCCTGCCTCATTAACAACGAGCTCTGTAAGTTCTATTACAACAACTACATATACTAGGTTAGAGACTCCTGACTCTGTGCAGCCCTTGGTAACAGCTCCTAATCTTGGATCAATAGTAAAAGACTCAGGGGAAAATAGGATGTTTAACTGTCAGTTTCTGTTTTGGAACATAGCAGGCATAAAAACTAAGCTGAATAACCAGATATGGAGCGATTTTGTGAAGAAATTTGAAATAGTTAGTATACAGGAGACCTGGGCCGAAGATCCGGTTCATATAAATGGGTTCAGGACATATCACACACCGGCTATTGCATCGACATATGGTAGAGCTAAGGGGGGTCTAAGCACTTTCGTATCAAACCACTTAAATTTGACAAAAATTAGGATGATTGGTGGTGATTCATATTTTCAGGTCTTGTTATTTGATGTCGATAAATCATTGAGTATTGTGTTAGTAAATTTTTATAATAATGCCCCACACGATAGACTCGAGGGTATATTGAGGACGATAAGTACTATTATACAAAATACTCAGGCCTCAATAGCTAAAGATCTGTTTACAATTTGGGGTGGGGATTTTAACTGTACTGTATGTAAGCATGTAGATACTGGGATCTGCGGTATTGCTAGTGATAAGAACCTCTCCTTCCAACACTTCGCTCATAGCTCATACGGAGATATTTTGAATGAAATTATGTTTGAACTAGATTTGGGTTTTGCAAATAGCATATGCCTGACCCCTGTCCCATTCAATCCTACTTTTAATGGACGGGGCATATTCTCAACCATAGATTTTATATTAGCTTCTTGCAGATTTGCGACAAGAATTGTGGATTTTAGTATGCACGAAATTTCAGTGAGTGATCACTTTGCCCAGAATCTGACAGTCATGACGAAAAGTAACATGAAGAGTATGAGAGATCATTCTATCCGAACTGTTGGGAATATAAACTTGAATAGGCAAAATGGTTATGCCCTGAAATGGGATAAAGTTGACCCGGAGAAATTTACAAAGAAAATCATCACAAGTTGCAATGAGGCATTTTTAGCCTGTTTAAGCGAAGATTCCACCTATAATGAGATCATAGTTGGTTTCTCGTCCATAGCTGAGGCTATTAAAAAGGATCTACAAATGAAGGATAAAAAAAGAGGAGGACATAAAAAGGGATGGTTTGATACCAGGTGCACTAAAGCTCATACCAAGCTCAAAAGATCTATACATAAAACAATTAAAAATCGTGATGAGATTAGAGAAGCTAGAAGGGAGTACATCAGGACTTTAAAATTAAGGAAAAGGGTGTTAAAAGATGAAGCATGGCAAGCGCTACACTCAGCCGCTCAGGTGAGGGACTCTTCGGCCTTCTGGAAGGCGGTAAATAATCCCTTTTTAGCTAATGGAGATGGGGCAAAAATTGAGATAGCCATTAGCGAGGTGGAATGGGTGGAACATTATGCAAAGCTATATGGCAAGCCTTTTCCGGCCTCAAGCCCACAAGGTGAAGTTTTGGAATTGCCAGGTAACTCCCAGCAAATTATGCAACTCGATCTAAGTTTTGATCTTAGCGAGGTAAACCTGGCAATAATGTCAAGTATGGGCGGGAAGGCTCCAGGCCCTGACGGCATTCCAGTCGATCTTTTTAAACTTAATATTTATCTATGGGGCCCACTATTAACACAAGTAATGAATGCAAGCAGCAGAACCAGACTTTTACCATCTTGGTTTGAATCTATACTGGTCCCGATTTTTAAAAAGGGGGATTGGTCTAATCCAGCATGCTCTAGGCCTATATCCTTGCTCGATTCCACGGTTAAAGTTATTGGAAGAGTGCTGCTAACCAGATTACAAGATTGGGCTGAGGATCACTTGATTATTAGTGATTTACAGTTTGGTTTCCGCAAGGGGTTAAGCACTGTAGAGCAAGGTTTGAATTTAAATATGCTGTTAGGTAAATATACTAAGGCCAAAGGGGCAGTCTTTTTTTAACTTTTGTCGATTTAACTGCGGCATTCGACTGTGTTATACACGAAAAACTATGGCGAATTTTAGAAAATATGGGGGTGGATGTGTCTTTATTACTGTTTTTAAGGCAGTTATATGCGGGGGCAATAGCAAGGGTCCGGTTTGGGGAGGGGGGGGAATGTTCTGAACATTTTAAGGTGATGAGAGGTGTGAGGCAGGGTTGTGTCCTGGCACCATTTCTCTTTACGTTATACATAAATGATTTAGGAAGAATACTGGAAAATGAGTGCCAGGACCTACCATTAATAGGAAAACGCCCAATACCAGCACTAATGTATGCCGATGACGCAGTCCTAATGGCCCGCACTCCGAGGGGTATTCAGAAATTAGTGTGCAGTTTTGTAAACTTTATGTCAAATTTAGGCTTAAAGGTCAATATACCTAAGACCTTTGTAATGAAATGTGGGACCGGAAGTAGGAAGTGCAGGCCTCTATTTTTAGGCACCAAACAAATTGAATGCACAGATACCTTCTCCTATCTTGGGATTGTATTCGACAGAAGAGGGTCCTGGACCCAGGCGATCAAGGCTAGGAGGCTGTGGTTCTCAAAAGCCATGGCTGCCCTAATTAATTTTAGCAGGAAGCTGGGAAAGCGGGCCCCAGAGGAACTTTTGCTGATCTACAAGGCTAAATGTATTAGCATAGCAACATATGGCGCAGGCATCTGGGGTTATGAGGATGTAAAACCCCTACAACTTGTTGAGAATAGGTTTCTTAGGTTCCTGCTGACTGTTCCTGAGAGTACCTCCACTTTTATCTGTCATTCCGAATTAGGCATGCCCTAAATAATGGACATTTGTAAAATTCAACCTCTGAACAGACACTGTTAAATAGACAGATTTTAGAAGATAGTTGTAGGCTGGATGGGGCGACACATATTAGATGGCTCGAGTATGTCAGAAAATTTATGTCTAGCCTAGGTCATCCGGAATATTTTTCAGACCCTACAAGTTTATGTCTAGTACAAAGGAAAGATTTAAAGGATAGATGTCTATATCACATGGAAGAATTGAGAAGAAAAAATGAGATGAATAAAGTAACCGTCCAAGCACACCACCTTACTTTGACCACATTTAAAATCCAACCCTATATAAGGCGCATCCCAGGGGATTTTAATAGATATCTGTTGACTCGCTTAAGATTGGCTACTGTTCATAGACTGATCTCGTTCCTGCTCCAGAATGATTGGTCAAGAGTGTTGTGCAATTGTCCATGTGATAATGTATCAGTTCAATCAACTACCATGTTTTATTTTTCTGTAAATTTTACTCTTTACACAGGAGGAGATGGATTATTCCCTTTTTAAGGCAAATTGGATTAAGACAATGTCGCCCCGCTTTCTTGTTTTTACAATTATTAGAAGAAGATTACATTGCTGAATTAATTCTAATGTTTTCAAAGAATGTTTTAACTTGTAGAAAATCCATAATGATGTGAATATAATATGTGAATATTTCATTGACAATGGCTGTATAAGGAATGTGTTGCGTTTTATTTGTGCTTTTATGACTATTTTTAAATAATCGAATAAAGCTTGTTGAAATTGAAATTGAAATTGACTGGTGGCCTGGGAGCCATGGCCCCTGTCCGTCTCCTAAGCCCATGGTACGAAACCTTGGAGTAAAAATAGATGACAAATTGTCTATGAAAGACCAAGTAAATCATGACCTGTGCACCTGCTATGGCATAATGCGAACCCTATGTAAAATCTTCAAATGGATTCCTGTGGAATCAAGGAAACCACTTGTTCAGGGTCTAATAATCAGTTGTCTAAATTATGGAAATAAACTGATGGCCTCTGTCAATGAAGAGCTATATACCAGACTCCAGGTGTTGCAGAACACCCCTGCCAGACTGGTGTTGAATCTTCCATCGCGGTCCCCGTCTCCTACCAGTTTAAAAGCTCTACACTGGCTTCCCATTAGGAAACGTGTTTCTTTCAAAATAATCTGTCTGGTACATAGGACCACACATGGAAATGGGCCAAATTACCTGGCCAAGAACCTTAGGTCGGGAAAAAAACATCTACTCACCCCTTTCAGGGTCCGTACCTCCAGAAATGGTGGCAGATCCTTTTCCCATTTTGCTCCTCTCTTGTGGAATGAGCTTCCTATGCAACTCCGAATTATCACAGATCACAAATCGTTCAGAAAGAAGCTTAAAACCTGGCTGCTCTAAACGTTTTCTCTTTTCTTTTATGCAGTGAACAATTACCTCCATTTGAACCTGCTACAGTGCTTTGAGACCCTCTCGGGTGATATGTGCGCTCAATAAAACCTAATAACATAACATAACATTCTTACAGGCTCCAGGTTCTCCTGACTACCCTCTGAGGTCACCATGAACCGTGTGGTCAGGCACATCCACTCGGGCAAACCAAACATCTCCAGGTATGACCTGAGCTGAGCTCCACCTCTTTCCAGATGGTGTGCGGTAGTTGGGAAACAGCCTTCACAATATAGACATTACTATGCAATGCCTTAACAACGCATAATTAACACGCATTGCGTTTACAACACAATGCCTTTACCATGCATGCCTTTACCATGCATATACCTTTACCACTCAGGCCTTTACAATGCAAGGTAAGTGTATTTAAGGTAAGTATGTGTGTATGAATTTATATTTATTTATATCTTTATTACCTTCTGCGGTTGCCATTAGGTAGTTATAGTTAGGACCTAGTTTTCATACGAAGAGCGTTTTTTCATTCGCCAATACCATTGGTGCCGTTTGATGAATCTTCACAATATTTTCAAAACTGATATGATGCTCACTACCTTCTGCCGTCTTGAAAGTTTTGGGGTGGTCTGTTGAGCAGGAGCCGAGAACCAGGGGGTTCTTAAAAGCGCATTTCCCCATGTTAATGCCCTTAGGACCTTTAGACATGGCTACAGCCTGAGCTGCTGAACAGAATTACACCAAATTTGGCAAGAAGATAGATGCTTATCCAAGGAACTACTTTTTTGTGATTTGGTACAAATCTTTTCAGTAGTTGCAGAGTTATGTAAAGGTTTTTCAGATATACAACTGGGGACGCAGAGGATCCGAGATCTTGTGCTGAGATCTGAATGGCTGCCAACACTTCAAACCAAGAAGTGTTGGCAGCCATCTTGGGACTCAGCTTGAAGCAGAGTCACAGAAAAAAACCTTTAAAAAAAGAAAGGGGGCAGGGTAGGAATACCCTGACTCCCTAGGAATGCTGGTGGGGTTCCTGTGGGACCGCGCCAGACATTAAAAGCTTTGGTTTTTGTCAATTGTGCCGTGAATTCACGCTGGATCTGCGAATCCGGGCAAAATTGCCAAAAAAAAGACATGTGGTTTCCCACGTGTCTTAATGAGGAGGCCCCCGGGTAGGCCAAATCCCAGTGGCATGATCAAATTATAATTAAAGGAGGGGGCACATGGGGACTCCCTTCTAGGGTATTTGTACGCTCCGGGGACCGCCACCTCCCTTGGGTTTATTTCAGTATGGGGGGCTGTGTGGGCCTCCAGGTCTTGCCTACTGCCACCTCCCCAGGGCCGATTTGTAACAAATAGGGGGGCCTCAAGGACCCCCCGGGCCCCACCAACTGCCAGGGCCATTTTAAATGAATTTGGGAGGCCTCATGGACCCCCTGTGCCCCAGGGACCTCCACCTCTCCAGGGCTTAAATAATTGTGTTTGGGGAACTGCAGACTCCACCGGGTCCCAGGGACCACCATCACCCCAGGGCCAAAATACCAAAATGGGAGGGAGCCACGAGGCCCCCCTCCAAGGCCTTCACAGCCCCGGGGACCACCACCTCCCCGGGGTGGCCCTTTTTAGTAAAAGGAGGGAGGTGCAATAATCGCCCTGGGACTGCCAGCCCCGAGGGCTGGCTCCTGCAATGTCCTGGTGTGCCCACCCTCGGGACATTGCTGTTTGCTATGGCTTCTCCTGCCAGGCCGTAGCAAACTCTGCTGCACTTCTAGTAAGCGAGAGCAGAAAATCCTCTCGCTTGCTAGAAGCTACCTATGTGTAAAAGCAGTGCCGGCTTCCGCAGGCCTTGAGGCACCCGGCGGTCCTAATACTTCAAAAAGTGGGTACTGTGGGTGGAACTAGGGCACCCACACTACAGGCTGGGCCCCGGGATGGGTTCCTAATACTGAAAATCATCTGGGAGGGGGCCATGTGGCCCTCCTCCCATTAAAAAAAACAGACGGTGCTCAAGTCGCAGGAGGCCCGCCCCCTTTTTCCACTATTCTGCAAACGCACCTCCTGGCGCAGTGGTGGTTGGGGGATGAAGTCCCCTTGGATGATGAGGGTCCTTGGGGGTCTAGGAACCCCTCTGTTATCTCAAGTAAGTCCAAGACAGTGGGATTGCTGAGAGGACTTGAAGGCCATGCCTCCTTTCTCCACCACTCTGCAAACGTGCCTCCTGCCTATATCTAACTATAACGTCCCTGTAACCTTTGTTTTTTTTCAGTAAATAGATATATTGTATATATATATATATAGTGTGTGTGTATAAATGTGTATCTATAATTAAACTCAACCTGTTATCAAAGACTGTTTGTACAAATCGGCATTGATAAAGGCTAATGCTGCCGAAAAGTGTCTGCCTTGTTGGAATAAACTTACCTCTGAAACCCCCTGAGTGCCCCTTTGAAGTTCCCTGTGGAGCGTTGGTTGAAATTTATAAACGTGCAGGCCACTTGCACGATGGGAGCATCCATTCAAGAGAGTTTGAAAGTTGTGAGTGGCATTTGGTGGAACATTGCTTGAAAAACTTTCTGAACTGCTGCAGCATTGAAAACAGAAATACAGCGGCCGACACTGAGACGTCATTACAAAATGGAAGTAACAGATTACCAAACCTACTCTTGTGGGTGTATGAGTTTTGACATGGCAATGCGGCAGAATGAGGGATACAGAGGACAGTCTATAACAGGTATGCCTGTTCACTATAGGCTAATGGGTCATGAATATACAACGCATGGAAGCCATGTTTGTCTTCATATCGTGGGATGAATTTCTACTATGGAGTAAGATCTACTAAAGTCATCTAATACCCATGATAAGTCAATGGATATGAACGACATGTGGCAATCAGGTAAAGATGGCGCTACGTTGAGAAAGAAAATCTATGGAGGAAGAACAGTCCGCTCCTCATGGCCATTATTGTACCAACCAATGGGTGAAAAAACGAAACGTTACAGGGACATTATAGTTATGCTCAGATTTCACTTAAACATCACTGATGACATCATCCAGTGAGTGTGTTTTGTAAACATTTCTGAGTGTTAAAGATATATACTAAGCTACTGCATAACTTAAATTACTGTTCTTTTGAACTACTAATGAGTGATACTATTTCTAACATATGTCATCTGAGAGTCTGTGAGACTCTCTGAATCTGTGTGTGAGTGGTTGTCTGAGTGGCTATATGGGTGTTTGAGTAGGTGTGTGAGTGGCGGTATAGGTGAATAAGTGGGTGTGAGAGTAGCTGTATGGTGAGTGAGTGAGTGTGGAGCTGCTGTATGGGTGGGTGAATGGCTATGTGAGTGGTTGTATGGGTAGTTGAGTGTCTGTGTAAGTGGCTGTATGGTTGAGTAAGTGGGTGTTGGAGTGGCTGTATGGGTGAGAGTGTGGGTGTGTCAGCAACAGTATGGTGAGTGTGTGGCTGTGTGAGTTGATGTATGGATGAGTGAGTGGTTGTTTGAATAACTGTATGGGTGAGCGAGTGCCTGTGTGAGTTGCTCTTTGGGTGAAGTGACTTGGTGTGTAAGTGGGTGCATGGGTGAGTGAGTGGTTGTTTGAGTGGGTGTGTGGGTAAGTACATGGGTATGTGAGTAGCTGTATTGCCCAGTAAATGTGTGTATGAGTGGTGTATAGGTGAGTGGGTGTGTGAATGCTTGTATGGATGTGTGAATGGTATGTAAGTGGTTTTGTGGATGAGTGAATGGATGTGTAAATAGCTGTATGGATGAGTCAGTAGGTTTGTTAGTAGCTGTATGGGTGGGTGAGTGGCTGTACGGGTGTGTATCACTAGCTCTATGGGTCTGTGGATGAGTATGTGAGTGAGTATGTGAGTGGTTGTGTGGGTGTGTGAGTGGGTGTTTGACAGATTGTATGGGAGTTTTAGTGGGTGTGTGAGTGTTTCTGTGGATGATGTCGTCAGTGATGTCATCGGTAATATCATTTGAGATGTCATCAGTGATGTCATCAGTGATGTCACTGACCATGTCATGAGTGATATAATATGTTAGGTCATAGGCAGTGCATTGCAGGGGCGTGAGTCAGAGTTAGCTCAGGAAACAATAACTGCAGAATTTCAATGGCGTTGTATGAGTAAAATCTGAGCCTAACTATAACGTCCCTGTGTACTTTGTTTTTTTCAGTGAAGTTTTACGTTTTTGCAATTCTATTTCCTAACTATAATGTCCCTGTCAATTTTGTTTTTATCAGTGAATTTCTAAGGTTTTTAAATTTTATTTCCTAACTATAACGTCCCTGTAACCTTTAGTTTTGTTCAGTAAATTTAAAAGATTTTAAAAATTTTAGTTTCTAACTGTAACCTGCACCCTTTGGGAGTATGTGTGTGAGTGACTGTATAAGTCGGTGAATGGGTGTGGGAGTGGCTGTAAGGGTCTGTGAGTGGCTGTATGGGTTGGTGACTGGGTGTGTAAGTGCTGTATGAATGTGTGAGTGGTTTTGTGGGTGTGTGAGTGGCTGTATGGGTGTGTGAGCTACACCCTACTAAGGTGGATAGGATTGAGTTAAGGTGGTTCTGGACTTTTGCATACTTGTAGTCATTTTAAGGCAGAACCATGAACTCTACTCTCACCAGGAGAGGCCAAGAAAGAATCCATTTGTTACAGTCACTACAGATTACTCTCTGATAGATCAACAATGCATTTGCCTTTACCAAGGATTTCAGATTGGTTTTCAATGTGGAATTGCAGAGAAAAAACACTTGCTTTGCCTTCTCCAAGCTAAGGAAGTTAGGATCACTTGTCGTTTACAGAAGTGGAGCTTTAACTGGGGCACCTGCTATGATTATATTTTTGATTATATTTTTAAGTGCTTCCTGTTGAGGTTTAATTTCTGTGAAATGAGTATCGGAGCCATACAGGAACCTCACCTGCCTGTTTATCCAGCAAGAGTCCACAGTTTTGCACAAACTTTCTACCCAACTTGAGTAGTTTCTACTGATTAATTAGTAAGTGCTATCTCATTTGGTAAATGCCAGGTGCGTATTTACACTATAGCTGCATAATGGATCACAAGGAAATGTCTCCAGTGATCTTCTCTGCGTTTCGGCAATATGATTGTTCCTTGTGTGTCTTCATCCAGAAATAACATGAATACTCCTATAGAGAAGACAACGAGACTACCAAGAGGTGAATCTCCACCAACAAGGGTTCTTTCTACTAACTACGAAGCAAGTGCTTCTTTGGTTGATGGAGATGTCCTCATTTTCTTGGGCATCAAGAAACGGATGCGCCCAGAAGGTTTTCTTTTTTATATTTGCAAATTCATCGTGAAAGGTTGCGATAGGTATATTCCGCTACCACAGTTATTCGAATAATCAGCTTGATTTTTAGAAAGTCTTCAAAACATGTATACACATATTGTAATTTTTGTTTGTGATCAGTAGTTTACCAATATAACATATAAAGTGAGATTTTCATAAGTAATATTATGGTTCAACACTATTTTTTCTATTTCCCGTTATCACAAATACATCGGTGTTCGCTAATATGTTGGTGTTTGCGAATATGCCATGACTATCAAATAAAGGGACTTCATTGGACAAAACACTTTCCATTATCTTAGAAAGGAAGTCCCCACGCAGTTTCTCTTTTCCAGCGTTCCCGTGCTGATATTGGATGGTCTTATTTCTGCACCTGCTCTGTTCTTCTTGAAAATTCATTTTGGAATTTGTTTGGAAAATTTTCCAAATAAAATGCCATCTGATGGCAGTGGAGATCAGCAGCCACACCCTGCAGAAGACAGTTGTTTGGGTGAGGAACCCTCTGGAAAGCGTCATTCAATTGACTGAGAGTTTTCACCATCACCTCTGGGGAAAAGAAAGTCATGGCAAGGCACGTCAAGTGCTCTATATGTGAGAAGACCCTCCCCAGGTGTATGTCAAAGAAGTATTCATGTGGTACAACAAGTATGTTAATGCATCTAAAGATGTCCCACTCCAAGCAGTTAGCCAGAGCTCAGAAGGAGCGCAGTACACAAGATCCATCCACCTCAAGTGCGACACCAATTGTTCCTGGGGACCCGATGCCATCTGAGGTGGAACAACATCTCCTCAAGAAGTCACTGGAACTGGAGAGAATTGGGACATTTAGGGCCCGATTCCGATGTTGTTCGGAAGGCCTCTGAATCGGATTTGGCTTTCCTGGATCCGATTCGTAGCCCTTGTTTACGACCAAATCGTACACAGGTCCGAACGACCAAGTACAATGCGAAGATCGCGGACGCGCCGACCGATCGTTTCTGGGACCCGAACCTGTCCGTATGACTCGTTCGTAGCCGAATCGTGCCACGCTATGGAGCTGAATTCCAACCGAGCAAGTACGATGCACGATTCGGACAGCCACTTCGCCTCGGTCTCAGCGAGATGAAATGGCTGTGGGAAGCGTACTTCGGGGGGCCGTAGCAGGCCCCCTTCACCTGGGGCCCTCCGAATCTGTCACGGGGTGTGCCCATGGGTCCCCCCAATCCAGGCATACACAGTGTGGCGGGCACCATTGGGGGGCCCGCCACAGGGTGAGCGCTTTACTCCACCCGCCCCTTTTTGCTATTGAAGCCTGTGTGCGCGTCTGTACACAGGCTACCATTGAGTTCAATGGGAGTCTGTGCGAACCGAGTCCATAAGCATACAGCTGCATCGTACTAGCTCATTCGGACCCCCGGAGAATGTTCCTCTCGGAAAACTCTCCAGATCCGAGTCGTACGGTTGGCTTTCCTAGCGAGATCAGAATCGGGCCCTTAGTTTGGACTGCAAGAAAGTCCTCACTGCAGGGGAATAATATGTTGCTGCAGTTCTGGAGGCAGCAAAAGTCCTGAAGTGTTATTATTTTTGGGGGGATTTTATGAGTTAAAATCTTTTCCAATTGCCATTTTATCTGTAAAAAAAATGTTAAACTCCCAAAAAATTGTTCTAAAATATCACAAAAAACACAGGTTCCCATTAGAACTACTTTTCAAGGTAAAAAAACATAATCTGTATGTGTTTGCATGCATAAGAAGGAGTATGAGTGAGTGAGTTCCTGTGTTAGTGGTTGAGTGGGTGCGTGCGTGAGTAAGTCTATGTATGAGTGGTTGAGTAAGTAGCTGTATGAGTGAGTGGGTTTGTCAATGGCTCTATGGATGCATCAGTGGGTGTGTCAGTATGTGTATGAGTGAGTATATGCATGTCTTAGTAGCTATATGATTGAGTGAGTGGATGTGTGAGTAGATGTATGGGTGAGTGAAAGGGAGTGTGACTGGGTGTATAGGTGAGTGAGTGGGTGTGTCAGAGGATGTATGGGAGAGTAACTGCATATGTTACTAGCTCTATGAGTGAGTGAGTGGGCATGTGAGTTGATGTGAGTAGGTGTATGAATGAGTGGTTGTGTGAGTGGCTGTAAATAGTGAATCATGGCTGTATGGGTGAGTTAGTGGGTGCATGAATGTATGTATGGGTGAGTGAGTTTGTAAGTTGGTGTATGGGTATATGAATGGGTATGTATGTGGCTGTATTGGTTCATGAATTGGTGTAAGTGGCTGTATGGGTGAGTGAGTGGGTGCATGAGTAGCTGTATGAATGAGTGACTGGGTGTGTGACTGGCTGCATGAGTTTGTGAATGGGTGTGTGAGTAGCTGTATGGATAAGCGAGTGGAGGCATAAGTGGCTGTATCAGTGAGTTACTGGGTGTGGCGGTATCAGTGAGTTAGTGGGTGTGCGTGGGTATATGGGTGCATGCATGGATGTGTGAATGGCTTTATGAATAAGTGGATGTGTGAGTGACTGTAAATGGTAAAAAAGAGGGGACAGTGGTGTATGGGTGAGTGAGTGGGTGCATGAGTGGCTTTATGAGTGAGTGAGTGTATCAATAGCTGTATGAGAGTGTGTTTGTCAGTAGCTGTATGGGTGACTGACTGGCTGTGTTAGTAGCTGTCTAAGTGACTGGCTGTGTAAGTAACTGTATGGGTGAGTGGGTGTGTTAGTAGCTGTATGGTTGAGGGATTGGGTGTGTCAGTAGTTACATGGGAGAGTGATTGGGTGTTTTAATGATTGTATGGGTGACTGAGTGGGTGTATGAGTCGATCTATGGGTGAGTGAGTGGGTGTGTTTGTAGCTGTATGGTTGAGGGATTGGGTGTGTCAGTAGTTACATGGGAGAGTGATTGGGTGTTTTAATGATTGTATGAGTGACTAAGTGGGTGTATGAGTGGCTGTATGGATGAGTGAGTGGGTGTGTTTATAGCTATATTGGTGAATAATTGGGTGCTTCAGTGGTTACATGGGAGAGAAACTAGGTGTGTTAGTGATTGTATGAGTGACTGATATTGTCTCCAATGCCAACAGGTAGGCAGATATGAAGCACTAGGGAAAGGATATGTGCACAAGTATTGGGAATTACCGTACAGGTTTAGGTACAGGAATGGTGACACAGAGGTTTTCTTAGAGGCTCCAACTGTGAAGATGCTTTAAGCATCTCCTTTGTTTGCAAGGACATTCCTCTACAAGGGGCATGCAATGGCTCAGTGGTGAACTTGTCTTGTTATCTGAAGGGTTCCCCAGCTGCTGTGATTTATCCTGTATTGAGGCTACTCTCGAATGGGAGCTATTTGATGCTGAATGATCACGGTTCTGCGGAATGGAACCGGAAATCGCTTGTCCAGTGGCGGTTGATTCTATAGTCACTTGTTGTACACAAGTAATGTTTCCACCTGCCAGCACAGTTAGGGAGGCAGCGCTATGGCCTTCAATAAATATTTCTAAGATAAAATTTGATTCCTTAAGTAAACTGAAAGCCATGCTCTTACAAAAGTATGTGAGCTTAACTTCAGCCAAAGAGACGTTTGATCTGCAAGTTGCAAGGTCCTCGTCTGAGATAGAGACACTACTCCACACTAACTTCCCACTGCATTTTGAGGAGCTGGTCCATCGTATCTTTAAAATGTCTGATACGAAAGGAATAGTGCACTTTTTTAAATGTATCGGATCTGGTTTGGTTAGCAACTTTCAGACAATTTTGCGGAGTTATACCATCTTTCATAGCTTTTTTGGAGGGCTCCCCCTTGTCCTGCTACTTGTGGCGGGAATCCTGATTTTATTTTACCTGCTCCGCAATGGATGTCCCAGTTCAACTCAAAATGGAGACATCACTGTTACTGCTATGTTACGGTGAGCGCATTGTACATTGCTTCAGCACAACTCGCCATCAAGAACTAAATGAGCATTGGTTCTCATCGTTGAGGCCGGTCTGTCTTGACGGCATACAGCCTGTCTTTCGCTGTCTACTCTGCAGTTACGAATGCGTCCTGGATATATGTCTCGGATCAGAATTGGTTGCGCCACCGGACACTGAAGTACTGATGGGCCCATGCCTATTGCTGTCCCCACCGTATCCCATTGATGATGAATGCATTCTTAGAGCCACTCTAGGATACTTCAGCTCCTAGTGATGTGAACAACAGCTCTGCAGAAAACTTATGGGATACAACGCCTCCCTCAGCGGCTGCTGCGGAAACTAGATAGAATCACCTTTGCACCATAAATATGCTATGGGGTGCGCCTCTGGGAATGTCTGTGGTTGTGGGCAACAGTAATGTTGCGTCTACCACTCGGAACACATAAACAATTGGCATTTTCCGTGTGGGAACAATTTGGCCTCTTTTTTAAACAAAATGAACCAAAAAAGGTTTTGCTTTTTCTTGGCACCACGGCTTTTTGAGTGCTCAAATGATAAAATGACTTCAAGACTTTTAACATTTTTAAAATTGCCTGCTGGCTTTTTAGATATTGACCCTTAGTATGAGGAGTGGGTGTTACATTTCCAAGTTAGGTCCATGTAGCGAAGCAGCTTATTTCTTACATTGTCCTCACAAATAACATTTTCAGCTGTGACCTTTTGCACATATTTGCATGCACGACAATGTTGGATTAGTTTCCCTGTAACTAAACTTGTTTTCACATCTGGCTTTGCACAACATAATCACAACGCCCTGAACATCATGTACAAGGTCTTGTTTCATACTATGTACAAATGTCATCACTATCTTCATCCACAAGGCGACAGGGCTATCTGCATATCCATAACATCGATAGTCTATTTGCACATCATAAGGCTGCTTTCTATTATAAAAGATGGGCATCCCCGATAGATTGGCAGAGGAGGCACTTCCGCTGACACCGAGGTCCTTGCATGCTGAGAAATCACCATGCAGCAGTCTGACATCTCGTTAGGTGTGTCCTTTTCGTGACCAAGATGGGTCCTTCACTCTAGCCAATCAGGCAATGGAGTTAGTTTGTCACTTGGGGGATTCTTGGCTTTACATTTTCACACACTCTAGGTACACTTAGAGTAGGGTTTGCATCGTGGGAGTACACTAGATTACTGCCTTGTTTTATATGCCTGCATATATGCATTGGTTCAGCACCATGCTAGAACTATGTCAACTATTTACGCTTTTGGTGCTTGTGATCACGTTTATCTGTTTCTGTCTACTAATCATTGCAGCACACATATTTTATGCAAGAATAATGTTGGTTCAATAAATATTATTGAAAACGTCCCACTATGTATTCTCTGTACATTTCTCTGAGAATAAGTAAGCACGAGTGACTGAAAGGTTCTTTACTGTTTCCATGATCCCTGAGTGATCAGGGTTGTCATGTTCAGTGGTTCCCAGAAAACCATTTGCTCCCTGATAAGTTAGGGGGGTTTGCGGTGGCACTGTGAGCTAGCTGGTCAATAGGCCAACATATTCTGCGTGGGTGTCCGGAATCAGTCTTGGCACCAAGCCCCTAGTTTATGTTGTCCAAACAATGTGCAGATCCTACGTATTGGTAGGAACTACACGACACTCCCTTGACAGAGCTGACTTCTGAGATGCAGCCCAGGCATGTAATCTGGACGGAGGCATGCCATAACACTTTTGACAACCTGGGTAATTGCAAGCAATCAGTAGAGAGGAACCCCTCAACACCAAGGGGATGTGGTTATTAAAACCAAAAAACAATATATTCCCCTCAGTGCACTCCTTAGATTATGGATATTGCATTCACTCAAAATAAACACCTATTAATGAAAAGGTACTAGAAAAAAATATATATAGTTAAAATCGAATAAAATCAAACATCCATGTTATTCAAGTTTTGAAATTAATACATGAAATACCAATACACAAAATACATAACACATTAAAAAGAAAGCAATAGGGAAAACTAATCAATATGTCTTTGATGCATGCGCCTCTAGTTTTCTCCACCATAAATAGTTTATTTGTTTTTTTACTACCATAAAAGTACATATATACAATACACATAAAATATGAAAAGACACAGTTCCGCCAAACTCGACTCACGTCAGAGGTCCACCCCAAAATAAAATCCTTTAAAAATCAATAAGTAAAACTATACTCGGCATTGCGTTCTCCTGTATGTAGATAATACAACAGACAGTGTATTTAAAAAGGACACTCATACACACGGACCACAATGAGCCTGCGAAGACAAGGCAGGGACATTCTAGAATGTGTAAATGAGTGTGTCTGCATTCGCTATGGGGTGTCTGGTAAAAAGCAACAACAAATAATAAGGTAAGATCAGATTATAGTACTGGATAAATACTTATACTTAAAATAAAATAAAAAAAGAATTTGCAAAAAATAATATCATATCAGTGCAAATAGAGTCAAGTCAAGAGAAAAAGGATTCCCTAGGCATCATGCAGGAAGAACAAAGGAACATTTCTGCAGGCAGGGAGGATTAAACCAGAGCTCTGAACCTATCAAGAATTAAAGAAGCTCAGACCAGCGTTTTGCTTCTAATGCTCCAGTGTAGGTATTTGGATACTGCACAGATAACGGACTGCTTAAACTCTGTGTGAAAGAGCCTCCGCCAATACAATAGCGGCCTTAAAGGTCATTTGCTCAATACCCATATATCAATGTAATGGTATTAGTGGGGTACATTTAAGAAGGCCATTTTTAAGAAGGCCACCGGAAGAGGGACCAAGCTTGCACTGCGCTCATACTTCTGCCCCATATAATGCACTTCCTTCTGCCTTTGCCCTATAGACTTTTAGCACAGGGCAAATGCGCCTGGCACGAGAGCACAAATAGAGTCTTAAGAAGGTAGCAGAATGCTGGGTTAAGTTCAGGCTGGTCTTTTGGACCTGGGGTGACCATGCCATGGTTCTAGTTAACTTAATTCCCAAGTAGTTCCCGAGTCGAACTCGGGGACCTTGTCCAACGGTTTGCCCTCCAACATTATCGCAGCCCTAAAAGATTTGTGTGAGCTGATGGTCATGAACTTGGTTTTAGAATGATTAATAGGCTTGGGCGTAAAATTCCGTTCTGCTCAGAGAGTTTGCAGAGAGTTTCCCACTCCGCGCTCCACGTAGAGCTTGGAGTTCTGGAAACCTTTGTGGAGCGGAGTTTTTCCTCTCTCACGGCTCACCAATGTTAAATGGACGAGCGCGGGTGAGGAAAATCCAATGCTACACCACCTCCTGACAAGTTTTCTCAACGTGGGTGCTCGCGGCAAGTCGCTATCGCTCACATTGAGAAAACTGTTGCTCGCATTGAGGAAGCTGCTGCTCGAGTAAAATATCTACCTGAGTGGCAGAAAGAAGCTGCGCCCTCTTGCTCTCTGCATTGTGCAGTTCGTGCAAATATTACAGCGCAGGACCAACTCCCGCTGCTAAAAATCTGTACGAGCCGGGCAACTTACCTCACTCCATGGCTTGATGAACTCCGTGGAGTTCGGCAGAGTTTTTTTGTCACTTCACTGAGTTCTCCTTTGTCCAGGCCTAATGATTAATCACCAGCCTTTGTTCAGAGCAGAAAGACACAAACCTGTCCACCAGATGTTGAAGGCCACTATGAGTCTTCAACATCAATAAGGTGTCATCTGCAAAAAGTAAAAGGGGGATCTTAGAGCCAGCCAAAAGGAGAGCGTCATTTTGTTCATCCTCTAAATAAGAGACCGCAACATTTAAATATAAGGAGAGCAAAGTTGATGCGAGGACACACCCCTGACTGACCCCTTTCGGGACACCTATCCATTCCGTCAGTTCCATTCCCGAACCCTATCCAACTTGGGCATATGTGTCCTGATGGAGGCGAGCCAGGATATCCAAGCGATCAAGTGGGATCCCATTTGTCTTAAGAATCTCTAACAACTTGCCCCGGGGAACTAAGGTGAATGCATACTTTAAGTCCACAAAGACCAGGAATAGGTGTGACTTTTAAAGAACTACTGTCTTCCAGTATATAGATAAAAACCTGAAAACTTGGTCGATAGTACTTCTTCTTCTGAGCCCCACTTGCAAGTAAGAGAGGGCCAGATGGTTCTCTAACCAAGATTCCAATTTCCCCAAAATTTGCCTGGCAAAAAGTTTTTGGAACTACATCGATAAGGCTTATTGGTCTATAATTTAGCGGGGGAATCCCTCAGGTCTTTTTTGGAAATGGAGATGATTCCAGCTGCCTTTCAACTGCAAGGGATATTTGTCTCCTTCATGATATAATCTGACAATTTGTTAAATACAGAGCCCAGCCCGCAATGTCTGATAAGAAAAGATCTCCCGGGATGCCATCGGGCCCATAAGCTTTCCCAGCTGCAGTGTCACTTATTGTGCTCACAGTCTCACACAACTCAATTTTAAGTAGCCCAGCGGGGTGGATATTGGCCCCGATTCCTTGAGCCTTCTCCATCTACAGCCTTCCCCAGCAGATGGTCATAAAGGTCAGAAAAGTGTGAGTGCCATACCTCTGGGGTACTAGAGTCGGCTGAGAGCTTCGGTGCTCGCTGCCCTCCAATGGTTACCAGCTTCCAGAATTTTTTAGTACCTTTTTGAGTGGTGGCCTCATAGATGCTTTCCCATAATTGCGTGTCCCACTCATCACGTGCTTTAAGCTGGGCCAGTTTGTACTCCTTCCTTCTAGCTTTTATCAGACAGGTATCACAACTATCAACAGCTCGATGGAGCTTACTCATCCTATTATTACAAGTCTTGTTAAACCAAGGGGGGTGCTAGAGGGCGCGTGACCAAGATGGCCGCACCCGTGTGAGGCTCTGCCGGCCTGGGAGCAACTATCCGATAATATCCTGCTCCCATGAAATGATCGACCAGCAGAAAACAGGTATTCAACGCCGGATTATAGCCGGAATTGAATAAAGTGGTCAGAAGTACTTATACATCGCCAGCTGACGAGCATTGATGAGTCTCACCCTGCCGCTGTGGAGACGCGGTCGAGAGGACCCGGATGCGAGACAGAGGACGCGGCGTCAGACTCCGCTGCCGCAATAAAGAGAAGCGGCCCCCTACCCTGCCTGCTGACCCCGAGGTGTGGTGACGGCGGCCGGGACACCCGCTGAGGTGCTGGCGGCTGCAGCCGACCTGCGAGAGGCTCCGCTGGGCTAAGAAGGCTCGGCTTGACTGGGGCGCGGGTACGCGCAGCGACGGCGCTCATGGATCAAGCGCGCTGCCAGGCCGCAAAGCAAGAAAAGACCCATATGCGCCGGCAACCGGGGATAAAATTGCAGTGAATAAGACATACGCTGCGGCGGAGGTACATCCCCGCAATGAAAGTGATGTGAAGGTGGCGAGGGGCGGAAGAGCCTATTTGCGGCCTACTCGTGGACCTGCTGTCGGCCCCATCGAGCTGAGAAGGCCCAACCTGACCGGTATGCAGGTACGCGCAGCACCGGCACCAGAAGATTGACCATGCTGCTGGGCCGCAGTGCACGGGAGAGGACACACACGCCAGCATCGAAGGAACAATTTAAATAAAGAGGCCACAAGCGGCGGCGGAGGTACATCCCCGCAACGAGAGTAACTGCGAAGGCGGCCATAGGCCGACGGGGCCTGGCTGAGGCCTGCTTGTGGACTGGGGTCTGCGCAGAGATGGCTGGGGGCCCGCCGTTACGCGCTTAGACATCTGCGCTGCCTGATTGCACTGTAGGGGATCGGAGGCCCGGGCCACCACTGAGAGAAGAGGCTGGGAATCACCCATGCTTCGAGGGGCATACGGCCAGAGAAAGCTGGGTGGATAGCAAAGAGCTGCTGCTGACCCCGGCGGGCCCCGAAACTGGTCAGCCGCCAAACGAATCAGCACGAGGCCTGCGCCCTGGCTCGACTCCCCATACAGAGGAAGGCCCCCCCAACGCCACAGAGGGCTGCAGAAGCAATAGGGGAAGGACTGGCTGAGGACAAATCCCCGGCGTAGCAGCACTGTGCGCTGGATGGGAAGTGAATTCTGAGACGATAACCACTCACTCTCGAGGGGGCCCAATTTGAGAGAGACTCTTAATGATCCAAGGCCATTCTTGAGAGAGCCGAGCACGCGTTGTGTCGCTCCAGAGGCATTAGAGACACAGAGGTGCGCCCTTGGACGTTATACTGCTGGAGCGCCCCTGCGACGACTTTACAGAACTCTACAGCCACTGACCTATACGCTCACTTCTCCAAGAGTGCGCTGACAGGCCGCAGCTGGGTACAATGGGCAAAACCGACCCAAAACAGTCGAAACTGCCGTTCGTGGCCCGCATCAATGCAAATCCGAGCAATTGCCTGCAGGACAGCATACTGACAACATGCAACCTGAAGAAGATGACCTAAAAACACTGCTTGTCACCATGAAACATAGTTTAACCTCCATAGAATCTAAAACGGACACTATGTGCAACCAAATTGATTTTATGGCCCAAAAATTAGAAAAACATGACGCACGCATAGAAGAGACGGAGCACAGAATCTCAGATCTGGAAGACGCAGCTTCGTCTCAGGAAAAGCAACTGGCACAAATGGACAAGCTACTAAAGGTTATAGCGGCTAAGAATGAAGACCTCGAGGCGTGCTCCCGACGTAACAACATCCGCGTTTTGGGAATATCAGAGAGCGCCAACACCGGCAAAATGGAGGAATATATTGAGAAGATGCTGCATGGCCTCTTCGGCTCGGAGGCTTTCTCAGCCCAGCTGGTGGTGGAAACAGCGCACCGACCCCTGGGCCCCAGACCCACCCCAGGGACGCCGGCCAGACCTATTATTACAAGTCTTCTCAATTACAGAGATCGGGACACAGCTCTGAGACAGGCGAGAGCAAAATCACCTTTAACGTATGACGGCCACACTGTTGCTCTATATCCGGACTTTACTATGGCTGTCAAAGAGGCCAGAAAGAAATTTGCGTTGGTGAAGCGGAAGCTGATGCAAGCACATATAGACTACGCGATGCTGTATCCTGCACGCCTGCGAGTCACACATCAAGGGAAACAGTACTTCTGCACGACTCCGCAGCAGGTAGAGGACTACCTACGAAAACTGAAGAAGTAGAAATCGAACCAAGAAACTGACGACCCAGAGACCTGACCATCTTCACAGCTTTCTGATAATGATTGACTGCGTCTAAGAGAGATGGGCCGTAAGCAATAGAGTCCGGTGCTGAGGAATGAGAGTGCTACATTTACTAAGCTGGTCCAGGAATGTACAAGTTTTGCACTGCCACCGAACAGAATAATACTAAATACGTGATAAACTAGCATCTACTATGGGAAATGAGTGGGCATAGTTTCTTGAATCCCAGGCACCCCGTTCCCTCTCTCTTCCGGACCGTAAAGAGGGGGGCAGCGGGTAAACGCGCCTTCTGACGCTACCCCACAGGGTGAGCCCCTGGTCATAGCAGTGATTTCTTTACCACTCCCTATACATATTTTTGTAAGACCCTCAGGAGGCAGTCCACCTGTGTCCCTTATTATTCACGTCTCCCCTCCTTTCCTGCCCCCGCTGGGGAACAGAGCCGACCCCACTTTTTTCTTCTTCTTCCCCTCTCCCTCTCCCCACCCCTTCCCCCTAATACATCCTGAGCCCCCTTTCCTCCCCTGTTTTTTCCCTTCTTTATCTCTTCATTGCTCTCCTGCCTTCCCCTTCTCTTCTTCCCCTGGTTTACACCGGCTGGCGCACTGCTACTAAAGTTTAGCTGTTAGTGAAAATGTTTTTGATTGCTGGTTTTTTTGGAAAAGAGGGTGGGAATTACTTTCACGACAAGTTTGGGATGTCGATGTGGGAGGAGGGTAGAAAAGGGAAATGTTTTTGTTCAAGTGCACTGCAGCATAGCACACTATGAGTCATTGAGTCCCCATACGGAGAACAGCATGAGCATATAGACATACTGCATGACATCAATAGCCCCATCTGCCGCAGGATAGGCGGCGACATATGCACACCTAATAGACATGGAATACGCGACAAAACATTCTGGAAAGATGAATAACCCTGGTGCAGCCCCCACGATACGCTTATTAACTTGGAATATTAGACGGCTGGGAGATCCACGAAAGCGCAGACAAATAATCGCATACTTAGACAGGCACTCAATCCAGATCGCGATGCTTCAGGAAACCCATCTAGACTCTAAACGACCTCAGAGGTTCGCTGCCAGATGGGCAGGATACAGTTGCTTCGCATCCTACTCCACCTACTCCCGAGGCATGGCCATACTAGTCCATAAAAACACTCCGTGTGTGCCCGCAGGCATACTATCGGACCCGCAGGGCTGTTTTAGCCTGACATGGGGGGCGCTTGCCTCCCACTCGGTGACTCTAGTCAGCTGCTAGGGCCCTAATATCGATGATCCTATGTTCTTCACCACATTATGGGGGAAAATAGCAGATATCGGATCTGCGCAGGTGCTATGGGGGGGACTTTAATATTACTTTAAATCCGACACTAGATAGGTCAAAACCACAGCCACAACACTATACCCGCTCCCAGTGCCAAATGGGCGACATCACGAAGGACTATGGTCTGCTGGATGCCTGGCGACATCTGCACACGGAGAGAAGAGAAGGCACATGTCGCACAGCAGCACACGAGACTTGGTCGTGCTTAGACTACTGGGTAGTCACTAGGGGACTTAGTACATGGCTAACCAGGGTGGAACGTTTAGCACGCACTTACTTTGACCACTCCCCTGTGCTCATGAGCTTATCGCCACCAATGACGCATACCCCCGACATAAACTGGCACCTAAGCCATGCCATGCTCTTGGACACGGCGTTCCGAGCCAAGATGGATCAAGAAATACAGGATTTTTTTCAGTGCAATCTGGGCTCGGTCGAGAATGTGGCGATGGTATGGGAGGCGTTTAAAGTAACTGTTAGAGGAATCAGTATCACCAAGGGAGGTGGGGTGCTTAGAGATCTGCGGCAAACGCTCACCCGGCTAGAGAAATAAATAAAACGAATCGAAGCTGACATAACCTGCTAGCCATCCCCACAGAAGTAGGTTGAGCTCAGGGACAAGATATCCGAATATGAGGAAGAGGCAGATATAGAGTGTCGATTCTGAGGGAAATACTTTAAAGCCCGATGTTCCGGAGAGGGTGAAAGGCCGGGGAGAGCGCTATCCAAGCAAATACGAAAGCCCAGATTCTCGAGTTGCGTATTGGATATATGGACCCCAGAGGGTGAGAGTGCTAAGGATATGTCAGATATCCTACAAACATTCCAAACCTTCTACACCACACTATACACGTCGACACGACAACAATCGATATCCCTACAACAATACTAAGAGCCAGTCGCCCTGGGATGGCTGGGGGACTCGCAGAGAGAATTCCTATCTGCTGAGTTCAAACTGGATGAAATCAAGACCTGCATAATGCAACTTCGCTCTGGCAAGGCTCCCGGACCTGATGGCCTACCCGCCGACCTTTATAAAACATACATAGAGCACCTAGCCCCAATACTCAAACAGGTATACGACAAGGCCTTAGAACTAGGGGAGCTGCCACCCACCATGAGAGAGGCCACCATCATCTCAATACTCAAACCTGGAAAGCCAGCAGATAGATGTGATTCATACAGGCCTCTCTCTATGATTAACTATGACGCGAAAATATTGGCCAAAATTATTGCAAACCGGTTGAGTTTACTCATGACGGCGCTGGTATTGCCTGACCAAGCGGGATTCGTACCAGGCCGCGCTTCTTCTCATAACTTACAAACCCTGTTTGCCGCAATGTCTGATATGGACCCAGATCTCGAGGCGGTTGCGGAATTCTTAGACGCCACCAAAGCGTTTGATTCGGTGGAGTGAGATTACCTATTCAATCAATCAATCAATCAGGGGTTTATATAGCGCACTACTCACCCGTGAGGGTCTCAAGGCGCTGGGGGAGGGGGGGCGGCTCCGGATCAGTCGAAGAGCCAGGTCTTGAGGTCCTTCCTGAAAGTGTGCAGGGTCGGGGAGCGTCTGATGTTCACAGGGAGCTTGTTCCAGGTTTTGGCTGCGATGTGGGAGAAAGCTCTCCCGCCGGTTCTGTTTCTGCAGATGCAGGGGATTTTTGCCAGGGCGAGGTCTGCGGAGCGGAGGTTCCTCTTGGGTACGTGGAAGGATACTCTCTCGTTGAGGTATTTGGGTCCGATGTTGTGGAGGGATTTGTAGGCGTGAGTGAAAGAGTTTGAAAGCGACCCTCTTCTCGACGGGGAGCCAGTGGAGGCCTCGTAGGTGTTGGGTCATGTGCTCATGGCGCGGTGTCCCGAGGACGAGTCTGGCTGCGGCGTTCTGGATGGTCTGGAGTCTGTGCAGAAGAGTTTTGTTGATTCGGGCGTAGAGGGCGTTGCCGTAGTCCAGTCTGCTGGTGATGAGTGCGTGGGTGACGGTCCTTCTGCAGTCGGGGGGATCCACTTGAAGGTCTTACGAAGGATGCGCAGGCAGGTGAAACTAGCGGAGGCGACGGCGTTGATCTGGCGGTTCATGGAGAGGGAGGAGTCAAGGATGATGCCGAGGTTCCGAGCGTGGTCTGTAGGGGTGGGTGGGCTCCCGAGGGCGGAGGGCCACTAGGTGTTGTCCCAGGCGGAGGTGCAGGGACTGAGGATGAGGACCTCGGTCTTCTCTGAGTTTAGCTTCAGGCAGCTGTCCTTCTTCCAGGCTGCCACGTTCTTCATACCTTCCTGGAAACAGAGTCTGGTGTCTTCACGATTCTTCATGAGCGAGAGGATGAGCTGGGTGTCGTCGGCGTAGGATACAATGCTGAGCCCATGATGTCTGATGATGGCGGCGAGGGGGGCCATGTAGATGTTGAAGAGCGTGGGGCTGAGTGAAGATCCCTGGGGGACTCCGCAGTTGATTTTCATGGGTTCGGAGAGGAAGGGAGGGAGTCGGATCCTCTGGGTTCTGCCGGAGAGGAAGGATTGGATCCAGTCGAGGGCGGCTCCTTGTATTCCCATGTCGTGTAGTCTGGCTGTGAGAGTGCGATGTGAAACGGTGTCGAAGGCTGCGGAGCGGTCTAGAAGGATGAGGGCTGCGGTGTGTCCCTGGTCGAGCATCATGCGGATGTCGTCAGTGGTGGCGAGGAGGGCGGTCTCGGTGCTGTGGTTGCTGCAGAATCCAGACAGGGAGGCGTCCAGGATGGAGTTCTCTTCCATGAAGGCGGTCAGCTGGGTGTTTATTAGTCTCTCGGTGACTTTGGCCGCAAAGGGGAGGAGAGAGATGGGCCGGTAGTTCTTCAGGTCCGTTGGGTCGGCCGATGGTTTCTTGAGGAGGGGTTTTATCTCCGCCCGTTTCCAGTCGTATGGGCAGATGCCTGATCTGAGGGAGGCGTTGATGGTGCGTTCTAGTTCGGGTGCGATGACGGTGGCGGCCCTGTGGAAGATGTGCGGTGGGCAGGGGTCCGTTGGGGCTCCTGAGTGGGTCTTCTTCATGGTAGCTGTGATGAGTTCGACGGTAGCGGGGTCCCAGGACGTGATGGTCGGCTTATCGGCGGCGGTGGGTAGGGGGGTGGTGCTCATCGTTGGTTCACTGAAATTGTCGTAGAGGGCCTTAATCTTCAGATGGAAGTAGGAGCTGAGCTTGTCGCAGAGTTCCTGGGAGGGTGTGACATCCATGGCTTCGCAGGTGGGTTTTGCGAACTGCTGTATGACGTTGAACAGTTCCTTGGCGTTGGTCGCGTTGGTCTGGACTTTGTCTCTTATGAAGGTCCGTTTGGTGTCTCTTATGCGCTGGTGGCATTCCTTCAGGGCGCTCTTGTGGTCGTTCCGTGCTTCCGTGGTTTTCAGGTTTCGCCAGGTTTTCTCTAGGCATCTGCAGGAGCCTCTGGCTTCTTGAAGCTCTGTGGTGAACCAGGCGGCTTTCGGCGGGCATTGTTTGGCAGGGGGGCGGAGGGGTGCGAGCTTGTCGGCGCAGCAGGAGACCCAGCGGTGAAATTCCCTGGCTGCTGCATTGGGGTCTGTCACGGCGATGGGGGGGTGTTGGCGGAGGGTGGTGTTGAGGTGCTCCTCTGTGACCTTGCTCCAGTTCCGTCGTGGCGGGCGTGGGGCGGGTTTGGGTGCGGTGGTGATGTTGAAGGTGAAGTGGACGCAGTGGTGGTCAGTCCAGAGGGGCTGGGTGGTGTGGCGGAAGCGGATGTTTGTTCCTCCCACGAAGATGGGGTCGAGGGTGTGGCCCGCCCTGTGGGTGGGCGTTTTGAAGAGCTGCTTCAGTCCTAGGTTGGCGAGGTTGGCGAGGTTGTCGAGGAGAGCAGTGGAGTCGGGGTCGTTGCCGTTGTCGAGGTGGAAGTTCAGGTCACCGAGTAGAATGTAGTCCGTGGAGGTGATGGCATGGGGTGCGGCGAGTTCGGCAATGGTAGTTGCGTGGTGGGTGCGAGGTCCTGGCGGTCTGTAGATGAGGGTGCCGCGTAGCGTGGTCCTGGGGCTTGTCTGGATCTGGAAGTGGAGGTGTTCTGTGTTGGAGTGGGGGTCACTTGTGCTGGATGTGGAGAGGCGGAGGGGGGGGTCTTGTGTGCGATGGCGAATCCTCCTCCTGGGCGGTGAGGACGGTCCTTTCTCTGGATCTTGTAGCCGTCAGGGATGGCGGTGGCGAGGTCGGGACTGGATGTGGTGTTGGTCCAGGTTTCCGTGAAGAAGGCGACGTCGGGCGAGAGGGTGTCGAGCAGGTCCCAGATCTCAATGGCGTGTCGGTGCAGGGAGCGCACGTTGAGCAGGATGCAGGTCAGGGTTTCTGTGGTGTGTGCATCAGGCGTTCCTTCGGCGGTCGCTGGGACTCTGTCGATGGTGAAGGATTTGCGGCAGGGTCTGCACGAGAACTGCCCGTGGGTGGTGTCCGGCGAGGATTTTGCGCAGTCGGCGTGTCTTCTGGGGTTGAGTGCGTGGAGGGTGGGAGAGTCGTAGCGGTGAGGCCTTGGAGAGCCAGGGGTCCTGGCGCTGGTCGCGGTCGGGTCACGGACGGGCGCAGACGGGCTTGCCTTAGGCGCGACAGCGGTGCGCATGCTGCGCACGTCCGCTGCGTGACCGCGCAGCGCCCGCCATTATGTAGGGGAGGGGGGAGGGACGAGTAGCTGGGAGGCAGGAGCGGGGCGGTCAGGGGGAGGGGTCACGGGTGGCCGCAGCAACGGGAACGGGGAGAAAAACGGCGGGAAGAAGGGGAAAAGGTCAACAGTGGTGGGGCCAAATCCAAGGGCATTTACAGAGTAAACAGTGAAAATTTAAAACACAATCAGACACAGAGCAGTGCAGTTAGAGAAAAGACGAGTACAGAGTACAGGGTAAACAGTGAAAAATTGAAACACAATCAGGCACAAAGCAGCGCAATTAGCGAAAAGACGAGACCAGTAACAGGGTAGAATCGAACCCTGCAACGGAGGGGCTGGCAGGCGACACACAGCACAGCGGAGCTGCCGGGGAGAGTGCGATCCTGGGACTGAAGTCTGAGGTCTCACTTGCGCTCCCCCGCAGCGGCTGCCATTATGTAGGGGGGGGAGGAGGAACGAATAGCTGGGAGGCGGGAGCGGGCGGTCAGGGGAGGGGTCACGGGGTGGACGCGGCAGCGGGAACGGGGAGGAAAACGGCGGGAAGAAGGGGAAAACGGCAACAGTGGTGGGGCCAAATCCAAGAGGATTTACAGAGTAAACAGTGAAAATGTAAAACTCAATCAGGCACAGAGCAGCGCAGTTAGAGAAAAGACGAGTACAGAGTACAGGGTAAACAGTGAAAAATTGAAACACAATCAGGCACAAAGCAGCGCAATTAGCGAAAAGACAAGACCAGTAACAGGGTGGAATTGAACCCTGCAACAGAGGGGCTGGCAGGCGACACACAGCACAGCGGAGCTGCCGGGGAGAGTGCGATCCTGGGACCAAAGTCTGAGTCTGAGTCTATTCGGCATATTGCGGCGGATGGGAATGCCAGATAGCTTTATGGCATGGATACGGCTGCTCTTTACGCGACCATGCGCGAAAGTAATAGTAAATGGAGCTAATTCGCCCTGGTTTGCCATCACAAGGGGCACTTGCCAGGGATGCCCGCTGTCGCCACTATTGTTCGCCTTGGCCGTCGAGCCCTTGGCGGCCAGACTCAGACAACTGCATCGAGAATGGGCTCTGGAATACCCCACACGGCACGTGCTGATTTCATTATACGCGAATGACATCAAGCTATACGTGCGAGAACCCCAGACTAGTCTCAACCCAATCTTGAGAGAGTTTATCGCATTTGGAGAATTATCAGGAATAAAAATAAATTGGGGGAAATCTTAACTGTTCCCGCTCACTGATGCTGTGCGCCCTTATCCCCTAGACTACCCCATAGAATGGTGCCCTAGCGAAGTTAGGTATTTGGGAATAACAATAACCAGAGACGGTCCAGAGCTCCTACGTGCTAACTATGGGAAAGTGATGGAACACATTACGGAGTCGGTGGGGAGATGGATAGCGCTGCCCTTGTCAATGGCAGGAAGAATCTCTCTAATGAAGATGGTAATTTTACCCAAGCTACTATATTTATTTATTAATATCCCCCATGCACCAGGATCGGCCTTTTTCAAAACCCTTAAAACTCAGTTGATACATCTTGCCTGGGGTGGGAGGCAACCCAGACTGAAGTGGGAGACACTGACGCTGCCATATGCACAGGGAGATTTCGAAGCCCCCGACTTTGAACTATACTATCTTAGCACACAAGCGCACTATGCAACATACTGGTTCAATCCACCCCCCTTCATGCCGCACCTGGCAGTAGAACAATATTATATGCAGCGTACCCCACTATCTGGATTCATAGATACGCAAACCAGGACGAGTGAAGTGAGCTCCACCACTGTGAAGTGCACAGTGAACGCATGGGGGAAAAATCGTGAAACGATTGAATACAGAAATGCTGTATTCACCGCTGCTCCCAGTGATCTGACACCCTACCTAGGAGGTCACCCGGGAGTTGCGATGCCGCCAACTTCTTAACAGGATGGACATAGTAACGTGGGGCGACCTATACACAGACGGCAAGTTCCGCACTAAAGAGCAGTTCTTTGCAAATAAGGAGCCTGAGCCTCTGGACTTATTTATGTATGTCAGATTGAGGCAGATTGTAAGAGCTGCGACCCCTGCCTACCCCGGCGAACCCCCCACCATGGGCCCACTGCATAGCCTACCCTATAATGCAAATTCCATCCATGTAGTATCCCTAACATACCATAACACACAGAAAGGGACATGCGCGCATGTGGGGACCGCTAGAGAGCAGTGGGAGCAAGAGAGAGGGGAACTCCTTGACGAGAGGAAATGGGGCTATTGCTGCGAGCAGACAGGCAGGATATCGGCTAATAGCCGGCTGCAAATTATTCATTATAAATACCTCCAAAGACTCTACTACACTCCGGCAAAGCTCTTTAAGTTTAAACTACGAGATAGTGATGCTTGTGAAAGATGCGAGAAAGCAAGCTTCCTACATTTGGCCTGGGAGTGCGCGGAGATTCGTCTATACTGGAGGAATGTTTTAGAAGCGCTAGGACAAATGATCACGACAACAGTCATGCAAATTCCTGTAGTGGCTCTCTTAGGCTACACAGCAGACATACCCTCAGCATATCGAAGATACACTGCATTGGGGCTCTTGCTGGCTAAGCGAAGAGTAGCATGCAAATGGGGTAGAGGGCGGGCACCTAAATTTAAGGACTGGATCAGAGATCTCCTCTGGCAGGAACAGACATTAATATACGCAGAATTACTGCCTACTGACTCTAGACCAAGGGACATTTGGGACCGATTGCGCGCATATATGCTTGCACACCCGGAAGTGACCGGCGACAAAAAGGACCCCCCTGCCTCTACTGACTAGACGGGGCAGGCCCGAAGACACACAACAAGGGACAAACATCTTCAAACATACATGACCCCTCATATGACACAGCGCATCCCCCCAAGACCTAGGGCTGGAAGTCGGGGAGTGGCGGCAATAGGGAACGCAAGATTATTTAGCGCGAAGTTAGCCTGATTCACTATCCCAAACTCGCGGGACGGACTCTGTACCGAGCAGTAAATATACTAAAAGTGGAAGAATGTCATGGTTGTTTATGCACATCACTGTTACTGGAACTCTCAGAAATGTGATACTGCATGTACACTGTATGCTGCATTTAAGAATTTTTTTTTTTTTTTTTTTTTTAAAGTCTTGTTAAATCAAGTGCACTCAGGCTAACGGGCGCTCAGGTAGATTTGTGGCACCGTGTGAGGCATTCCCCAAGGGTTTTAAACAAATTCTCATTTATCCTTATAACTGAGGAATTCCAGGACTGATCCCTGGCCTGGGTAGGAATGGAATTGGTTAGATCAGCTGTGGTGTACCCAAGGGCCTAGTTAATTGTGTCTCTAATATGTAGATTCGCAGGTACTCTCCCCCACTTGACCCTGTGCCTGTGACCCTGTGCCTGTCATTGGTGACATTCAAGTTGGTACTTAAAGAAGTGGGGACATTGGTCTGATGGTTAAATAAACCTTTTAACGAGCAATAAACAGCATTATGATCACTGTCTACCCTGTTAATTACCTTCATGCCAGGCAGGTTACCCCAAAGATAAAGAGAAATCAAAAAATAGTCATCAGCAATTATGACAAAATCATGGGAGTCATAAAGGTCCCTGTGTGAGCTAAGATCGCGCATTACCTGTGCCTCCTCTCATCAGGGTTTCCACTTCCTCCATTAGTGTGTCTCTGTCCTTAAGAGTTGAATTGTCTGGGAGTCCATCAGGAGGAAAAGACGTGGTGGACTTATGATTTGTAACCCTATTTCCTTTGAGGGTGTCAGTTGCTTTGTGTTTCCGCATCTCACACTTCAACATGCACATGACTTTACACCTTGGTTAAAAAAACAGGCCGATGGAAAATTTGCAAAGTTCACCAGAAGTACTTCAAGAGCTTTGCAGGGTTTTTTCCCAAAAACAAAGAGGGTGGAAGAGGGACATGCCCTCAAAGGGCTCAGTGCCAAACCCTCAAAAAGCCACAGGGCAACAGTCGCCAGATAGCCAGTCACCATGCACACAATAAGGAGGAGAATGTCAATGGAACAGAACCCAATAAAAGAGACTGAAAATCCTACCCCAATGACACAAATCACCACGACGGATGACCAAAGGGGGTGGTCCTGCCCTGCCTCTTACTGGTGCTGACGGGCGTAGGAGGGGCCTGTAGTGTCATGCTCGACACGTTCTAGTGTGACCTCGTGGGAGTGGACACACATGCACCCCACACCCATCCATCACAGGCGTCACAAGTTAAGTGACCCTGCCAATAAAAGGGCCCGAGTGCACATGCTCATGGCCAGTTCACTAACGATACCCCTAGTGTGTGTGTCTTTATTTAGTGGAATGTGGGCCTAGGGCCCACACCACTACAGGGTCCATCCTTGGCTCGAGCTTCACCTGGGCGCTTCCCGTACAGCAGGACATCTTGATGTTCTATATAGCGCTGAATTCAGTCACAGGTGTTGGAAGTTGAAACCGGCTGCCTCCAGGCCCAGACGAATGCTGGGACCTGCAGTCCCTGCTGAGTGGTCTCCAGAACAGCAGGACCTCCCAATGTGCTTTACGGTACCTGATTTAGTCACAGGTGCGGGCAGTTGAAACTGGCCACTTGCGGGCCCACAGGAATACTGGAACCTGCGGTTCCTGCTGAGTGGTCTCTCCTCTAGTTTTCTATCTCTGGGCATGTTATACAATTTTATTTTTATACAAAAAATTACCAGTTCTTGTGATTTAATTTCACAGTCCTTCAAATTTCGATTTCAACATACAGCTGACAAAAGTTGATATCACATTTTGAAGGACTTTAAAATCAAACTACTTACACTGATGATTGAAGCCTTTAGAAAGTTGCAGAATATGGCAAATGTGTTGGCTGATTACTATTGCCTACACTACAGGCCTTCCACTTCAATGGTAGGCCGGAAGTCTTGTTTTATTTTGTCACACCAGTAGATGGCAAAATAAGTGCTGCAGTCCACAGGTGACATTTAAACTTTATATGCCATAGGTGTATTTTCTGCACCATATACTATGGCCTTAAAGAAAATTAAATAAGCCAATCAGGGATTAGCACATTTCTACATGATTTAGGGGTCAGCTCACATACACAGGGTACCGAACAGCAGTACCCCAGTGTGCAGAGTCTAAAAACCATCAATAACATTCAGCATAATGGGCATGACCTTGCAAAAAAGTGGCATTTTCTAATATTAATACGGATCGTGATGAAAGTGTTTACATTCCCTGCCCTAAATATATTTTGTGCCGCAGTCCTGCCTTCTCTACGTCGAGTTGATTTGTGTGTTTACCATTTACCTGAATGATTTCCAGAATCTCTCAGCCAGACAGATCCATGAAGAAATATTTCTAAAATATATACTTTATGTAGCTCGAGCCTTCCTGGCAGTTGACAACCTTTGGTGTTTAGCATATGTTGGACGAAGCAATTGCTTCATAATTCAAACCAGAAATGGTTGGCGTGTGTTCGTGGAATAAAGATAGTTCAACCTGTGTATTTCTGAAATTATTTCTGAATTCATTATTCTACCATTAGGCCTGAAGACCATGTGATATACAGGAGAAAGGCTTTAAGTGTTTACAGTTAGCAATGGATGCAGTTCCTTGTCCTTTCCTGCATGACAGCGGCTGCATCAAACATGCATTAGCATTTAGAGTGCCACACTGCAGCAGGAAAGGATCTGCTGCCAAATATGGCCTCGGCACTGCGCCTACCTCTCTAGAGTACATTCTAATTCAGTGACAATACCATTTACGTATTCACTATTCTTCATTGCCTACTACTTTGTCTCTTCAATTAGAAAACGTCTTCTTCTAGATGTGTACAGAGTTGCATGCATTTTATGCTTCGTCAAGCGCATTGTAGCCGCTAATAGGGTTGCAGGATACAGTAAATCTTTGAGGCAGAAGGGAAGATATTGGAAATAAGGCACTCTGTTTAATGCAGCTGTGCTTCACTGCCTGTAGAGGACTGATTTTTCAGCATCTGAAGCCTTTGACTCATCGACGAGCTGATGGAAAGAGATGTTCCAATAAGGAACAAGCATTGGCAAACCAAATAAGTCTCGCTTTATTTAAAAAGCAGTCACTGCCAAAGCCAATAGCCTGGGCTACAACTGAAAATGCTGGGTGCTTCCATTCATGAGGTAGCTAGAGCCTGTGCAATGGTTGCACTGGAGCTAGGAGCAGAGGATTGAAAAACGGGAGGGGCATGAAGCAGCGCAGGACGGGGTTTGCACCATGTAAATGTTTGGTGCAAGTTCAATACAAGCTGCACTGCAGTGGATGGACCTTTGTTGCGAATTGAGGCTCATCATCAACAGTTCAACAATATATCAATGACAGTGAAGCACATTTTGCCCCACAGAGATGACAGAGAGTACCAGATTTGAAAACCATAAAGATTTATTGGCAGATTTGCAACATTACTAACTCAAATCATTCTGATTAATCATAAATCAATGTTCACCCAGTGAAAGTATAGGTAAATAAAATCCAAAGCATGAATAAAAATAGCAGATACAAAGACAGGATATTTAAAGATTCTCATATGCAAAGTGAAGAAGGTATAGTTTGCCCTGAATGAAATTCCATAATGCTAAACTAAGGATTTAAACGAGGTAGGGGAGGTTTAAGAAGCAAGTGTCAACGAGTACAACCTCTAAAGGCTGAACCAATTGAAGGTTCAATCAGGCAAAGGAGAGTAGATTTATTTGAGAGTTTTTGAGCACGGCATAGTAAGCATAGGGTCTCAAGGGAAAGGAAAGCGGCATCTGCTCTCTAAAGAGTGGATAGGAGCATCTGAAACTAGATCAGCAATGCACAATTAAAACATAAAACTCAAAAAAATGGCTACACTGCCCACAGTTCCCAAGATGTGGCAACCAATCACTTTCGTTGACAAGGTGTAATTGCCCTCTTTCTCAGGCATCACATAAAAGAGGATTACAGCAGCATGACCTTCAGAATATAGCATGTACAGGAATGATTTTATGCAGGCCTATATTAACTCTAGCCAACTCAATATGAACACACTTTAACTATGGTTGATTATAACATTAGTATCAATAGCTATAATCAAACTTAACTTTGAAATCACATTTTAGATATAAGCACTGTTAGACCTCACTTGTCCAGTGGGTTTATCCCCAGACTTTTTGCTTTTTGGCTTCCTGTTTGGACCCTGTTTTTGTTGGTTTTATGACTCTGGGCACTTTACCACTGCTGATCAGTGCTAAAGTGCATATGCTTTCCCTGTACATTGTGTTTCTGGAATGGTGATTCCATGATTGCCATATTTGTTCTACTGGTAAGTCCCTAGTACAGTGCACTGTGTGGGCCCAGGGCCTGTAAATCAAATGCTGCTAGTGGGCCTGCAGCACTGATTGCACCACCCACATGAGCAGCCTGTAAATGTAACTCAGACCTGCCACTGCAGTGTCTGTGCAAAGTTTGGTACTGCCAGGTCGACCTGGCAAGTGCACCCACTTGCCAGGCCCTAACCTTCTCTTTTCTTACATATAAGACACCCCTAAGGTAGGCCCAAGGTACCCCTGTGTATGTGAAAGGTAGGACATGCCCTGATGTGTGTGGCATGTCCTGATAGTGAATACTGCCAATTTTGTTTTTCACTATTGAAACGCTATCTGTCCCATTGGATAGAATGGGGAGTTTACTCATAACATTTTATAAGTATAACTGCCCATGGGAACAAGATAGGAAAATAGAGTTTAGTATGCCTGAACTCAGAATTTAATAATGCATCTTTTAGTAAAGATGATTTTTATATTGTGTGTTTGACAATACCCCTTTTAGAAAGTCTGTATTTTCTTGCTTAGCCATCCTGTGTGCCTCTGCTGGTTTGTTTATTGACTGTCTGGCTTTGGAGTGATAGGGGCTGGGGATGTGCATTCTCTCAGACGATCAAAGAGAGAGGATGCACACCTAGTATTTCATGCTTTTTGTAGCTCATCCATATTTTTCCATGAGTGCGTGCAGACTGGTTTACAAGTGCCATGCCCAGAAGGCACTGAGTTGATTCACAAATTCAAAAAATGGGGCGTACATCTCGCCCCGCCCAATCGCACAGCTGAATTACGCCACCTTGGCGATAATGTAATCCTCCATAATAATCGAAATGATCATCATATTTCAACTTATGTACTCATAACACTTTTTCAACTTTTCATCAACTGTTTGTCCGAATCCACACGTGGAGTGTAAATGCCATTTCCCCAAACTTATATTGTTCAAACTGTGTCCATCCGGACCTCTTGAAAGAACACGAATGATGCAAAATTCATAAAAGGCAGCGTTTATTCAATAAAATACCCAATGCATTTCGGGCATGAATGCCCTTCTTCAGGGGTCACTGTAAGTAATCAAAAAACACATAATCACCAATTGTTTATCATTTAACATCTCTGGTTTCTACATAATACACAAACCTACTATTTTGCTTTGTAACCCAAACCCATTCCTACCATGAACCCCTTCCTTTTCCAAAGGAAACTAGTTTCCCCTATCCATGTAGCATGCCACCATCTCAGACTGAAACATTCACCTGATTTGAATTCTACAATGTTTAATCCTTCTACAATCCTCAGCCATATCTGCTACCTATCATTGTACGAGCGATGCATTTCCATTAGCTTCCCTAATTTCTTCGGTTTCTACCCACTATAGTTACCCAGGAGAGAATCAGTATATACATAATTTCTATAAACAGTGCTCCACTATTATTCTCCACATTTTAGTTGCGTATTTCCCTGCATTTAAGTGTGCGCGTTTATCTCCTAATGTTTATCCCTATTTAAACCATGCATTCACATTTCATCTTAAAACAATGGTCTACCTCGCTTATACCCTTCCTAATTTTTATACCATTCTTCTGGCCTCTGTTACGCAACTAAAATGTGGAGAATAAGCTAATGGAAATGCATGACCCTTAAAATCCTTGCTTACTAGTGGCCAGTCCTGCCTCTTTGTCCCTTATTTTTCCTCCAAGGAGCAGTGACTTAGTACAATATCATTACGGTTTGTTCTGTTTATCTGCTCGTGGGGGGACTATTGTATTATGTTTTCAACCTTGTGTTACACTGTGGCTGCTCAGACCCGTAGCTGCTTACATTTTATTGCAGCATTAACCCTCTCAGTACCTTCCATGTGGCTTGCATTCTTTTGTATTCTTCCTGAAGACAGCTCTGAGGCTGGCTTGGAATGCAAGCAATTATTTATTGTGGATTTAAGTCTAAGTCTGCCTCCTTTAATTTCCTCTAGAAACAGGCACAAAAACACTGCAACAGCATGCCATCTAGCTACTGCATCTCTAAATCATGTAAAAAAGTTAAACCACTACTTAAAAACAGCCATTGTTTCAGTTCCATTAAATCAACGCTTCAAATGATACTTTAATATGCATGCTGCGTGTGTTCTTTCCTACCCTCCAGGACCTGTGCTTGGCTTATGGCCGAGGGGTTGGAAGTCTATGCTCTTGGTTTAGTGCTGAGGCCAAAATGTTTCTTTTTGGAGGAATGTCCCCTGTAAATGTGCATTTGAATGTAGTACATTAAATAAATGCAGAACAAGAACACAGGGCGCTGGATACTGACATCAGAGCAGAGGGGTTGTGTTTCCTAGTTTATTTTGCTTTTAAAAGCACTCCTGACACATTCCTGGCCTCAAGCAGTTCCAGACAATAAAAATGTCAAGATAACTCCAGTGAATAATGTTCTTGCTGGAGAGATTGAGTTGTCTAGTGGAAGAAGTTTTGACTCATTGCAAGGTAGCAGAGGATTAATATGCCAGCTGCAAAGAAAGTGTACCATGCAGGAACCCAAAGTGCATAAAATGTAAATATGTCAGTGGGTTACTGCTTTTCTGTTACTTGCAGCTTATAAGTTAAAATCCTAACCTAGAACAGTGATTTTATAACTGCATGCACTGCAAAGTATAGATTTGAGCAGATATTAATGTTGCAAAAAGGGTTCATCCGAGTAGAAATCGGTTCTTTTTATTTAAGGGAACCCCCAACTATGGTGTGCTGTTTTCAATTCTGAGTTTGTGCTTCTGGAGCCCAAGCACTCTTATGCAATGCTGCCTACCAATATGCATAACTTGTGACTCCTACACCCTGTAGTCCTCTGTCTTATGTAACATTTCCTTTACGCTAATTTATACACCTATGATTGATTGCCTCTGTGTAATTTGTGTGTGATGCAAAATGCTTTGACACCCTACACTGGTATGGGTGGTGTTTTATAACTATAAAATGCATCTGAACGTTAGTGGTTATGGAGCCTTAAGGAACACTGTTAAAGGGTGGTGGTGATGAAGGAATTCGCAACACTCAGCCTTACCTCAAGAACATCTCAGCACCACCTCAGCATCAGCGCAGCACAACGTCCTCATCAGTCCACCACCACCAGTGCAGCACCAACTCAGCATCAGAGCAGTACCAGCGCAGAACCAGTGAAGCACCACCTTAACATCAGCACTGCACCATCTTAGCTTTAGCACAGCACTATCTCAGCATCAGTGCACCACCACCAACGCAGCCCCACCTCAGCAGCAACTCAGCACCAACGCAGCACCACTTCAGCATCAGCGCACTACCACCTCAGCACAGCACCAACTCAACATCACTCAGCACCACCTGAGCACCATATCAGCACCACCTCAGCATCAGCACAGCACCACTTGCTCATCAGTGAGCCACCACCACTGCAGCACCAACTCAGCATCAGTGCAGCACCACCTCAGCATCAGTGTAGCACCAGCGCAGCACCATCTTCGCATCAGTCCAGCACCACCTGAACACCACCACCTCAGCACCAGCACAGCCCCATCTCAGCATCAGCACAGCACTACCTCCTCATCAGTGCAGCACCACCTGAGCACCAGTGCAGCAGCACCACCTCAGCATGACTCAGGTCCACCTCAGCATGACTCAGCACCACCTCAGCACCAGCAGAGCACCACCTCAGTATTAGCACAGCACCATCTCCGCATCAGTGCACACCCACCAGCACATCACCACCTCAGCACCAAAGCAGCCCCACCTCAGCAGCAACTCAGCACCAATACCGCACCACTTCAACATCAATGCAGCATCACCTCAGCACAGCACCAATTCAACATCTCTCATCACCACCTGAGCACGAGTGCAGCACCACCACCTTAGCATGAACCAGCACCTCGGCATCAACTCATTATCACCTCAGCATCACCTCCTCATCAGTTCACCACCAACTCAGCATCAGCGCAGCACCAACTTAGCACCAACGCAGCACAACATAAACATCAGCACAGCACCATTTTCGCATCAGTGCACCACCACCAACACAGCACCACCTTAGCATCAGCAGAGCATCACCTCAAAACAGCAACAACTCAGCATCACTCAGCATCACCTCAGCACCAGCGCAGCACCGCCACCTCAGCATAACTCAGCACCACAGCATCACTCAGCACCACCTACGCATCACTCAGCACCACCTCAGCATCACTCAGCGCCACTTCAGTAACACTCAGTATCACCTCCATACCAGCACACCACTACCTCGGCATCACTCAGCACCACCTGAGTATCATTACCAATCACCTGATCATCACATCTGCACCAGCACACCACCACCTCAGCCCCACTTCAGATTTACTTAGCACCACCTCAGTGTGCCCTCAAAATCTGGCTCTGTTGATTCTCTCCTAGTGCCCGTCCGCTGCTCATGTTGTAATTCAGGTACTATTTCTCAATCTCCACCCTCCTATTGTTTATGTTCCATCATTTATAACAACAACAAAAAATGCTATAATAATCAAGCATTACAACAGGCAGGAAGAGGTTGCCAGCATTGCAAGGACGAAAACACTAGAAGACATTTTTTGTTAATTCTTTTAATAGTCATTCAATTGTACTTAATGTCTTCTTTAAACTCCACTACATAACACTCCACAACACAAATTACCATTTCACATATTTACACTCCATTACACACAGTCCCACTCCACATAATTCAAATACACTCAAAAACACATAATTACTATCCACATAATACAACTGCACATCATACCACTTAATTCCACTACACAAATCCACACCACGCAGTTTCACACCACACAATACCACAACTAACAAGTCCAATCCAACCCACATAATTGGTACACACCACATACATCCACTCAAATCCATAACACATTGGTAAGAGACATTTATATTTACAATGCCAATAGCTTCAACTCTTTCCTTTTTTTTAAACACACAGATCTGATGCTTCGCTACTACCTATTTGTTCTTTTCCGTCACCAAAAATGCAAAGCTATACACACAGTTCCATGCCACACAATTCAGCTTCACACATTTGCAGTCCACACCACATAATTTAACACCAAATCACATAATACAACTCAACAACACAATTACACAACACACCACATACATCCAATCCACACCACACAATTCCACATTGTGCCGCAAAATTCAACAGCACAACAAATAATTAAACTGAACTACTTACCACTCCACCACACACAATCCCACTTCACATAATGCCACTACACTGAATGCCACATAATTTTTTACCATATATTTCTACAGCACGCCATGCCACATAATGCCACTATACAAGTCCACTCCACAAATTCCACACCACACAATTATACACTAACTAATCCAATCCAACCCATATAGTTCCACTACACACCACATACATACACTACATAACACATAAGAAAAATACATTGCCATTTATAATGCCAATAGCTTCAGCTCAAACAAATGCAAGAGGGTTGCATTTCCAATGCTTGTTCTAAACTGGTGTGGTGTCCATTTGTAGTGTTTTCACTGTATTACTGTATGTGTTCACAAATGCTTTACACACTGCCTCTGAGATAAGCCTGTCTGCTCGTGCCAAGCTAACAAGGGGGTGAGAAGGGGTTATTTTAGAAGTGTATCCCCGTTACTCTGAGTAGGAAGAAGGATCAATACTTGGACAACGGTGCAAACCATTGCCAACTGGAGACCCCCATTTCTAACAAGCACGTAATGTGCATTTCTAAATTGTTACGCAAACGGAAAAATAGTGACAGTTCATCACTAGGTACAATACAGCATGAATGTCACATTTCAAGCAAGAGCTAGATGCCATGGACGTATTATGTTATCATATGAAGTAACGACCATTTAAAAAAAAAAAAAAGTATGTACTGCCAACATCAAACGGTATAGCCTTAAACTGCTAACACATATAAACACAAGCATGCACAACAGACGCAGGCACAAATATTTACTTATGCATGCTTGATTTAGCACTTTTAAGATGTACCTAAACTATGCAGACATTTTATGGAACATCACTTTAAATGAACATATTGTACACGGCTGTGCTGATTTGCACAAGTTCTGGCCAATGTCCTCTCTTCCACCACACATTTAAAAAAAAAGTGAATTTGGTATGTAAAACTGGAAGATGTGAAGCCAATTGAGAGCATGTTTTATCCATTTACCAAATTGAACACTATAATGTCTTAAGAGTTTTAAAGACTGCATTTCATGACTCAATTGAGAAAGGAAATTGTGAAATATAAGTGTGCAATGTGAACAGTAGGTGTGCAGAATGAGCAGGAAAATAACCAATGCTACTGGGACAATATTAGCTTTTTGATCTATTCCTAAGTAGGCCATTGATTAGCTTGTTCCCCTCTGATTACATTGCTGGGAGAGTGAGACCCAGAGTTCTGCTGAAACATTACGCTGCTCGAATCTGTTTACTTGTAATTAATTAAATAAATACTCACATATAGTTTTGGTTACTTCAGGAAAAAATGACAATTTGAGAACTTTCCCATGGGTGTCATCAAATCATGCTGAATCGCCAACACAGAGCACCGAATCTGGTCCTTCAAGCCATCGTTACTGTCCCAGGCAAACCCTCTGCCCATAGACTTATAGCACACTAAATAGCAAAGCTGGTATTTGAGTGCTTACACGATTGTACTGGTGGCACCACAAGGATATGTAGTAGTACTATAATACTGTACTACAGTAGTACAGTATTAAAGTACAGTGCTTGTGTCGGCACTCAGACTGCCCTCAAAAGTTGAAGAGATCACAGCTCCGAAAGCAGATGTAGAACTGTACTTTCCCGAACAGCAAGCATAGTCTTTGCTGCTGTCTATGCTGTAAGAGAAAGTATGTAGGTGTGGGGCCTTCTCTAACAAAGTTCATTGTGCTGGTAGACCATTACAGTATAGGGATGCCTCTCCCATGCCTGCAAGGAACTCATTGGCATCACCCCATCACCAATGGACACAAGCCTGGGCAGAGCCGATTGTGTTGGTTATTTTATAGGTGAAAATGTTTCTTCATTGATTGGTAAGTTTTCGTGTGGTTGTTTGAATGGAATAATGAACGAAAAGCAATTGAATAGATGAGCAAGCATGTAAATAGATGAATTTTTAAGTGGCTACAGTTTATATAAAGTAATGACTAAGTTGGTTCTTAAATGTATGGTTGAATAAGTTGGTGCTGTGGGGGTAGCTCGATGAATTGGTGAGTGCACAAATGTGTGAGTGCGTCAATGGATGCAGATTTGTTGCTTTAGTTTTATAAACCGCAGTTTAATAGTGTGCAGAATACCCACAATATATATAAAGCACTTCCAACATTATCACGATTCAAACATTACACAATCGCTTAGGCACCGTTGATCTAAGAGTCCTATAATATATCAACAATTGCTGGCATTATGTGAGTGAACACATGATCACATCAACCCCATCCTGATGGAACTCTATTGGGTCCCTTAGCGGCCCACAGCATCTTCAAAACCAGCTGCATCATTTACAAAGACATCACGACCAGCACCACTGTTTATCTTACAGACAAGCTCACTATCTCTGGTGGTTCTAAGCACACCTGCAGCCAGGACACCATCGGACTGCCAACTTTGAAGTGTTAGGAAGAAAAAACAAGTCAGCAAGACTTTTTTGTCTTTGCACTCAGGATCTGGACCAACAACCCTGTATCTATCAGGATACAAGTATGTTGTCCATCAGGACCGCCCAAACGCTGCTCCAATTTAGGAAAGGGTTACAAACACTACATCACAATGCATTAATAATCCATGTTAGACCTGTCAGCCTTTTAGCCTTTCTCCTCCATTTTTCTGACCTTATCTTTGCCGGCCTTAAGGCTCTGAGCACTTTACCACTGCTATCCAGTGCTAAAGTGCATGTGCTCACTCCTCTAAACATGGTAATATTGGCTTATGCCCAATTGGCATAGTTTGTTTACTTATAAGTCCCCAGTAAAATGGTACTACATGTATCCAGGGCATGTAAATTAAATGCTGCTATTGGGCCTTCAGCACTGACTGTGCAACCCACTTAAGTAGCCTTTTAAACATGTCTCAGGCCTGCCATTGCAGAACCTGTGTGTGCAGTACAAACTGCCATTTCAACTTGGTGAAATACACCTTTTGCCAGGCCCAAACCTTCCTTTTTAACACATATGAGTCTCTCCTGAAGTAGGCCCTGGACAGCCCAGAGGGCAGGGTGCATTTTTAAAAAAAAAGTTGGACATGTACTTTGAAATTTTACATGTCCTGGTAGTGAAAAACTCTTTCATTTGTTTTTCACCACTGCAAGGCCTATCTCTCCCATAGGATAACATTGGAGCTGCCTTATGACATTTTATAAGTGCAATTTCCAAATGGGAAGAGATGATTGGTTCATGTTTTATACTACGATTGTGAAAGTGCCACTTTTCAAACGTTAGCGCAAAAATGATCGAATGTACTCCTTTCAAGTTTTAACTCCCATAGATGGTTGAAAAATGCTCAAAGGCATGCACACTTGAAAGTGCTTGACCCCAGAAGCACGTGTTTAAAACTGAAAATAACTGGGGCGCCGTCACGCCCCAGCCTCAAGATACACTGCCGGTATTGGCAAAAGCCGATGATCTCACGTTGTAAATCCAGTAAACAACCAGTAATCCAGAGTAAACCAATGTTATCCAATTTTAATGAAATTCACACAGAGGCGAAGTGAATTCAAACTTTAATGTAGGAGAAATGCCCATCCAGGCGTTTTTCTGGAACACGTTCAAATGAACTTTTGATCCTGGGTAACCATGCGAACATTCACCCAAAGCATTTGGGCCAGAAAGCCCTTCGTCAGGGGTAGCTATGATAAAACAGGAAAAGTTCATCACTTCTGAGGTCAAGCCCTTTCAAGTGTGCACGCCAAACTGTCGCCTTTGAGCATTTTTCAACCATCTATGGAAGTTAAAAATTGAAAGGAGTGCATTCGATCATTTTTGCGCTATGTTACATATGTTGACCCCTCTGATCAGTTGCACCCAAACTAAGCATTGAATAAGGAGTACAATACCATCTTGGAGGCCACCTGGGAACCACACAACACATGGAGTTTTGTCAGTTGATATCTTTTTGTAAATCTTTTGAAATCATGAACTACTCAATCACCGTCATGACTTTGTTTGCTTTTTCGGGACGAGGTTCCTGGGACACATGTTTGTTTTTCTCACAGAGCGATGTGTTTATGATTGTGTTTGCTTCTTAGTCAGTTTTATTTTTGTTAAGATTTATTTTGGTCACCAATTTGCATTGTGTATTTTTTTTGCTAAGGGGAGTTTGTATTGGGATTAGTAGTTATGTCTCTACAGGTGCGGGCTATAAGACGTTGTGCCTTTAAGAGGATATTAGTATTTTTTTCACTTCATTTTTTTCACTACATTTTGTGCGCTGGGGTTGGTAATCACAGTCACGGGGTCTGTTTGAATCTCATGACCAGTTTCTATGGATATATAACACCTGTTGGAGGAGTCCATTCAAGATTCGTTCCGTTTGTGCATAACTCTGTTGTTTACACAAATGTCAGTCAGGAGCGGCTAGACCGTGGGTCATGATGCTGTTTCACTCACAATTGGATCATTTTTATTGTTGCTATGCGAGTTTCTTTTTAATTTTCACTGTCTGGTTCACATCACTTATGATCTAGTTCTGCACGGGGGTAATAAGATTTAAAATGTTCTTGCCATCAGCATGGTTTATTCATTTGTTTGTTTTGTAATAAGTGCTAGTTTAAATTTACAGGTGCTTTTTGGTTATCAAACAGTATTTTTTAAAAGATGTAATGTTGGTGATATATGTTTAAAAGATGCAAGTAAGTTATTCTGATGAACTTTTCCTGTTTTATCATAGCGACCCCTGACAAAAGGCTTTCTGCCCGAAATGCATTGGGTGAATGTTTGCATGGTTACCCAGGATCAAAAGTGTATTTGAACGTATTCCAGAAAAACGCCTGGATGGGCATTTCTTCTACATTAAAAGTTTGAATTCACTTCGCCTCTGTGTGAATTTCATTAACATTGGATAACATTGGTTTACTCTGGATTACTGGTTGTTTACTGGATTTACAATGTGAGATCATCGGCTTTTGCCAATACCGGCACTGCATCTTCTTGAGGCTGGGGCGCGACGGCGCACCAGTTAATTTCAGTTTCACTTTTCAAAAGTTGGCATTTTCTTGCCTTAGCCATTTTGTGCCTGCAGCCTGTCTCTCGTCACATAACTGGATGTAGTTGGGCATTTGGGCTTTGTGTACTCCTCCTAGACAGCCACACACAATGGGAGCTTAGGTGTGACTGGTAGGGCCATCACCGGCAGGATGGGAGGGACGAGCTGGGGCAAGCCTCACTTACACTTGAATAGTCTGTGTCCTGTCTTCACACAAAGGGTCTAAAAACCCCGCATTGTAATGTCAGCCAGCTTGGAGCCAGGGCAGGGCATCTGTGCACTTCAAAGCTACTTTCTAGAAGCTTCTCCCACCTTCCAGAACCAGGGCACCAGGGTATAAAAAGAGTGTCTCAGACACCAAGTCTTGAGTACACTTCTGGACCTGTGGATACTCTGCCAGGAGGAAGGACTGCTGTGCCGCTGAAAGGACTGTCACTCTTCTGGACTGCTGCTCTGAAGGAACTTCTGCACTGCTTTGTTGACCTGCTGCCTGCTGCCCTCTTGCATGGGTGAGAAGGACTGGACTTGTGTCTCTTGAACCCAGAGTGACTCCAAGAACTAGTTGGCTGGCCTCCTGATCTAAAGCCTCAGGGACATAACAGGCTTCCAACAACCTTTCACCTGCACCTGAACGCTGCCATCTGTGAGTCTACCCAGTCAAGTGGTGCCTCCCCAGTCTTGGACCCTTGCAAGTGGGCCTAAGATGTTTGTCAGAAGAACCAACACATCTTCTCTGCTGAGTGGTGCATCCCTGAGCAGAACCGACACATCTTCTCGGTTGAGCAGTGCATCCCCGAGCAGAACCGATGCATCGCTGCTGCTGCGTGTATTGGACCCGTCGCAAGGGCTCGCATCGACGCCACAGCTCACAATGCCTTTGGAACCGCCACTGCATGATGCATTCTAGATGCAGGCCCTCACATCTCTCTTCGACGGCAGCCTTGACGATGACTCCAGACTCCGCATCGCAGCCTCGCAGCCCTTTGGAACCGACGCATCGCCAGCTGCACGCTCCATCCCTAACGCCGGACTGTGCATCAAAAGCCCAGTCGAGGGGATCCTTGACGATGACGCAATAGGGCCTTGCACTTCAGCCTCATCATATCTTGGAACCAATGCGTCACTTCGGCTGCATGCCGCATCTTTGACCCAGATCCACGCAATGCTCCGCTACTCAGGATTTGAGGTACTTTGTTCAGCGGGCCTAACTGGATCCCAGTAACTGGCCCGCACTCCATTGCGATCGCCTGAACTTGTGACTTTGTCCCGGTCCGGCGCGATATCCACAGTTGGCGTATTGGGCTTTTTGGCCCTATTTTCACTAAAATATTTAAAATTGAGTACCTGCGGTTCTGCTAACTGAATTTTTGTCATTTTGGTCTTATTTACCAAATTGGTTGTGGGCTCCTTTGAGATGTGTTTTCACTGTTTTTCTGCTTAAATTAATGCACAAATACTTTGGATACTGGATTGTGCTATAGAAATACCTTTCATATACATACATACATATATTTGGCCAGAATTTTTCAAGAATTTCAGCTATTGTACATGTTCAGACTTGATTTAACAAACATTCTAAACCAACAATGTGCATGCATCACTTGCTCTTTTAATTAAGATGATATTGAAAGGGCCTGTCTACGATTTTGGGTTGTACTGCTTTTATGCAATCAGAATGAATTGCATGGTGCAGTGTTCCAATGAAGAGCACAGTTTTGTTGCTTTAATTTTGTTCAATGTAATGATAAAACAGAAAAAGGCAAGGGTACACATGCTGCCCATTTACCTCTGATATTGATTTGTATTACTCATCGAGTGAAGAGACAGAATTCAGAGAATGACAATATTACAATCTTAAAGGTTAAAACCTTACAGTCTAATATAACCTATACCCAGTGCTTTTAATGGTACGGTACTGTGAGGTTCCGAGTACCTGCACTTCTTTATTTTTAGAGGGAGAGTGCCTGTACTTCTCAGCAGACCACAGTACTTTAAATTTGAGAGTACTGGCTGTTCTCAGAAGCAACTAGGGTGCATATTTACAAGGAGCTGATGCCGCCGCAACATAATTTTTTTTATGCTGCAACAGCTTTTTTGTTTTTGGGTGCCATATTTACAAAGTGACGCTAGAGTACTTGAGCATCACTTTTTGACTGCTAGCGCCTATTTTTCTTATCTCCAGATCCACTAGCGGCTGTTTTTGTTAATGATATGCATAGTAGGCATTCCCCAGAAAATGCATCACAAAACTGACGCTGCCGTATGCACAAGGATTTTCAGAAACTGTGCTACTTTTGAAAAACAGGTGGTAAGTCCCATTAGCGGCAGTTTTTTACTGCTAAGAAAGAGCAGGCATAAAAATGATGCATGGACACAGGTATAAAAGCAGAATATACCCAAATAACTTTGGCAAGCTCAACTACGCCATGGATCTACTACGATTGCAGCTCGGAGCACCAAGGAGATGACCACCACCACTACAGAGGCAGTGCATGAGAAGGGAGCAGACATACTGCCAGAGGATTATCCTCATTGACCTCAGGTAGGAGGAGGAGGTCATTGCCCATTACAGGCTCAGGAGGGAGTCCATTGTCCGCCTCCTGCACCAGATTCCAGATTGCACCAAGGCTGCAGCCAACATCACAGTGCTGCACCAAGATACCTCTGCAGGCCTTGCTATTGGCTGTCCTGCACATGCTGGCATCTGGAAATTTCCAACCCACCACAGCCAGAGTGGCAGGAGTATCTGATTCCCAGGCATCCTTCTCAAGGTTCCTCCCTGCCGACCTGGATGCCATCATAAGACTCACACCCAAGTACCTCTACTTACCCAACACAGCGCAGCAACAACAGGAAAAAAAGCAAGGCTTTTATGCCATTGCAGGATTTCCATGTGCTGTGGGCAATAAACTGCACACATGTGCAACTTGTGCCTCCAGCAGTAATATCACACATCTACCCCAACAGAAAGCACACCTATTCGATGAATGTGCAAGCAATCGTGTACCATCACTGCCTCTTTATAAATGTCTTTGCAAAGTACCCTCACAGTGCTCATGACTTCTTCGTCTTCCAGCATTCCGCCATCAATGAGCGCTTCCAGAATGGGACCTATGGAAATGGTCTACTGGTTGGTAAGTACTTCTCAAGCACATGACAGACCACATGGCAGTCAATTATGTAGGAATACGTTGACGTATCAGTCCTGGATTGAATGAGACAGGGCATACGTAGTTGGTGTGGGCCTACATACTTGCACCATACTATATGAAATATGTGTAGTAACACAAACCTACAAGTCACACATGTCTAGACCACCTACGCTAACGTGGGCCACATGTACAAGTGAACTTGCTGATAGAGTATCACTATTCATGATGCTCTTGTGAGCATCTCCCCAAATCATATCAATGTGGCAATGCAAAGTCTGTCTGCATGACATTACGATGCCTCATAGGTATGCAGTACGGCAAGCCACAGTAAAGTGCATCATTGATTCACCCTATGTTAAGGATGTGTACAAAGGGCCTTGTGGTGGCCTTTCCCATGCAACACCAATGAAGATCTCACACATTTCCACACATCCTATGTTCAGGGACCCTGGGACTGTGTGCAAATAGTGTGACTCCCAAGGGAAGGTTAAATGAGGATACATAATACCATATCACTTTGTCATGTCCAATTACTATGTGTCCTGCATTCCATAGGACACATAGAAGGAGAATATTGCATAGATTGTGTGTTTTTGGCACTGGAATGTATCCCTGAAAGCATGACGTCATGTGAGGACACTAACCTGACACACATGCACCATGGTGGAAATGGGGGGGTGTTGCCACCAGTCACTACCATGTGATGGTGCGTATGCGGATAAACCATGTATGTGCTGTATGCTAGAAAAATGGCACATTCCACCCCTTCACTTTGGATGGAGGTCAGCACAGCCATATTACATCCATTGCTGCCCAGTGGCAACAACTGCAAAATGAGGCCCTGTGTGTGCATTCTACAGTATCAAAAACCCTCACAAATGCATCACCTTGTAAAATGATGCGTCCAAACACCCTGTTGAAGCAAGGCAATCCCTGTCTCTAGTCTGTGTTCACATGTAAATACCATGAGGAATGAGATGTATCCCAGACCTGCGAAACTGAGAAAAATTGTCATATATAATCCTCACAGGATCATGTCTACCATGCTAAATTATATCACTCATCATCACATCCTATGTGCACACCGTTTTGTTGTGCAGAAACCACTATATCAATCATCCAAGGACCCAGACTGTGCAGCAAAGCACAGCCGCATGCTCAAACTACATCTCCCATGACAGTCAACAACACAGCTATCATAGGAATTATGTGCCGTCTTGGAACAATGCTGCACAGGTTCTGCCAATGCAGCCACAAAACCCTGGACACTGAATCATTTGGAAAATATAGCTTACACTGTCCAGAAGCAGTGTGGCACTTTAGTGTAGTTAGTCTACCAGTTTCACTGTACAGCACACGAGTAACACATATCTCTAACCCCTTGTATACTAGTGGACACTTTGCACTGCCATGTGTACACTATCATGTCCCACATTGATATCCATTCACTATCCTTCCCATGGCAGTACACATTGAACAACATTGACTACAACTCACAATGCAAAATATCTGTGACTGAAGTATGCCACATCACCTGCTCCTGTTACATGTTGTCAAATAAGGCAGGTAACAGTTCAGGAATGGCAATAGTAGCCAATAATAGATACAACAGATGAATGTGAGAAATGTATCGACTCAATGGCAAATTGACTCTCCTTACTGGTGACAAATCATCACCTGCATGACATTGACACTCACAAGTATGACAAATAGTAAGTGCATTACATAGGACAGCACACCTGTATGTGTAGCACAGTGTCAGTCATTTCCAATTCCTAATTGTGTGTATGCCACACAATGCTATAGCACATCTTTTACAGTAAGCAAGGTGTATGAGTCAATCAGGACACATAACAGAATGGCCATGAATGTTAGTCCATCCCTTGTCATGACTCTTAACTAATTGTACACCTCCTTTCTTTGCTCCGGACCAAGGATGCGCTCTGCTGCCTTGGGTCATGACTCCTCTGAAAAACCCACAAATGGAAGCCCAGCAGACCTACAATCATGCCCTATGCAGCACCAGGTCCATCACTGAGCGGACATTTGGAGTATTAAAATCCTGCTTCCGAAGCTTTAACATATCTAGGGGCAGATTGCTATACTCGCCACCTATGGTGTGCAAAATAATATTGGTGTGCTGCATATTGCACAACATATGTGTAAGGACAAATGTGCCATAGGCTGATGACAATGGGCAGTAGTAACTGCCGGACGATGAGGAGGAGGAAGATGAGGAGCCTTATCGACCTGTTCCATCAGTTGTGGAGGGACAACATCAGCAACAGATTCTTCACAGAAGCATTAGCGATTTACCTGATATCACACAATTATGACAGATCTAACATTGTTAATCTATTTGTAAATAAATCTATGAGCACTACCACTGTGTCTGCATTTTGATTCCATTGTCACAGTAAACACCTAAACATTCACATTTGACCTGCTATTAATTGTAACACAGATAATGTATGTAGCTATGTGAACATCATCTGGTACAAATGAAATAATGTGCATGCCAACTACCTGTAGCAGATAGTCATTCATTGCTAGCCACAATTAACATGGTGTGGTAACGTACAGCATGCAATGACTGTGCGTGTGTCTATCCTGCCATTTGTACGGCCTCATTCTTGTGGCCGATAGTAGAGGGCACTCATAGTATGATGACTTTGAAGCGTTCCACATAGTATGTGCATGTGAACACAGTCCCAAAACTATATTCTGCATATGCTACATCAATAATTGTATCCACATGTCAAATCCATTGGGTGATCTCATATCACACATACAAATGCTATATACTATACTTTGCCAGTGCAACAGTGTTGCATGTGAACACCCACTTCTATGCAAAAGCAACACCGCCTTGATGCAGAGTGTAGTTATGGTGTGATTTACACAGCCTTACTATCAGCAATATGTAGGACGGCATGCATGGTGATTTACCATAGCACAGTCAGAATGATTGAGGATCATGTTGGCCACAAATAATGACACTATAACTTTCCTGTGGGACATGGCCCTTGGATATGAAGGGCAAATACTCAAACAATGAAATGGTGCCATCCATACATCCCCTTGCAGGTGGGCCCAGCCAATCACTGCACACTCCCAAATTTCCCCACAGGCTGATGCCTCCACTGTGGGACATGGCGCTGTTTGGCAGTAGGCTGAACTGTCATAGATGTGGGTGCACTGACTCCATGTCAGTGCTAGGCTGTTGCATCCCTGGGGGAAGCTAATACAATGTCAATTAGGTGCTAGGACTAATTTAGCTCACAGAGCACTTCTGGTAAGATACGCCCTTGTGCTACCACAGTGTTTGGGCACTATGCGTAGTATGATCCCTGAAAAGGATGAACGCACACATATGTTCACTGTCAGTGTCAACACACATAGTAAACACATGCAAAGACTGTGAACAGGTCAGTTCCACCATTCAAACCCAACACTACTATCCCTGTACATTATTACATGCATTGCACATCCCAATACACCAAAGAACACACTTTTGACCTATTGAGTAAAAGAAAATGATGCATGACTATTTGCATGATTTTTCCACCCATCGCGTCAGCCAAAAATTATGCTTCCCAGTCGACTCGTACTAAAAACCTCATTTTCCCTTGTCAGGCCTTGTGTGAAATCGCCGCATTGACTGGTAGCTTAAAAGAAACGACCCTTTGGCTGAAAAGGTGACACATCCCCCCAAGAAGTGAAGTAATGGATAAAGGGAAGTGATGTAATGGATCCTGCACGCTGCAAACCAGGAACTGTTAAGTTACTTTCATTTTCACCTTAAGTCACAGTTTTTCTGTCTGAGCTTGGGAGTGGTGGTATTTTGGTTGTGCTGGAGAGTGGTTTTGGTGTGGTTGGAACTGGTGTGTCGTGTCTGCTGTCCCTGTTGTGTCCCTCATGTCCTTTTTGTGCTTAATTGTTTTTTATTGTTGTGTATTGTCCTGTGTGCTATCGGGTGTTTGTATTTTGGTGGTATATATGTTATAGGGGTAGTATTAGGTTTTTGGGGGGGTTCAATTTTGTTTGGGTGTTGTAATTTGGGTGGGATCATGCCGAGGAAGAGTCGGTCTCGCCCTGTAGTGTAGCTCCTATTTCCCTAATAGGCTCTGCGCATTGGAATAATATACCCTATAGGTTTGACATAGGACTAAGGTCAGTATGTCCCTATCGAGTATATTAAACTTAATTACTTGTGCCAGCTAGCTCAGAGGCCACTAGAAACTCCTTGATAAACAAGAAGGGAGTAGTTTCTGGCAGCCGCAAAACATGACAACTTTGTTTCCCTTTTAGAATCAGAACGTGTCCCAGAGTCGTGGAAACAATAGATAACTATTTCACTCAGCTCACTCGTGGATACTTAGTTTTCCTCAAAGTTACACAGTAAGAACAGATGGGCGTTTCAATAAAAGATTTATTGAACAGTCTTGTTTCTTGTGTAAGTAATATGTTCTGTTACGATCACAAGACAGTATGCAAGATAAATAATGTACAGCGTAAGCAGTAGAAATAAATAATACTGCGCTAGCATGATCTTTAGTAGATATTCATTTACATAAATAACATAGACTAAGAATGCGAGTACTCATACGATGCGTTTCTAAGCTGATTCTACCCCAATGTACCTAACCTAACCTAGGTGTAGGGAGAGGTATGAAGTAGGTGGAGTATTCCTGACTAGGGTATACTAAGAGTATGTTAAGCCTAGTATGCCTAGTCTGCCAAGAGTCCCTCTAGGTTTCTAGTCAGCTCCATACCTTAAGAATGAGAGAGGTGGGAATCTCTTGCCAGACTCGAACTCCAACACCCCGCGAGGGAAGTCAGATCACTGGAAGCTGGACTCTCTGCGTGCAGGGATGACAGCATCTTCTCAGTGCGTCAGGCTGGGAAACGGGCTCCTCTGAAGTCGAGGTCTCCTCTGATTTACAAGAGCTATGGAAGGTATATTTATACCTGAGAGGTACCTCAGAATGTTAGCATTGACGTGAATCGTACAGCGGAAGACGTCATGAATGAACCCCTAAGGTATAACTGTTCATGCATAATAGATGAGTCCTTGAAGAAATCAATAGTCCTGTGCTAGGGAAACTCCCGAAGCCTAAGGGTCTGTTCTTCAAGAACTCGTTGTGACGTTAGGGTGGACGGATGTCGGAGACCATGCCTGTATTTGGAGTGCACGGTTTAATGCCTAAATAAGGACTGGGATTTTATGCCTATATAAGGGCAGGGCGAATTGTGCCTATATAAGGACATGATACAGGAAAACCCGTGTACGGACACCCTAAGAGGAATACAACACCCACTCCACTTTCGTGTGTACGATAATAATAAAATGCTAAACATTTAATATGCTAAACATAAAAATGGAGTACCGCATATTGCTAAAAATATTTCTTAAAAGCATTTAAAAACTTATTAAAATGCAAAAGGTACTGTACATTTTAAGCATTGCTTTTCTCAGTTCAAGCATATATTTGGAAATAAAATGCAATTTGAATGAAATAAGCAGTAATATTTACATGTGACAGAAAATGATCGATAAGTTGTTCAAAAATCAAAGTCATTTCATGTCATGAGAATTAATGAACTTGTTAGACAAATAAGATGACAAAGTGTCTGAGGAAGTACTGCGAAGTCCGTACTATAAGACTAGTTCTACTTCAAGCAGATTGAATTGCCATTCAGTTTGAAAAAAGTTCAATTTGGGAAGAGTTCCAAATTTTTGAAATATGAAGGCCAAATTTTACTGTGTCTCTGGTACACTGTGGGTTGAATCAGAGTCAGTGTCCGGGTCTGGTGTAAACATGAGATCATCTATTTCTGTAGACAAAATATCGTCTACTGAAGTTGGTGTCAGTTGGAACACCTCGTGTAGTAGATTAATTGCACAGAGATGTGAAGCATCGCTTTCAGCATAGGTTGCCTCTGCAATGTTCGCGTCCGTTGTTACCTGTGTGCCTGTAGATCCATCTCGTACCTCAGCAGCAGCTGGAAGCGACTGTGAGATCTCAATGAATGCCGTCATCAGGATTGGTAGCCTCTGGGGACAACACAGAGCATGGGCCGTTATCGGGTCCAGCAGAGTATCGATATCCGTTGGCGTTGCTGATGGAAAAGTTAGACAGGTGTCTAACACGCATTCTTCACCGCATAGCAGGCATCGTAGAACAGGTAAGATGCAATCTTGCCAGATTGATCTGAATGACAGGAACCACGTGGTATTAAGTTCCCGTAGACGAGTCATGCCCAAAGCTGTACTATTCGCTCACGGCACTTTCGCTCAAGGAGAGCTTTCTCCACTTCGCTCGGAGTGATGTCTGCGAATAGGCTGGCCATAGCGTAATAGCAGGAAGAGAAATAGAATTCCGGCAAGAAGTGCTAGAATTAATGGTATGCCACCAAACACCGAATGTGCAAAGTTCGGGATGATTCCGAGTATTGCCTGGAAAGGTGCTAACAGACCGGAGCAGATGCTCTTAAATACATGTACAATTCCGGTTGTATCAGACATGTTAAAGATATGTCCTATCATTTCTACGAAATGTATAGGGCAGTTTGTACGTATTAAAGTCTGTATCTCAGCCGAAGTCCTTGCTACTTGTAGATCATAGGTTTCTTTGGCCGAGGTCAAAGGCACTGTTTGCTGTAAAAGCATGGCTTTCATTCTGCTCAAAGTATCAAATCTTATAAAAGAGACGTTCAGCGAAGGCCATAGAGGCGACTCCCTGACTGTGTCTATTGGGGCAAACAATACTTGCATACAGCAAGTGACCCTGGAGTTGACCGTTAATAGATATGGGATGCCTGGAAACATGCCGCAGCAACTCTGATCATTCAACATGAGGTAACTCCCATTCGAAAGTTGTCAAAACGTTGGATTAATCACAGCAGCTGGTGTACCCTGCTGATGGCAAGACAAATTTGCCACAGAACCATTGCAAGCCCCGTGTAAAGAAATGTCCTGACATATAAGTGAACCGCTTAGTGCACTTTTACAGTGTGTACCGCTCAAAAACACTTCACGATCCCCACTCCAACATCTATATGTGTACGGTAAATCCCAAGATGTCTTAATGTATTCCTTACCCAACCTTTCATATTTGCCTGCTTGCATTTGTCTGAGGCAATACTGAAACTGAAAAGTAGTCACAGGTAGTGTGATTTTGCCATGAATGAGCCATTCCGTAGCTGGTTTTTCTGCCACTGTGAATGGTAACTTTTCCAGTTTTTCAATGCTCAGCACCGTATACCTTGCTCCTCTTTGTGCCAGTTCGATCTGTTTATCAGTTAGATTGTATTCTGCAAACAGAGCCGACGTGTTGATGAAACGCCAAGGCACATAGCCCGCACACAAAGATTGCAGCGTCCAGCTTAATAACACAATAGAACGTAATTGAGACTGGCCTTGCTGTAACATTGCCAAATCTTGTTCTAGTATGTCGATATCAGAGGATACAATGCCGTCCAATGAATATATTCTGGAGGACAAAGTTGTTAACCCATTGTCGACCACAGTGAGTGTTTTCTCTAAATTAATACGATCAAGTTCACGTATTCGTTCTGCGGCCTCCATCTGTGACACTTTCCATGCTTCATTATAGGCAGCATAAATGCCGGCATATATGAAACGTTTTTGACGCAGTTTTCTTGGTCCAAGCAAGAATTCCCTAAGGTCTGCGTCTTCTTTAAGTAAGGATAAGTGTTGTTTCACATCCTGTAGTGTAGATTTCTGCAGCCAATCGAGGCATAATTTTCCTACACTGTATGTTGTTACTACCCCCGGATGCTGTCTTTGGACGTATCTTGGGTCTGGCCTATGAATAGTAAATCCCTGAGTTCTATTCAGGCAACTTTCCTGACAGTTGTTCGTGTCTGTGGGCCAGATCAACCATTTTCTTCAATCAGGATTAGATCTGTTGAGTTGTAGTATTTGGTCAACTGTAACCGCTGCCTGTGTATTGTTATCACTTGCAGGTGTTGGTACAGAAGGTGTTTTCATCTCTTTGATCTTGGCTAGTCCAAGACAAGATGTTTGTTGGACAGTTTCATTCAAAAACATTATTTGTTCAGGGATGATACAGGCTCTAAATAAAGCTTCTATCCCCTGCACTTGCCAATCTTTTGTACCCCAGACAGTTTTTGTGTCTATTGTGTCTTTCCATAAGTCGAAACCCTGTCTAGACAGTTGGGCAATAAATGTTGCAGAGTAAATCTGTTTCGTATTAGTTAACATAATTTTCAGTCCTGTTTTGTTTACATTTTTATAGTAAAACGTTTCTGGATCAGAAGTATTGTAACCTGAAAAATATGGAAACTTGTTAGCAAATGTTTTTGAACTACCTTTTGGTGGTATAGGACAATGCTCCCATTGGTTAAACATAAACACATTTCTAGGGTTTGCAGATTTATGCAAATAATGATGACCATAGTGGTTATAGCAATACAGCTGTTCATAGTCTGATGAACCCTCTAAATATTCATTTTTAGAAAATGCAGCAGATTTTTCTAGATCAAACATTATGTCATTAACAGTCTCAAAGTCCCAATCATCAGAATAGGTACAGGACGAAATGAGATCACTTAGTGAAATTTTAAACAAATGTGGAATGTTCAATTGTTCCGTCGGGCCAAAGATATCAAATTCTGTTTTGTCCCACACTATACCATCCTGTATAGGAACGGCTGTGATGTTCACTGTAGACAAGTCTCTTGCTTCACGATGGGAAGATTTATGAGGTTTCAAAAGTACGTTCACATCTTTTCCTTCAGTGTTCACATGGATGTATCTGCCATTTATAAGCACGCTCACAGTTCTAACCAAAGCTAGCCAAAGCAGGAAAACAAATATTCCAGAAATAATCCAGAGTTCAATCCATGGGGAAACAAGATAAGTCTTTTTCAGAAAGTGAAGAAAGTCTTCTACTTGCTGCTTGAATTTTAATGGTGCTGGCGTCGTTTCAGGTTCACTCGGATCTTCTGAGAACGTATCAAAGTTAATGAAATAGCCAGAAGCAGTTCTGTCAATTGTTGGAATTGCATCAGGATTTGTAGAAATCGCTGGAACCAGTTGATCACTTGCTACATTGGTGTAGACAGGTGTATTTGGACGAACTGTTACTTGATTTTCAAGAGGGATGAGTTCGATAGCATTGTTGCTTAGTCCTTCATCTGTTACTGCTGAATTCCCAATTGTTATCAGTCTTTCAGTCTGAACCTCTTGGATAGTAGTGAGAGGAGTGTGTCTGCTACTAGGTCGGAGTCCACGAGGCCTACTACTTAGTATTGGCCACATACTGTGGTTTGATGAGGTCGATGGACACAAATCTTTACTCCTTTCTTCCAGCAAGGGGTGGCAGAAGTACTGTTCTTGTTCCTTGAACTGCTAGGACAGGTACTGGTTGTCTGTAAGAAGGTCCAAATTCTTTCTTGTCCGCAATCTTTTCTCTGACTAGATCCCCAACTTTTGGAATCCAGACAGGCCTTGCTGGGACCGCCAGTTTTTCCCCAGAGGTGGTTGGCTGCAGGAATACGTTGCTTTGTTTCGATCTTAGTTCATTGAGTTCCTGTAAAACAGCCAAACGATCTTTGATATCAAACGGTTTATTTTTCCACCACTGTGCCTACGTGATCGAGGTCTGGTACCCACATTCTTGTCCCAAATAGGACCTCATATGGAGTGACCCCCCTAGAGAACTTCTTGGCAGATTATTTAATGAGCGTTGGACCCCATAAAGATGTTTGACCCACACATCACCCGAACCCAATACCCTAGCTGTTATAGACTGCTTTATGTCCCGGTTTTTCCTTTCCACAACCGAATTTCCCTCAGGATGGAATGGAGAGGAGTACCGCAATGCAACGCCCAGACTGGCCATGGCTTCTTTGTAAGCCCGAGAGCTAAACGCAGGGCCCTGGTCAGAATGTAGCGTGCCTATTGCGTATGTGCCGATAAAGACTCGCAAATCTTTTATAACAGTTCGAGCGTCAGCCGAGCGCTGAGGCCATATCCATAGGAACCTTGATTCAGTATTTGTGGGATTGCATTCGTCCAGAGGGACGTCTGCGCATAGATAGTCTAATGCTGTCTAACAATGGTGTCTGTACTGGGCAGCTACATTCGCAGCAGGGTGTCTGGTGGCTTTCTTGCTGTAATTTACAGTCTAAGCAGTTATTGATAAATATGTGTATTTCCGTATTCATCCCAGGCCACCAGTACATCTCTTTTAATGTCAAAATTGTTTTAGAGATCCCTTGATGTGACAGACCCTCCCCCAAATGTGCCTCATAAATCAAAGCTGCTCTACGTTCCATGTTTGGAATTACCCTATCCCCCACTCCAGGGATTCGAGCAAAAGGAACGATGTTCGCATCAATTACATAAGACTACTTGAGTGGAAACTTTTTTGGTAACGCTGCACCGCTGACTTTGCTTGTAGCATTGACATCCAACATTATCTCACTGTCTATTTTTGTTTTTGAACGAGTGATCGCAGCTACCTAAGCCGTCTGAACAGCCCCCTTTGCGGCTTCGTCAGCCAATGAATTCCCTGCAACGTGAACGCCATCACGTTGATGACTCAGTGTGTGGATCACGTGAGCCTTTGGTAGTTCGTTTTTCAACTGAACTACTTGTTCCCAAAGCGTTTTGTGCTTTATTGTGCCACCTTTCGCATCTTTGAACCCATTTTCAAGCCAGTTTTGTATATATTCATTATATGACTGAACACAGTAAAAGGAATCGCACACTATTAGTGTGGGGAATTCTCGATCTGTACTTTCAAGTGCCAGTTTGAACGCTTGTAGTTCAGCTCGCTGAGCTGTACAATCTCCTAGAGATTGAGTTTTTGTGACCATAGGTCTGAAGATGCCATCTCGCATGCGACCTTTAACGATTGCACACGCTGCACTGTAAGCTTGATTACTCCCTGTTGCGGGCTGTGCGGATCCGTCAGTGTAAATTATGAATTCGTACTGATTGAGAGGCAGAATTTCAGTGGGCAGAGGACATTCTTGTTCATATTGCAGGAATGCTTCTGTTTTTAAATCAGGATCAAAAACATATTCAACATCTGTTGCAGCAAGAGAATTAACCCATTGTATCCATCTTGGATGTAATGGTTTTGCATTTGGAATGCTTGCTTTAGTGACCGCTTCTAAAGCTGGTACTGGCGTTACGACAATAATGCGTTTCCCTTGGGCTAGGGCTCTTTCTTTTGCTACAGTGGTTTGAACTGCTGTCAGAATTTTTTCAGTTGAAGTGAAGCGCATTTCTGCTTGTGTATACAAATGAGATTTGTATGCAATTGGTATTTGTTCACCCTCGTTAAATGTTAAGTAGGTGAATCCGCATTGACCCGAAATTATTCGGATCACCAGGTTGCGTTGACTTACGCGTGTTTGTAAGTGATTTGTTGCTAACATGTTAGCCTGGAGTGAACGCAAGATTTCTGTGTGTTCTTGTGTCCAATTTCTGATTGAAAAATCAGGTTTGATTAATGCGTAGAGAGGTTTAACCCTTTCTGCGTAATTTAGAATGTATGTTCTTCCAAAATTGAGGAAACCCAGGATGGATTGTAAGTTTTTTAGCGTTTTTGGAGGTTGGAGCAGCGCACATTTCTCTAGAAAGTTAGCTGCCAAGCTCTTGCCTTCACTTGAAAGCTCATATCCTAGAAATAGGACATTGAGATGGGCAAATCTGGATTTTTTAAAGTTGAATTTGTAGCCCTCAGAGGCGAATCCCAATATAATGGTGCTCACCCTGTTCAAGTGTTTATCCAGGTCATCGTCTGTCAGATAAATATCATCGACATAGGACAATGCCTCATTGTCATAAATTTGTAGTAATTCCGTTACCCTCGCTGAGAATAAACCTGGGCTGTTCTTGAACCCTTGTGGGAGTCGACAAAATTGACGCTGGGTCCCCATTATGGAGAAAGCTGTTAAGTACCTGCTTTCAGGTGCTATGTTTTGACAAAAGAAACCATTTGAGATATCTAATGTGGTTTTATATTTTTTACGCACAATGTTATTCATTAATGCTGTGCTATGTGCATTTTGCACTGCAAATGTTTTAGAACAAGTATTTAAGTGTCTGTAATCCAAAACTAGACGATATATGTTGTCTGGTTTGGAGACAGGAAACAAAGGATTGTTCATTGAGGAGGTGCATGTTTCAATCACCCGTTGGTATTCAAGTTGATCTAAGATCTCCCTGACCTGTTTTTTAGCTTCTTGCTTTATTGGGTACTGCCTTTGTGCAGTTGGTTCATGTTTCAGATGTATTTTATGGTGAGGGGAGTCCTCATCCCATCCTACATGATTTTTATATAATGCTGGGGCCTGGGCTACCGCACATTTCCTGGCATATGTATATTTTAGGTGAATTGGAATATGGTTGGAGAAGGCAGGCTTAATAATGTCCTCGCCGTGTGGGCACTCCCTGACAAATTGTGGTGGCCAGTCTTTTTCTGCTAGAAGTATGACAGAGCCCCTTGATAGTCTCTCCCAAAAAAGTGCTTTCACCTGTCTGGGTATGTCTCCCTCCATCCAGAGTGTTATTTCATATAACTTTTGTGGAGTACTAACCCTGGTGTCTACAGTCTCAACTCTAATGTACTCATTCAAGTCCACTATCTCCAGAAGTTCCTTCAGGTTCTGGCGAGCTATTGTGACTTCTGCTGCACTGTCCAGCATTGTCTGAGCCCATTCTCCATTCTTGAGTTGTGTTCTCAGTATTCTCGGCATGTCTGATCTTCAGACCCGCTACTTTCTTTTTGGAGAATTGAGGTTTTGATTTGGTTTTCGGAACGTGTTTGTCTTCCTTGGATTTCACACGTTCTTCTCTATGTTCTGACCGTCCTCTTCTTTCCGATGTCTGTGACGAGATCTGAAAGGTACGAGAGGAACGTGTATCAGTATCTTGATACCTGTCAGGTTTTTTCAAATTATCCCTATTCCTGAGGTTATACCTCCTTTCAGAGGGCTCCTTTGAGGAGACCTACCTCGGGATTGAGAACGTTTCTCGTTTGAATTTTGTTTGTTAGTCTCCCACTTCTTTTTAGAAGATGTAGGAGTTTGTTTAATAGAGTCCTTCTCAGGACTTTCAGATAGTTTTGGCTTCACTGGTCTCCTACCCAAACTATCTCTGCCTAATTCTGCATAAGATTGTTCAATTATTCTGGGTAGCTCAGTTTGATGTTCTGTAACATCGAATTCCCTTAATTTTTGGCGGATCGCCACTGCTGCTGCCTCCCCTTTAATATTAGATAATATTATTGTTGAGACCTGGTCAAAAGTTTTCAGTAATTTCATGCCTAAATTCAGAGCAGGCTCTGCCCCGTATTCATTTTGAATTTGTTTCAGGACATCTGGTATCACCGCAATTGACGGAATGCCATGTGTTTTAGTATAGATGGCAGCAAAGACTGAGCCCCAAGTGGTGCAGTCTTCCAGCTGTGGTGTGATCCCCATCGGTAAACAGAAGGTTAGGATTCTGTGTTTCTCATATGGGCTAGTATTTGGAAATACTGCTTCGATTTGAGTAATTTTTTGAGCTATCCAGAATGGAATTTGCTCACGCTTTGTGGGCATTTTTCCCATGACTGCGTATAGAGTCTGTGGTGTAATTTTTAGTGTATTCCCCTGTTGAGGAGTTTGATTTGGAAGTGTCAATGGTGGTTGGACTGTGAAAGTCCGCATGACATATTGGACCAATTGTCTGTAGATTTTTATTAACTCTGTAAGTTGAGTAAGTAGTTCCTCGTCTGACATTATTTCGATGTCAGGATGAGGTATGTAGCCGGCTAGAATCGGCCATGTTGCTCCTGGTCTACCTAGAGGACCGAGCCTGTTAATGTTTCTGTGATGTTTTAGGGCGCCTTTAAACCAGAGCTGATGCTCCTGGTATGTTAATGGAATTTCAATATCCTCGAAAGGAATATATTCCTCTGGTGGATCATCTTCTTTGTAGAAGTGAAACAGTTTTGTTACTGGATTGGATTCAGGAAATATTGCCCATGAATAGAATACCTCTGTCTGAAAGGATTCGTGTGCCTCTATCACGAAAACTGCTCTACCGCCTCTTAGTGGTAGGCCGTGTTTTATGAGTTTTAGAGTGATGGCTCTTTTTAAGTTCGGATGGATGTCTATAACACCCTCCTCGGTTTCATTTAAACCTGTAATGTTTAAAGCTCTTAAAGCTGGCTGATCCGTAACTTCACCGTTGTCGGAGTCAGGCATTTTTGTTTTTTGAAAAATGTAGAACAAGTTTCAAGGAAACAAAGATAAGGTGCACAATATTTTGGAACACTGTATCCTTCAACGTTGAGCAAACCAAACAGCTAATATATAGGGTGCTTCCCTATGTAGCCGTGGCGGATACTTAACCTTGCCCACTCCAGACGTCTTTTGGAGTATATGGGTAGGGGTCTCTGAGAGAAAAAGCACGGCTGAGTTACTCAGTATCTAGCATTAAATTACCGCCTTACCAAACCGTTGGGCGCCATGTAGTGTAGCTCCTATTTCCCTAATAGGCTCTGCGCATTGGAATAATATACCCTATAGGTTTGACATAGGACTAAGGTCAGTATGTCCCTATCGAGTATATTAAACTTAATTACTTGTGCCAGCTAGCTCAGAGGCCACTAGAAACTCCTTGATAAACAAGAAGGGAGTAGTTTCTGGCAGCCGCAAAACATGACAACTTTGTTTCCCTTTTAGAATCAGAACTTGTCCCAGAGTCGTGGAAACAATAGATAACTATTTCACTCAGCTCACTCGTGCATACTTAGTTTTCCTCAAAGTTACACAGAAAGAACAGACGGGCGTTTCAATAAAAGTTTTATTGAACAGTCTTGTTTCTCGTGTAAGTAATATGTGCTGTTACGATCACAAGACAGTATGCAAGATAAATAATGTACAGCGTAAGCAGTAGAAATAAATAATACTGCGCTAGCATGATCTTTAGTAGATATTCATTTACATAAATAACATAGACTAAGAATGCGAGTACTCATACGATGCGTTTCTAAGCTAGTTCTACCCCAATGTACCTAACCTAACCTAGGTGTAGGGAGAGGTATGAAGTAGGTGGAGTATTCCTGACTAGGGTATACTAAGAGTATGTTAAGCCTAGTATGCCTAGTCTGCCAAGAGTCCCTCTAGGTTTCTAGTCAGCTCCATACCTTAAGAATGAGAGAGGTGGGAATCTCTTGCCAGACTCGAACTCCAACACCCCGCGAGGGAAGTCAGATCACTGGAAGCTGGACTCTCTGCGTGCAGGGATGACAGCGTCTTCTCAGTGCGTCAGGCCGGGAAACGGGCTCCTCTGAAGTCGAGGTCTCCTCTGATTTACAAGGGCTAGGGAAGGTATATTTATACCTGAGAGGTACCTCAGAATGTTAGCATTGACGTGAATCGGACAGCGGAAGACGTCATGAATGAACCCCTAAGGTATAACGGTTCATGCATAATAGATGAGTCCTTGAAGAAATCAATAGTCCTGTGCTAGGGAAACTCCCGAAGCCTAAGGGTCTGTTCTACAAGAACTCGTTGTGACGTTAGGGTGGACGGATGTCGGAGACCATGCCTGTATTTGGAGTGCACGGTTTAATGCCTAAATAAGGACTGGGATTTTATGCCTATATAAGGGCAGGGCGAATTGTGCCTATATAAGGACATGATACAGGAAAACCCATGTACGGACACCCTAAGAGGAATACAACAGCCCCATGACTAAGCAGGAGTTTGGGAGCTTCCTGTGGCTGGTCACGCATTACCTGCCTGCCATGGTAGCCAGTGTGGGCTGTGCTCCAGGGCTACCCTGTGAAGGTCCGCAAACAACGCTGGGAGTGTATACACCTCTAGATGCAGAGGATGTTCGGAGTGGGCCATGACACCCACCAGCTAAAACATGGATGGGCCGATGTGGTCGGCAGGGAGTCTGACCTCCTGGATTATGTTGGCATAGAGGTTGGTGGAGCAACTAGTAAGTACACATGATTTGTCTGCTATCCTATGTGTCTCATGTACCCATTGATGATTTCCAGTAGCATTAAGTGTGGCTCACATGACTTTTGGCTCAAATTTGCCATGCCCCCACGCAAAAGTGGGAAATGCAGTAGCTATAGTGCTGGCACGATCTGTGCACGGGTGCTATCTGTGACACTGTGCGGACCACACAAGTATTTGTGTCCCTGTAGGTGATACAAATGAGTCCCAGGGAAGCATTGAGCTGATGTACATGCCCATAGCCCATCCAGGTAACTCATTTATTGACAGAACAGGAAGTGCAGATCTGCTCCAGAGCTGCTTATTTCACAACAGGCATTTTTTAGGTACTGTTGTGATTGACCAGTACAGAACATATGCTACACACAAAGGAGCTTATTTACAAGCCCCTTGCACTGCTGGGATGTCACTTCTTACATTGTCAAAAGTGATGCACGGGCCGCGCCAAGGTCTTGTAAATAAGGCCCATAGTGATGTGCTGAGGATCCTCCTTGGCATACTTTCCCTATGTAGTCAAGTATTATTGAGGCCTGCCATGGCTTACACTGCTTAGCTAACCTCTGAATGTGGCAAAACACATATCACTGGTCTTGAACAGCATTTCTCATGTAAATGGTATGGCTCCTTGATGTCCACTATAGCTACGCTGTGCTTTGCACTGGCTTGCTTGACTACATACCTCTGAATGCATAGCAAATCCCATATGCTGCCTTTGGATGGCCTCATGGAGGTGTTTTTGAGGCCCAAGCCACTGGAGCTGTCCTTTAATATGATACTCACATAGTACATGCCTCTAGTATGAGAGGCCCAATTTATGTCAGATGGGAGCCCACTCACATGGTACTGTATCCAAGGGTATGTTAGTCTGAATAAGACACATCTCAACGTATCCCATATGTGTTATGTTCAATTATGCTATTTCAAACTTAGGGATGCATGGAACATGCGTGAGCAATATCATGCACTCAGCAGCACTGACAGGGACAGAACTCACCTATATTAGGGAACATGGACGCATGATGTGAGATGTACGTAGCATACTCATTTCCTGGTGTCAGCATTTAAGAGGGCCTGGGTATTGCAAAGCCTTGCTGAGTATGGTATGTGATTTATGTAGGTGCAGGGAAACATCAAAGTCAGCTCCCATAGTGAAATTTGGTAGTGATGAGGATCATAACCTGGATCCGCAAATTGGCTAACAGGTGCATGTTTTGGCTGTTCACATGTATGTACACTTCAGCCGGCCTTACCAATGTGTATCATTCAGGCATGTCAACTGTGTCATTTCATTACTTATAACCTGAAGGTTTATATCGCCAATAGCTGTGCATATGTACTGTTGCATATCAAATATGTGTTCTAAGTTTACTGATGTGTTTTACATGTTATGTCTTGTAGATGGACCCCATCATACACACGTGGTGAGGTGGATAACTTCAAGGAACCCAACTTCACCAGTGAGTGCCTTCAACAATGCTAATAGTGTAGTGCAAGTATTGAGTGTGCTGTCAGATGCTGTGTGACTTGCCAGATTCAATGTGCATCCCTAGCACAAATAAACTATTGTAAGAAGATTAATAGGTCAGCTATAGTGGACTTTAAGTTTTGCATGTCTATCAGCCTCTGGCTACTGTCAAGGAGAGCACTTTGCCAATCTGGGATGGACCACATGATAGAGGCTTGACAGGGGAGCCATGATCACAGTGGTACACTATGCGAATATATGTGGTAGTGGACACACATGTTAACATGGATGTGGTTGCACATGCTATGATATTGAGAGCATGTAATGAGAGGTGGCATGGTCCACCATGGACTTGTAACAGTTCAGATAGGAGAGGTTTCATATGCCTCTGTGTGATGTTCGGTATATATCCAGAATCCATTGTTACATGTCATACCTGCCAAGTGTTCAGTATAGATAGCAATGCGCCTGATATGGGTCCTTGCCATTTCAGTTACACTACGTTGTGAGACAATACATGTACTTTGCAGACATTGCACATCTTACTGTGGTAAATCCCTATGGCATAAAGGCCATTGCAGGGTGCAGAAGTCACAGTAATGTGCAGTGAAGATGACATGTGTATCATTCCATGGGTACCAAAGAGCATTTTTCTCGACATGGTCGTACCTAAATGGTATTTCGGAGTTGAAGTTGCGGGTGTTTGTTTTGGAGAAGAAATTGGACCAGGCTTTGACACTCCTTCATGAGAGCAAGCAGACAGGGGGAAGACCCAAGCAACCATAGCCACAGGGACCCTTTCTACCCTTCCCCCTGCATATAGTTTTCATGTTGTACATAAAGTTTTTATAGCTTAGTTTAGGTTAGGAAGCGATAGTGATAGAGTTGGGATAGTGGTTTTAGGAGTTTTGTAGGGGTGGGTTAGATTTTTAGTGGGTAGAGTTACTTTTTGTTTTTTTGGGGTGGGGGTTGATTTGTTTCATATGTATAAAATAATATATCAAATTAAAAAAATATATGATTGTTTAGGATTCTATGTGTAGGTAGTTGATGTTTAGTTGTAGTTTATGTTGTCCTCGTGTGAAGACGTGTCTTGAGGGGGGTGGGGGACTAATGTTTATCATGTTGTGCTAAATGTGTAGAGTAAGGTAGGTTAAGTTAAGGTAGTTGTATATAGTAGGTAGGATAAGACAGTGTAGGTTAGATTAGAATAGTGAGTTAGTATAGGGTAGGTAGTTTTATATTTTTTTACTTCTCTATTTACATTAAATGTCATTGTTTGCTACATACAGGTCTATATAATGATTTACTGTTTGGGAGTTAGCATGTGTGCTCATGTAATGTGATGTACATGCATATGTCTTTGCTATCAGTGTTTGGCAACATGTATGAGTAGGTGTTTTACCTATGGACAGGGGTTTGTCTGGCTGGCAATAACTTTACATCATCTAACTATCAGACATTGTTGAGCAGTGGACGTTGTTATCATGATGGAAATTGTACACAGTGCAAATCATGTGTTCACATACAATATCTCTGTGTGGGTATGTCATGCAACATGCCTTGGAGGGATGTAGTGGTCAAAAGCATTTGCCCAATTAGTAGGTTTTTGGACTCACACACTGATTGCTGCCCGTACCCATTCACACTTGCAGCGTTTACTTGTCAGCCCAATGTTGAATGCTTGCTAGTATCCATGGATGGACCTGGCACTTGTGGGGTGACTTAATTCACTATTAACATTGACACATGACACCAATTGAACTTCATGCTTGCAACCTTGAGTAAGCACTAAGCACTTGCTAGTCAACACACAAATAGTGCTCACCATATATGTTACACTCTCACTGCCTAGAACTGTCACTGACTCCACAAAAAACATGTCCCTTTGGCAAGTAGTTGCTGTATTTGCCTCACAGACTGGTCAATGATCAACCTGGTCCTGACTCCTACAGACAGACAACAGACAGGTAGTTTGTAAGTGCATTTATTTACATGTGCAAATGTTGAAGCTGCTCACAGGTAAAGTTCACCGAACAACAACCCCAAAAGATGTTTGGAGCCACTGGATGTCCAGAGTCCATGTGGGGAACATGTCATGGGACATGTGGAGGAGAGGAGTGCTTCTGTCAGGAGGATGACCACAATGTCATTAGGGAGGATAGGCCACATTGAACAGTACGAAGTCCAGATGAGGACAGTGGCATCAGATGTTCCCTGACATGCTCATAAGCACAGGGCAAAGGAGAATCTGGGTACGTGACACAGATGACTGAAACCAGACACGTTTTAGCTGGAAAGAGGTGCCATACACATCTTCCTCCTCTGATGTGTGCGGTGTCTCCCGTGAGGGTGGTGTTGTAGGTGTGGCAGCCAAGGGAGGCACACACACATCAGGGGTGGAAGATGTGGATCCCGTGTCTACAGCAGCATTCATCTGTGCCAACACATGAGGTAGCACAGTAGTGAGGAGCATCTGCTGGTTTTGAAATACAGCAGCAATGTCACAGTGGTAGGCAGCCATGGCAGCAAAGTGGGAGTCCTGCTTCCGCTTCATGGACTCCAAGATGGTTCTTATTGCCCCCAGCTGGTTGGCCACGTCACTAGTGCCACTTTGGCAGGGCATTTGTTCATACCTCTGCTTCATGACACCAGCGATGTCAGCCAGGTACTGCTAGAGGCCATGGAGCGGAGAGTAAGTGCCTCTATTGGGAGTGATCAAGAGACGCACAAGAGATAGATGGAATGCAGAATAAATCAAAACATTTGCCCCCAGTCAAGAGATCTGGGTTAAATCCATCTCTTTTGACAGTAGACAACCAAGGTGCAATACATTTCACTTTCAGAGGCATATTTATGAGGAAATTGTGCAGCACAGTGGCAAATTTCGCAGCGCCACACTGCGTCATTTAAAAAAAAGCAGAGATGCAGCTTATTTACAGGAATACGACACACCCCTATGTTTTTCCTTGCGCTGGTGCTATATTGCTGCCTAGCGCCAACACAGACACCCTTGCTCCATAGCGCAAGGGTGCTAGCATTGCAGGGATCATTGTTAATGTGCAGGAAGGTATCTCTTCCTGCACATAAACAATCAATAATGGCAATGTGCTACTTCTATCTGTTCTGCATTATGCAGCACACATAAAGTAGCAGATCCCCATTATCTAATGATTGTTTTTGTGCAGGAAGGGATACCTTATTGCACAAAAACAATGAGCAATGGCGTTTTGCTCTTTCTATGTGTGCTGCAGAATGCATCAACAGGGGAGACCTGGCTTGGCAGTTCGGGCTGGACTGTTCCATGAGGAACAGGGTCAAGACTGATTTTCATATGGCTGGGTCTGAACTGGGGTGGCGAAGTCAGCTAAAGAACAATGATGGATTCAACCCAGATATGTGACTGGGGGTGAGTGTCTGAAAAGTTTCAGAGCTCTGACCATCATCTCCTTGTGTTTGCTTTGTTCCCCCTAAGTTGGCAGGGTATGCCCAGGCGTAGGTCCCTTGCTCACTTTGCCAATGGATTCAAGCTAGCCTGGCTGATGATGAGGGGTCTTACCCCGAAACCAGTACGAGGGGGCTTGTTTCCAGTCCAGGGAAGACCTGGCTTGGCAGTTTGGGCTGGACTTTTCCCTTGAGGAACAGGGTCAAGACTGATGTGCATATGGCTGGGTCTGAACTGGGGTGGTGAAGTGAGATAAAGAACGATGATGGATTCAACCCAAATCTGTGACTGGGGGTGAGTGTCTCAAAAGTTTCAGCGCTCTGTCCATCATCTCCTTGTGTTTGCATTATTTAATGTGATGCAGAACTTAGAGTTGTGATGGATGAGGAAATGTGAGAGACAGACGCACATTTTTATATGTGTTATGCTTGCTCCTCTAATTTGCTCTCCTGGTCCTTTTTTGTGTTAGTGGTTTATCTTTTAGATTCTTGATCAGATTCCCTATGTTTGCTGTGGCAGCAGGAAATCCACTCTATGATCTTAAGGATCCTGTGAGAGGTGTTGATAAAGAGTGAGGTAGACTAGAGATCTGCCCGGATAGACAGTGTTACAGTCCTCCTTTATATGATTGCCATTATGGGATGTCAGTAGAAGAGATATGCCAAGATTGGCTGTGCTATACTCATTCTTTTGTGATTATAGGAAGTCTCTGCTCATAGTATATGACAATTTGGGACCTATAGGTTTGGCTATGTCAAAGTTCTCCGGTGACAAGAAATTTGTGGTGGATCACTTTGATATTGAAGGCCTTTATGTATACTATTAAGAGGTGATTTAAGTGGGCTTGTGTAGCCTTTGTCTTTACCATCCAGTTGCTGGCAAGGTTAGTTTCCTTTCATACATTACACGCCTGTCCTGTACATGATGATTGGCCTGGCAATGAACTGGTATATGATATCATACGTTGATATTATACCAAATTGATGCCAGACATACTGTCATGAAGACTAGACTGTCCTCTATTTTGGAGTTAGAGGTAGAAGCTAGGTGAATATTTTACTATGTCTGTTAAGTGTTGGGGGCTATGGTTAGATTCCCATATTTCATTAGGCAGGTTGTGGTTCTTCAAGTACAGAGTGGCCATGGGTAATATTAGTACTGATTAGATAGGCATAGCTATTGCATCCATATGTAGAGGTCACTGTGAAGTTATGTTGGGTGGTGCTCCCCAATTTCGTTCGGGTGCCTGTGTCTGTCCTCTTGGCATGATAAGCTAACTAATTGGGACTATTCCTTAGCTCATGACTAGGCTAATATTGGTAGAAGGATTATGGTCCACGATTGATGTAATTATATTGGGAACAAACATGTTTTTACTTCTCTTTTGAACGTTAAATACTCTTAGATGCTTCAAATATTTGCAGGCAATAAGTTTCAGATCTTGGCGGCTTGTACCTAGAAGCAGAGCTTTGATATGGATCTATTATTATAAGGTGGTATCACAATCTGTGGTGCTAACTGAAGCATAGGGTCCTATATAGTTTGTATTGCTCAAGTTTTAACAGTTGCCCTTTTCCTTTCCAGGCTCTATGGCTGATGAAAATTGCTATGAACATTGATTACCTAGCTATATCTATCTAGTGAAGTGTTTGCAGGACTAGTGTCATGTTTTCTCTTGGGTGTCACTGCAGCTCTTTCTGTGGGGTGTGTTGTGGCAATAAGAGGTCTTTTGACTCTATCTGTATCGAGACTGAAAAATGGATTGTGATAGACTCTGCCCAAGCCCTACTCTATTTCTTAGTGTCAGCAGCGTACTTAGAAATCTCCTTGCATAATTCAAGGCAATTGGAACCCTCTACCGGACATGCAGTATTCCTTTTATGGACACCAGGTGAATAACAATCAAGAGATAACTGTTTTGTAAGAACTTTTGTGGCTAAAATGCCCGAGCTATGGGTACACGCATGATGAGTGCTGAAAGATGGGGAATCTCACTTCTTCACTCATGTTGAAGATCTGTGGCTGAGTCTGGAGTGTTGTGGCACCACAATTGGAGCTGATCCATGGTAAATATATGTTCAATGTATTGTAGTTGTTAGTGGAGTTTGTAACATAGCCAACTCGCTTTCAAATTAACTATGCTTTAAAAACAATTACTTTTCACTAAGTGGAGTTTGTAATGTTTGTAATGACTTGTCTTGGAACATCAGAGTAGCACATGGTTTATCTGTTATTTGGTGATAAACAGGTGGTAAGAAAAGACTGTGGGCCCTATTCATAAAAATGAAAGCATAAACGTACATGCAGAGATTTGCATCTCAGCCTAAGCATACTTTTACAGGCTTTTTCTATTCACACACATTCCCAGAAGAACACTCAAAAAGCTGATTTCCAGGAGTACTTCTGGGAATGTCATTTGACATATACCATGAGGTCCTATTGTTCTTGTGCGGAATTCTATATAGCATAGAATTTTGTACAATGGAAATAGAGTACCCGCTGAAAGTAACACTTTTTTTCTTCTTTTGTCCAGCACAGAAAACATATTTTTCTGTGAAGAAAACACTTCCTTTGTGTGTATGTGTCCATGTATGCATGTATATATGTATTTATGTATGTATGTATTTGGTAGTTCTATAGGTTGAGCCAGGCCAAAAGACACTGAAGCACTGTACAGGGTCAAAGACAAACTTAAAGTCATCGAGCAAATGGAGAGGATGCTGGGTTGTGAATGGTTAATGCATTGTGATGTAGTGTTCTTTAAAGAGGTGAGTATTCAACTCTTTACTAAATTGGAGCAGGGTTGAGCAGTCCTGATTAATACAGAGATGTTGTTCCAGAACCTGGGTGCAGTGATGGAAAAGGCCTGCTGTTGTTTTTTCTTTTTTACACTTCTTAGTCTGCACTGTGATTGTTTCCTGGCTGCGGTTGTGCCAAGATCCACCTGAGATGGTGAGCTTGTCTGCAAGATAAGCTTGGGCTCTTGTCATGATAGCTTTGTAAGTGATGCAGCTGGTTTTGAAGGTGGGTCAGCCAGCAAGGGGAGCCAATGGCACCCCATCGGGATGGGGGTGATGTGATCACATTTCTTGAGGCCCTGGATGAGAAGTGCTGCGAATGTAGGCTGCCCTAATCGCTGCCAATGTGGAATCTGGGAGGCCATGGAGTAGGATTTTCACTGATCAGATGCAAGAGTACAAGGGCTTGAACAGCAGTCCTGAAGTCGCTTTCTGGAAAAAAATTGTTTGAATTTCTTTAGAAGACAGAGCTGGCACCAGACCTTCTTTGTAATTTTTTTGCCAATGTGTATCTTGAGGGTGAGGTTGGTGTCTAGGCTCAATACTTGTTGGGGCTTGAATCTGTCAGAGTTCATATCACTGAGCCAGGTTTGTATTGTACCTTGTTTATTGTTCTTGGCAAATAATAGGACTTCTCACTTGGATGGATTGAGCTTCCGGTAGAACATCAGGGTCTAGATGATATGCAAACAGTGTTTGAGGCATTGGGCGTCTGAGGCAGAGAAGAATTTCAAGTACAGTTGCATGTATCATCAGCATATTGGTGAATTGTGAGGCTGTTATCTGTGAGTAGAGCACCAGGAAACTCCATATATCAGCTTAAAATAACAGAAGACAGTAGGGAGTCCTAGGGGGACTCCACAGGTGATAAGGCTCTTTTGTAAGAGGGAAGTGCCCATGTGAACAAACCAGTGTCGGTTTGAAGAGGTAGGAGGAAAACCAGTCAAGGACACTGCTGGTGAATCCCATTTGAGACTTCAGGGTGTGTATGAGGGTGTGATGGTCAATTGTGTTGAAGTCTGCTGAGAGGTCCAGCAATATCAGAAGGCAGGGGCCATCATCACCTGTAGTCAAGAGGGCATCTTCTACAATGTGTAAAGTTGCAGCCTCCATGCTGTAGTGTGATCCAAAGCCAGATGTCACGACTTGCTCCCTGCTTTCCCGTGTCCACCACCAGGGGGCTGAACTGGGGGACTTTCCAGTCCTCTAATAAACGTCCAGACCCTCCCCTGCATGCAAAGCCTGACTTCCAGCCATTTGGACATTTATTGGAAACTAACATCCATTCCCAGTCCGTGCCGGGTTTTGTGAAGCCAGCCTACTCATGCCTGAAAACTCCATTACCCAGGATTCCCTGCTCACTGCTTAGTCTCCACCCCTGCAGGCAAAGGATGGGTGGAGGAATTCAGATCACTTGTGGCTGGCTGCTGCTAGCCTGCTCACACCAGCTGCATATAATTACTGTGAGCTCTTTTAAGCCCCAGCTCCCTTCAGCCCAGTGTTGGTCATTGTAAGCTGTTTACCGGTGAGACCAATCCTTGTTTCCAGTGCTTCCTGAGCCTTTGCTATTGTTTCCAGTATTTCCTGAGCTTTAGTCCTGCCTTTTTCCTGACCTGCTGTTATTTTCCTTGTACCTGATTTAGCACTGCCTGCAGTGCTACCTGGTTTCCTAAGTTTCCTGAGCTATAGCTATTTTCCTTGTGCCTGAATTAGCACTGCCTGCAGTGCTACCTGGTTTCCTAAGTTCCTGAGCTATAGCTATTTTTCTTGTGCCTGACTTGCACTGCTTGCAGTTCGCTCTTGACTCCTTGTTTCCTGAGCTGTAGCCATTTTCCTGTTTCCTGAACCAGCACTGCTTGCAGTGCTTCCTTGATTCCTGAGCCTTTACGTTTCCTTGTTCCTGACCTGTAGTGCTACTTTGACCCCTGAGCCGTTGCTCAATTCTTGCCCCAGCTCTGCATCCTATGCTACTTTGTTTTCTGGTTTCCTAACCCTGCACTATTCTAGTACACCCTTGTAGCCTCCCTTTCTGTATATCCTTTTCCAGTCCCTGCCTTTCATCCCATCTCCTTGGTTCCAGTTCTAGTTTGCTATCTTTCTATTCTGCTGTCTTACTTCTGTTACCTTGTATGTTTGTTACCTGATTTCTGCCAAGTGTGCCCTGTGATTTCCTTCCTTTTCTGTTAAGCACTCCTCCTTGCTAGCTCCTTGTCTATTGTGCTTGTATTTAGTTCTACCCCTTTGCTGTTACTGCCTTGCGTGTTCCTGTTTGATCGCCAGGATCCGTGGGCACAGCTGACTACCTAGGTGGTGTTTCTTGTTCGCTGTGAGTATTGTCTTTGAGTTACTGTTATAACATCACCATAGGTATAAGCTCCACAGACCCTGCCTTTGTATACATATCCTATATGTGGGTATTTCCAGTTGGTGTCTGTAACAGCAATTGTGGGTAAGGAACTTACTGAGCTTCAGTCTTACCGTGTGGAGCTCCTGAGTGCTTTACCCCACACATCCCCTTTATTGTTAATGTTGTTTTATGTTTAATTGTATTGCACATCCGTCCTGGGTTTAGTGATTCTGAATGCTGAGCCGCCTCATGAGTGCCCATCTTTTCTGAGTCTCACCCTTCTTGTTCACCTCTACAGGCTTCCCCTTTGGATCCCTTTTCTCCTCTGTCTTCCTGTTGATCCGGGGCAGCGCTGTACTCCTCTCTGTGTTTGTTTTTCTACCCTGTTCCCAGTCCTTACCCAAGTCCCTGACTGTGTTCCCCACATAGTCCCGGATAGGCCCTGACACCAGATGGATAATGGTGCAGGAGAAGGTTAGCATTGATGTGCTCTTGGAGTTGAACCTAGACTGCTTTTTTAGTGATCTTGTTAATGAATGGTAGGTGAATGATAGGCTGGTAGTTGGCAAAGTCATCAGGGTCTAATGTAGGTTTCTTTAGGAGTGGGAGAATCTGGCTTGTCTTTAGAGCTTCTGGTAACATGCCTTTAGTGAGGGGTGCATTGAAGATGGTAAGTAGGGGTAAGAGAGCATCTCCAGGGTGCACTTTGATGAAGGACAATGGTAAGACATCATCTTCATAAGAAGTGGCTTTGAGTGAGTTGAGTGTGTTAGAGAGATCTGCATTAGGCTGACCATTCAACGATTCTAGAGGAATGGGTATGAGTAAAAATTGAAGCAAGAGAGGTATCGTCGATGTGCTGTTGAATCTTCTGTATTTTTGTAGTGAAGAACAGGTTGATGGCATTTCATTTCTTTGTACAGTATGCAAGAGATAAGTCTAGCGGGGGTTGGTGCAATGCTTGATTGTCTTGATACCATTCTGCTTCTGATGGTGGCTTCATTGATGGTGTTGGTAGTACTTTGCTTTGGCTAATATGGTGAGCTGTCTGCATGTTAAGCAGAGGTGCTTCAGTATCAAGAGGTCTTTGGGAATTCTGTTTTAATTCCATTTTCTCCTGTGTGCTGATGTTTTTTTAATTTCAGTAAGCTCTTTAAAGCACCAGGGTACTGAACACTTTGGCTTGCACTTGTGTGTTGTGAATAAGGAGTTGGTGTTTACATAGCTTTTTTTTAAATAAATTGAAACTGCTTAAAAGGGTGTTGGTGTAGGATGTGGAGTTGATAGGGTGAGAGATGAGTTCAAGCATAAGGTTGTCTATGGAGAAGTCTTTGAAGGATCTGAAGAATTGCTGTTCTCTTTTGTGTTGAACTTGGTATGTTGGTAAGTTGCTAAGCATGCAGATAGGGATGGCAGAGTGGTCAGTCAAGCCTGGGTTTATGCTTCTTTTGCAGTAGATTTCTGGTGATGTTGAGAAGATAAGGTTGAGGCTGTGGGCTTTTGTAAGCAAATGGATTATTATTTTGGGTGGGTAACTGCCCACCTCAAGGAATAATAACACTTCTTGTCAGGGTGAACCCTCAAAGTCACTAATTTACCCTCAAAGTCGCTAATTGAACTTGAGCTCAATCCCCTGGTAGCTATGGTATAGAGCAGGCAGGCTTACCTTAGAGCCTGTATTTATGCAGTACCATAACAGTAATAAAGTCAAAACATCAAGCAATAATCAATAAATCAAATGACAAAAGTAGAATAAGATTGAATAAACAAATGACACCAAAAGGACAAAACAGGGAAGCAGAGCTATGAACGTTGTAACATTTTACAAAAAAAATAAATAGCACCAAAAAGCACTAAGCACCACTGGCAGTCAATTAAAGTGGTAGACTGAGATCTAGGCACAACTTGCAGCTGACCATGATTGGTGCCAGTAAAAGCCAGGAAGTCAAAAAGTTGGAAAAAGTTTTTAAGTCTCAATGCAGAATGGGATTTTGTCAGCCTTTGAAAAGAACCCTCCCCCGCCCCCCATGGACCTCCACTGAAATTGTAGCTGACACCATGGAATCAAATGCCACCTACCTGAAGCATGTTGGTCCCACGGGCACTCTGGAGCTTTGGAGATTTCTTACAGAATATGAGTTAGTACGTTTTTTTCAGAGGTGACAGTCACAAGATGAAGCTGAAATACAATCTGACGCTGTGGAACCACCAGTACTAGCGCTGTGGAACCGCCAGGGTACTTTTTCTGACATGTCCCGCTGAAGCTTTAGAAGAAAAGGTTTATAAAAGTTTCAAAACTTTCATCTGATGCCCAAACAACCACGGGGTTACACTTCTAAGGCCCTCATGAACTCAGGGAAAGGGACTTACAGACCCAGAAGCATCCCTGTCGCCACACAGGATGTCAGCTAACCCTTGGAATGCACTTCACTGTCTTGGGTACAAGAGTGAGCAGATCCAGCCCTTCAGAGTACCTCTCATAACACAGACATCAGGTCCAGTCCTCTTCTGATCTTACGCTGGTTCAGTAAGTGTACTGAGCAGGGTGCTTTGACGTGCTGCATTCATGGTTGGCACTGGCTAGTGGGTGGAGTGACTCCAGGGCACTTCCTAACCAATGAAGTAAATGTGCCCAGGGACAACCCTCCCCAAATATTTACCAGTTCCTGTTTGCCCTACTACAAACAATCCCATAGTACCCTTCACTCTCAAAATTGAAGATGGGGGTATCCCTTCTCCTTTTGTGCAGAGCCTGTGTACCAGCCCAGAGGTGTAGCCAGGGTAATAAGCAGTCCCTACCTCTGTGGCCACCTAAAACTGATTCTGGGTGTAGCTTTCCTCCCACTGGGTTTGGTGCCAGCCTGATTATTGGAACAAAAGCTGGGGCCCAATTTGTTAGTTGTTCCTGTGTGGCTTATTGCAAACAGCCACAAAATACCATGTCCGAGGGCAATGCCACTTTAGTATTCAGCCAATCTAAACTTAGGGTCTGATAGCTGGATGTGTGTATGGGAGGGTACTATGGAAATCACCAGTGTCCTCACATATCTTACATTAAGATCTAGTTTGAAGCAGGCCTTAGACCTATTACAAAACGGTAGCCAGAGGTCTCATAGGACAAAAGCAGGGTCACTCTGCAAACAGACATGGGATACACAAGAAGCGTTATCTCATCTTGTTTTGCCCCTTTCAAGAGCACAATGGTTTTGCATCTGCCTCAGACAGAGCTATAAGACAGGCTTGGACACTCTTGTGGTGAAAGGATAGCAACAGCCCCACCCTGAATATTTTGCTGAGCTCAGATGGGCCATCTCTACATATTCAGGTTGACCTGTCAATCAGAGTATCCTATTGTGTGATTCTTGAGGGGGGATGTTCACACATCATTAAGACCAAGTACTTGGCTAAGCACGTGACAGCTGATGGAGAGCTAATGTAAATAAGCATCCAATAACTTCAGGAAGGGAATAGGTAACTTTCTAAAGTTATTTTTTCTGAAATATTAAATAAAAACCCTACTTCACTATTGAATTGTATAACTTTTGTGTCCGGATCCTGTCAAAAGTTACAGCTTAAATTTTATAATCAGAGCGTTATCATTTTCTAGTATTCATCTACAGCCCTGCCAGGAAAAATACCTTTTGGAGCTTAGTCACTAGAGCTACATGCCAACTTAAATCACGCACATATTCCACTTTTCTCTCAAAACATTTTATTGGTATTTCAAATGAAACATGAACATTCTAGAAGGGTTTACAAATTGTGAGCCATGCTGGCCATGTGAGGCAAGAAACAGCCTGTTAGAAACAGGTACAGGAATGCTTAATAATCGAACAGCAAAAGGGCTTTGGTCACATTGTCTCTTATCCTTGAGCCTCCGTTCACCCTTCTGCCCCCCCATCTCCTGCCTCCCCAACTGCAGGCAGTTAAACCATACACTCAATGTCCACTAGAAGTAAGTAATGTGTTGTTTGGCAGCCTGACCCCTCTCCATAGCAGTGTGCCCCTTCTCATCTCTCCTTTAGCTTGCTAATAGCTTGGTGTCTCACTGTTCAGAGTTGATGAAATATGTCTAAGGCCTTCAATCACGGGGAAGGGTGATTTCAGCCAACCCCACCTCTAGCTGCAAGACCAGCAGTTTCCATTTGACCTCAAAGAATGGATGGGTCGCTTGCATGTTGCTCACCAGCTGCTCCATGGCCAAAAGTGCCCACATTATATGGTACCATTGTGTGATAGCGGGGCATTCAGCCGATTTCCAGTGTAGAGCAATCATCAGCTTTGCGGCTCGCAGGCATTGAAGGCACATATGCCATTCGTCCCTGGTCATTTGTGCTAAAGTGAGAGGCTTGAGGCCCAGGAGAATCACCTCTGGCGTTTGTGGAATCTGGAAAGTTAAGACCCTTTGAAAGAACTTGGCCACCACCTCCCAGAAGGGGCCAATCTTCAGACACTCCCACCATATATGTAGTGGTTTTCCCATGGCCGGCATTCCCTCCAGCATCGTGGGAAGCATTGTGACACATGCAACATAGAGGGTATAGTGCCACTCATACCAAACTTTGTAGTGCATCTCTCATCCTAAATTAGGTGAAGGATTTGTGTATGTCTTTCTGCAGTTTAACCACATACACATCAAAAAGATTGGGCTATCTATAGTTTCCTTTTCATTTTACTCAGACAGAGACATCACTGGGAATTGCAATGCTATCACACACATAAAAATGTGGCAATGCTTCATCATCGGGCTTCTCAGACCCTCGTGGGCTCTACCACTGGAAGTGGAGATCTGTTTTTTTATTTAGTTGTGGAATGTGCACTCCACACTATCAAATAAGAGATAAAAATGAGTGAACTGTTAAAACAATCTAGAACTATCCAAAATCAATTTTTTTATCGGATGTCCTGATAGTGTTAAAACCTGAGTGGATGATCTAAAGGGGATGCCAATTACCCTATCCTGCTATACTAACGTCAGCGTGTTTCAGCCGACTTCAAAGTGCCTAATGGGTCAGCGGCCTTCATCAGGACGTGGAGTCTCTGGTTCAGAATATAGTACCTTAACGTTGAAGGCTATCCTTTTTTAACATTCCATCCTAATCTGGATAACTATTGACCTATCTGTGTGATATACCCCTATGTTTCATATCCTATATCAATTCCGATCCTAAGTTTGGCAAATAATTTTTACTCACATTGGTGTGCATCCAGAAAATGAATGGTCAGGCATCATACCATTAATTATATTCACCATTATAACTCAAGTGAGGATTACCCTCAGCATTGAATTTTGAGATTATCAGTATCCCAAGTGAATGAACATCGTTCTGATGTTGGTGACACTCCATGCAGATCATGCATCCGTGTACATTCTTACGCTATATGTGGTTCAATCCTACCCGGGTGCTGTAGGAGCCTTTTCTAACCTCGGGAACGCAAGGGAGCATCGCCCTATACTCCGACACTGTGGGAATATATAAAACAGTTCTTTACTCCCAATGTTGTAGTGAATATTTGCATTGATTTGTTTATTTTGTCTGGCAAATAAATGGCCCATGGTCCCTATCAACATTATCATCCATTTCATTATATATCTTCATCTAATGTTCACCTACTAGACAGTGTCTACTGTCAGCTGTTCACACTATTGGATAATGAGTGGTGTATTCATGTACCCTGTCCCTGTATGTATAGTATATAGGATCTTTTGAATAAATGCTGTCCAAAAAGGGCATGTTGAATGCACGTCATATCCAACAAAAATACCTCCAAAAACATATAAGAATGCCCCTTACATACAAGTCAAAGTCCCAAAAGACCAAATATATCAGCATAAATTGAGAGCGGAAAAACTCTCAGCCAAAACACAGAAAAGTTTTCACTCCCATCTCCAAGGGACCAACATCCCCGAATTGCCTTGGTGTTCCCTCTGCTGAAGGCCCTCAACTTTCATCTCCTTTTCATTGCCAAAATTACCATGTATTTGCCTACGATAAGCATCATGATGCATAGAATGATACAAGCATAATAAACGTGCCCTGACCATCTTAGTGGTAGGGAATTTGCATCTAAAACGTGATGGTACTCACGTCGCCAGCAAAGTAATATAACCACAAGGTGATGCCTAGACTGCATTCATGAAGTCTTGGGCGATTCGTCCATCATTAATTTGTATTTACTTATCGTCCATAAAGTGAAAAACAGAAAATATTTTTGATCTATTTATAGAAAAAAGTCAATCTCATAATGGTACTTGAAAAAGATGAATCGGGAGTTTTTTGGACAGGTCCAGCACACGTTCTCCCTGCTAGTAATAGTTTAAATGTATGGGTGTGCAGTTCCTAAGGATATAAGTGGTAGTCAGGTCTCTGGAATATCCTCCAAATGGATGAAGGGCCCTCACACACCCCGAAAGGTGTCATGCTTCATCATTTGGGCGTGCTCCTCGTCGGGCCAGCGCTGCAATGCCCGACGGGCACCCGAGAAGGGGCTCTTTGGTGGAGTTCTTTTGAGAAAGCTGTTTGGTGAGTGAGGGTATGTGAACTGAAGTGAGTAGTGTAGTAGGTGTGATTTAAAATAGGTTTAGGGAGACACTTATTATATACATTTTATTAATGCAACTCGCTAACCTAAATAAAAAACAGTGTAGCTCGTATCTGAGATAATGATCCTATAGAGCATATATACTATTTAGTTTTGGTCAACATGTTTCTTGCCTCATCAGCCTCTAAGGGGTCTATTGGCAATTCGTCAGGACCATAAAAGGATAGTATCCTAATAGTCTTACACTACTGAAGGGCTGGTGTATTCAATTTGGCAGAGTAATCAAGACGTCAGCCGTGCTATGTCGTACAAGGTTATGTGTCACCTTGTATCGTTTCGAGACCCCGTATTATGTAGGTGAAAAGCTGACGGGTTTTTTCAAAGCGCATCGCTCACACTCGATTAGAAGTGGCGTGGTGAGTAGCCCTTCGCCCTGTCACCCGTCACTCACCAAATGGCTTTATCAAAAGAACTCCGCCAAAGAGCCCCTTCTCGGGTGCCCGTCGGGCATTGCAGCACCGGCCCAACGAGGAGCACGCCCAAATGATGAAGCATGACACCTTTCGGGGTGTGTAAGGGCACTTCCTCCATTTGGAGGTTATTCCGGAGACCTGACTACCACTTATATCCTTAGGAACTGCACACCCATACATTTAAACAATCTCATAATGGTCCCCTAAGGAATAGTAATCATATTGTGCTTTTTCTCACGGTAGTGCTATCTGCTAAAGTGAATCTCACCCATCTGCTGTCATAATTGACTGTTCTGGCATGCACCCCTACAGTAAACTTAAATATGGGTCAGCTGGTACCAGGAGATCCCTTCATTTAGTCCCTTCAAAATTGTTCTCAGTTGGGACACCAGACTGCAGTTTATCCTATCGTTTGGGCTCTATTTGGATTCCCAGGGCCTGCTTCCATTCCCCATTGTGTCTCCATGTCTGCAGGGTCTCATATGCTATTAGAGGTGTTATAGTGTTGAAATGGTGCCCCATGTACCAATCATTTTAGGGAACTGGAGTTCAAAAGGGGTCTTAACCCAAGTGGCACCTGGTTGCATGGTGAAGGGAGTTACCCGGTGCAGAATCTGTGCATAATGCAGTATCTCGGAGTCGGCAATTGCATACACTTCTTTGCATTGCTGGACAGGAGCGAATGCTTGGTTAAAGTGAATGGGCTATATCGACCCGGTAGAACACCAAACCCTTTGTGCCTACATATCTGTCTCATGTCTTAAGAGTTGTGGGTACTGGTGTGCTGATAAAGGGTTATGCATTCTATGGCATTTCTCCAGCCACATCAGGTCCCACAGGGGCCTGCGGACCATGGCATGGTCCATCAGTTGCCAGTTTTTTGTCAAGGCCATTGTGGATCATTTCACGACCGCTCTCAGTTAAGCTGCTACATAGTAGTGAGGAATGCTAGGGACGGAAAGACCACCCACTTCCCTTGGCTGTAGCCTGTATCATTAATCATTTGTGGATTCTCTGGACTTTCCCCCTTCATATGAACTCCATCAATTTCTTTTGGATATGTTGTAGATAGGGTAGTCCCAGCCAAATGGGGAGTGCTTGAAATAAGTAGAGAAGTCGCGCGAGATGTTCATCTTGATGCCATTGATTCTGCCTAACCAAGAGAATCCTTGGTGCTACATATAAGCAGAGGGGGGTAGTTACCCTTATAAAGTTCTGGTAAGGTCAGTGTAAGCCAGACTCCCAGATAATTAAAGGAGGATCTGCCCATCAAAAAGGGAAGTTGGCAGCCAGCCTATTGCCCTCTTCCGTCATCACCTTGAGGTTGAAAATTCACGATTTGTCATAGTTCAATTTATAGCCAGAGGCGGTCTCAAAGGTTCGGAACATGCACATCACAGCTGGGAGAGAGGTACCTGGGGCGTCCAACGTTAAGAGTACATTGTCTGAATATAGAGAATTTTCAATTCTCTGAGTCCAAATGTGATTATTGTCACCGTTGCTGCTTAACGAATCTGGCAAGCTAGAGGTTCTATAAACAGTGCAAACAAGGCTGACGACAGGGGACATCCTTGTCTTGTGCTCCTTGAGAGTTGGAATTTACTGAAAAAAAGTCAATTTAGCATGACTCTGGCTATTGGATGGGCAAAATAATGGGAAAAATAATTGTCAGGAAATTATGTCCAAATCCTATCTTCAGGAATATGTGGTGCAGGTAGCGCCAATCCACCCTGGCAAAGGCCTCCTCTGCATCAATGATAGGCGCACTGCATGAATTTTCTTAAGAGAGGTCATTTCCATGCGCTTTACGGCCATTCAAATGTTGTTGTAGGTTTGGCATCCAGGGATGCAACCTCTCTGGTCCAGGTGCACTTAAGTGTGGAGCACTGCATTAAGTCGAGTGGCCAGAATTGTTGTGTATAGTTTAGCATTAATGTTCAATAAGGCTATTGGTCGGTAGGAGGTGAAGCGCCTTATGCCCTTGTTGGGTTTCGGAAGGACTGTAACCACAGTTTCTCTCATGGTTGGGGAAATCCTCCCCTCTGTGATGCAGTAATTGAACAGGGATGTCAGATTCAGCACTGGTAGGGGACATACATTTTATAAAATTGACCTGCAAGGCAATCGGGGCCTGGGTTTTGTTCAATGTGAGTGTTTTGATGAATATATGATGTTACAACACAAACCATTACAACGCATGCTTTTACAACGTGGATTTTACAACAGAGCTACCATTATATTGCATGTTTTTACCACGCATACCATTACAACGCTGTTAGACCTGTCAGCCCTAGGGTGGTCTTGCCCTGTTTTTTTTCCCTTTTGCGCCTCATTTTTGTCACCATATTTTTACTGGACCTAGGTCTCCGGGCGCCTTACCACTGCTAACCAGTGCTGAGGTGCAGGTGCTCTCTCACTCAAGATGGCTGCCACAGGCCCCTGCTACTGCAGAGGGGCCTTACACACATACACACTAGTAGCCAGGGTCAGGCTGGGACATAGGGATACAGTATCCATCCCGTCCCCGCCTCTGGGCCACATAGCCAGACATGTGGAAGGTTCCAGAACCTTCCGGGCTGTGGGAGGAGTTATGTTTTGCCGCCTTTAGGAGGGTCACCTGACCTAAGGGTATAAGAGGCTTGGAGGGAAATCTTTTAGTCAGTTGGGGCACCACTGATCCTGGGAGAACCTCTGCCGGAGTACAGGCTGTAGGGCCTAGGGGGGAGACCTACACTACTGCTGCTGACAAGGCTTAGGCACTGCTGTAGTAAGTTAGCTGAGGAACGCCCACCACCCACTGACCTTGCCCAGCGTGAGGGGACCCAGGGAACCACCTTCAGCGTGCTGGGAAGTATCATTCAGCACCACAAGAACCACCAACCCATTCCCCCCCTCATAAGAAGAAACCCCCAAGAAGCAACCAAACAAGAACTGCCGCAAGAAACCTTAATTTGTAAGGCTTGACCGACCAGCAAGGCTAGAAACCTGAACTGCCAAACTGGGGATCACCAGGTAAAGCGCCGTGCCCTGAAGCGCTAGACCTTCACCCCCTATCTAATCCTGCCTGCTGCTGGGCTGTCCCCAAAAACCCTTTCCAGTCAGCCCCTGCCAGCCTGCTGCCAGCGCGCACCACGCCGCACCTCCACGTGGGAGGAATCACTCTGCAGCCACTGACCTCTTGGCTGGGATTTACCCTTGCGGTCGTCGCCGCGTGTGAGGAGCTGCGGGGGGTAGCGAGGCCCTCCCAAGGCCGGAGAGGTGAGGTGCGCCGTCCGCGCCCCCCACCGAAGTTCCGGAGTGTGGGAGATCACCGCCGCGGCCCAGGGACCCCCACGTGAAGCAGTCGCGGCCCAAAAGATCACCGCTGCGGCCCAGGGGCTCGCGTGAGGAAACTGAGGCCTAGCGAGAGGAACGAGGCCTCCAGGCCCCGCCAACGCCGTTGCCAGGAGCCCGGGGACGCCGACCGCGTCATCGGCCGCGCCCCCGGGAAGGCCATGCAACGATTGGGCGCCGGCTCCCGCCACGCCCCCAGCGCCGACGGAGGCCGGAGAAGAGCTCCGACTCACCAGAGGGAGACGGGAAGCTGGCCGGAGAGGACTGCCGGCTCCCGCTCCCTTCCCCGCAATCACCCCATCTGATCACGGGGGCCGGAGGAGAGCGATACCGGCCCCCCAACAACCCGCAATACCGGCCGGAAGGCCGAGGACCCCAGTCCGGGCCCCGCCCTGCAAAACACGGGCCGGCCCAGAACGGAGTCAGTCGCGCTGAAGAGCGACCAACGTACACACTGCAGGTGAGCCCGGGAGGCCCCTAGGGCACGCAAGAAAGCCACTGGGGGCCGGGGGCCACCAGTACCCGATTAATAACAAGGGGGAAGTCATCAAGCATTATACCCCCATAGCGAGGCCCCGGAGAGTAGTGGGCCTGGCCTAAATTAACCCCTGAGAGACACAGAAGTCCTCACTTACAGGAAGGCCCCAGAATAAAGGACATGTTGAGGGGTTCCCTAAGTTGTTCACCAGTCTCATTGTTACGCCTGCTGTAATTACTGTCTAGGCCTGATGCATATGCTTATAACTGCAAAGTCTTTGCCTAGTGTAAAGGTCCTTAATTGAATTGAGCTGAAGTGTACACCGCCAAGAGTTGAAGTGTTTTATGTTGCAGGTGTATCGGAGTTGCGACGCCCACTGTACTGAATGTGGGTGCGCCTAGATTAATGCAGGCCCTGTTTGGAATGTAACGTGATATGCCATTTATAAGTAATTGAATATTCATGAGGTGAACTGCATGTTTTAGGCCCATGTTTTATTATTGCTGCTACGTTTAGGAGATGATTCCTGCGGCCTTTTAGTGGCCTACAATGTTGATGAGCTATGATGCTTTAATGAAAGTACGCACCAGTTGAGTAATGCAATGATTTTAAATGTTGACCTGAATTAATCTGCCTCATCTGATGCTGCATTGATTTATATAAAAGATCTTGTTTTTAAATACACAAGCCTGGTGTGGTGTCACGTTATTGCGTCCGCATTCCTGAGTCAAAGTAAGAGTGTGCTGCACAACTGCCTTACACATTGCCTTCGGGTGCTTTCCCGCCTTGCGCCATGCTACCGTGCCGCACTCGGTAACCCCGTTTCCAACGTTGGTGTTCAGCGGTGGGATAAGGACTGGTGTTTCTGCAGCACCCTACAGTGACTCAGTGTGCGCTGCAATTGGACACCTATTGTAATGCAAGCGCTAAGAATTCTTTTGTGATTGCCTGATTGTGTACATTCCTGCGTTAGACCTGCTACCTACAGTCTAGATCCCTTTCCCTAAATTGTCTGGGGCCCCACCTAGCAGGATGGAGTTTGAGTTGGCCAACCTAGAAAGGTATACGGTGACACAGCTCAAGGAATTCTGTCTAGAGAGGGGGTGTCCGTCAGGCGAGGCGCCAGGAAGGAGGTGCTTCAGAAAGCTTTGAGGGCATGGGTAATGGCCCACCCGGGGGGAAGAGGGGACGAGGAGCAGAGGGAGGCAGACAACCCAGGAGAACTGGACCTACTGCACATTGACGTTAGCGAGAATGTGTTGCCAGGAAGACGTTCCAGGGCAGGCAGTAGTGCGTCAGGGGGAGTTTGTCTGCAGAGGAATTTGAAGACAGGAGGGAGGAGAGGCAATTGAGGTTAGAACTTGCTAGGATGGACAGGGAAGGAGATCAGGCAAGGCTAGCCATGGAAGAAAGGAAGCTTGCGCATGAGCTTAGCCTGAAGGAACTAGGAGCTCCGAGCCTTGCAGATGGAGATGCAGGGCAATTTGAATGGTGGCAGCGTACCTGCTGGGGTTCCACAGGAGCCCAAGTTCTATCTACCTAGAGAGGTGATAACCAGTTTTAGTGTGGGAGATGACATCGATAAGTGGTTGGCGGCGTACGAGGTATCGTTGGTGGCCCATAGGGTTCCTGAGAGCTACTGGGGGAGGTCTCTACAGGTACATACCTCCACCAGTAAGGGACACACTTTTGACCTTGGATAAGGGGATCAGACCAACTACCCTATCATGAAGGAGGCCCTGCTTAAGAAGTTTGGCCTCACCCCAGAGAAGTACCGCCAAAAGTTCCGCAACAGCCACAAGCTTCACACACAAAACTGGGTGGATTTTTTTGATTATGCCCGGAAGGCATTGGAGGGTTGGGTGCGTGGCAGCAACATTGATGATTACAAAGGGCTGTACGACCTGTTCTTGAGAGAGCACCTCCTAGAGAAATGTTTTCCGGAGCTGTGCCAGTACTTGGTGGACTGCAAGCTGACCAATCTGAGGGAGCTTGCAGAGGAGGCAGACACGTGGGTCAGCACTCGGGTGTCCCACAAGGGAGCCGGGGCGGACCCCCCGAAAGGTGGACAGGGGTTCCCCCAGAAGAAAGAGGGGGGAGATAAAAGGAGGGAGTTCTTTAAAGGCCCCCAAAATAGACCGCCTGGGAGAGGGGTAGGTTCCCCATCCCAATCTGGATTCCAGAAACCCACTTACCCTGACAGGAGTCAGCAGCCCAGAACTGTCCGGTGCTACGAGTGCGGGAGGTTGGACACTACAAGGGGGATCCCCAGTGTCGCAAGAGGACCCCAGCCCCCATAGGAGGTAAGAGCCCCGGGGTGGCCAGTGTAGCGCTTGGGGAGGAGTTGTCCCTAGGTAGGGGAGGTGAGTGGACAGGCTTGACCTTAGTTTCCCTGGGGGATAGAGAGATCATCCCACGGGTTCAGGTACCCTCGAACACTGCCAAGTATCGGCAGAGGGTCCTGGTGAACGGGGAGGAGGTGGAGGCTCTGAGGGACACAGGTGCCAGCATGACGATGGTGAGACGTCAGCTGGTGTCCCCAGAGCAGGTGATTCCTGAGGTATTCCACCCGGTTGTTATGGCTGATAATAGCCTGGGTCATTACCCCGTGGCCCAAGTTCCCTTTGAGTGGGGAGGAGTCTCAGGCCTGTTGAAGGTTGCGGTGAGCCCTGCCATGCCAGTTGACTGTCTGCTGGGTAACGACTTGGAATATACTGCCTGGAGGGAGGTAGAGTTCAATGCCCATGCTGAGATGTTGGGATTACCAGGATGGACTTGCATCGTCACGCGGTCCATGGCTGCCCGACAAGGAACTCAGCCCGGGTTGGAGCCTGAAATAATGGCCCAGCCCACTGCTGGACGAGGAGACGTCCAGGAGGAAACACCCGGTGGGATGGATGGGGAGCCCGCGGAGGTGGCCCCGGAGTCCGCTGAGGTGGATGGTGTTCCCGTGGGGGACCTGCTGACCCCTGCAGAGTGGAAAGTGGAAGGAGGGCCTACCCGGGAGGAATTTTGCCGGGCGCAGAAGGAGTGCCCTACGCTTGAAGGCATGCTGCAGCAGGCCGAAGCCCAAGCAACTGGAACAGAGACTGGTAACTACAATGTCTACTGGGAGGATGGTCTCCTCTACAGTGAGCCTAGGGCTCCGGTGCATGGGTCATCAAGGGCCTTAGTGGTCCCCCAATGCTACCGAGCCTTTCTGCTAGAGTTGGCACACAAGATACCCCTAGCAGGACATCTGGGCCAGGACAAGACGTTTGCGCGTTTGGTCCCACATTTTTACAGGCCCAGGATGCGCGTCACGTCTGACACTTTCTGCAAGACCTGCACCACTTGCCAGGCGAGCGGCAAGAAAGGGACTAAAGTGAAGGTCCCTCTGGAACCTCTCCCAGTTGTCGGTACCCCTTTTGAGCGGGTAGGGATTGACATTGTCGGGCCGTTGGACCCGCCGACTTCTGCGGGACACAGGTTCATCTTCGTGCTGGTGGACCACGCCACCTGGTACCCAGAGGCAATCCCTCTGAGGACCATCACTGCACCGGTGGTGGCGCGGGCCCTGATGGGGATTTTTACCCGAGTGGGATTCCCCAAGGTCGTGGTGTCAGATAGGGGCACGAATTTCATGTCGGCCTACATGCAGGCCATGTGGAAGGAGTGTGGAGTGACCTACCCGTTCTCCGCTCCTTACCACCCCCAGACGAACGGGCTCGTGGAGCTTTTTAATAAGACCTTGAAGGGGATGATCCGGAGCCTACCCGAGGACTTGAGAAGAAAGTGGGACGTCCTCTTACCCTGTCTGCTCTTCTCCTACCGAGAGGTGCCGCAGAAGGGGGTCAGTTTCAGCCCCTTTGAGCTGCTCTATGGCCACCCCGTTCGGGGGCCCCTCAGTCTTGTCAAGGAGGGGTGGGAGAAGTCTTCCTCGAAGCTTCCCCGTGATGTGGTCAGCTATATGCTGGCATTCCGCAGCCAAGTGGCCAAGCTGTGGAAGGAAGCCTCGGATAACCTAGAGGCTAGTCAGGCCGTCATGAAGAAATGGTATGACCGGAACGCTCGGATGGTAGAGTTGGACGCTGGACAGAAGGTGTGGGTCATGGAGCCAGAAGAGCTTAGCGCCCTCCAGGACCGTTGGACTGGACCGTTTGAGATCTTGGAAAGGAAAGGCCAGACCACTTACGTCGTCGATGTGAAGACCCCCCGTCAACCCCACAGGGTGTTCCACGTCAACCGCCTGAAGCCACACCAGGAGCATTCCAGAGCTCACTCTCCTGATGATAACAGATGGAAGTGAGGAGGAGGAGAGTGAGCCTCTTCCAGACCTTCTGGCGGCCCATGAGAAGGATGGCTCGGTAGAGGGAGTAGTCCTCGCCCCATCCTTGACCCCAGAGCAACAGAGGGACTGCCGCCAGGTCTTGGGGCAGTACGCCTCGTTGTTCTCCCTCACGCCTGGGATCACGCACCTGTGTACCCATGATGTGGACACAGGGGACAGTCCGCCCATAAAAACCAAGTCTTACCGGCTGTCCGATAAGGTCAAGGCTAGTATCCAGGGTGAGGTTACCAAGATGCTAGAACTGGGAGTGATTGAGCCTTCCAGTAGCCCTTGGGCTAGTCCGGTGGTGTTGGTGCCGAAAGCGGCCCCACCGGGCACCACACCGGAACTTCGGTTCTGTGTGGATTACCGCGGACTCAACTCAGTCACTAAGACCGACGCTCACCCGATCCCTCGGGCGGATGAGCTCATTGACCGGCTGGGAGCAGCCCGGTATCTGAGTACCATTGATTTGACATCAGGCTATTGGCAGATCGCCATGGCGGAAGGAGCAAGGGAGAAGGCTGCGTTCTCCACCCCCGAGGGCCACTTTCAATTTCGGGTGATGCCCTTCGGGTTGAAAAATGCTCCAGCCACTTTCCAGCGGTTGGTGAACCAGGTGCTGTCTGGCCTAGAGGCCTTCTCTGCTGCCTACCTGGATGACATAGCTGTCTTCAGTAGCAGCTGGGAGGACCATCTGGAGCATCTCCAGGAGGTGCTACAGGCTCTGCAACGGGCTGGTCTAACCATCAAGGCCAGCAAGTGCCAGATTGGACAGGGATCTGTCGTGTACCTGGGACATCTGGTGGGCGGAGGTAAGGTGCAACCCCTCCAAGCCAAGATCGAGACCATCTTGGCCTGGGAGCCCCCAAGACCCAAACAGAGGTCCGGGCTTTTCTCGGCCTCACGGGATACTACCGCCGATTCGTCAAGGGATATGGAACCATTGTGGGCCCTTTGACGGAATTGACTTTGAAGAAGCAGCCACGCAGAGTCATCTGGACGGCTGCCTGCCAGGAAGCCTTTGAGACCCTCAAACGTGCAATGTGCACCGCACCGGTGCTCAGGACTCCAGACTTTGGACGGGAATTTATCGTGCAGATAGACGCTTCTGAGCATGGCATAGGAGCTGTGCTCTCGCAGCTGAATGACAATGGCCAAGAACAGCCAGTGGCCTTCATTTCCCAAAGACTACTCCCCCGGGAACAGCGGTGGAGTACCATCGAACGAGAAGCCTTTGCCATGGTTTGGGCTGTAAAGAAGTTGAGGCCATACCTTTTGGTTGTCACTTCCTGATCCAGACCGACCACAGACCCCTTCGCTGGCTCATGCAGATGAGAGGCGAAAACCCCAAATTGTTGAGGTGGTCCATTTCCCTCCAGGGGATGGACTTTCGGGTGGAACATCGACCCGGTGTAGACCACGCCAACGCTCTCTCCTGGTTTTTCCGCCTTAGCGACGAGAACTCCCTAGAGGTTGGGAAGCTCTCCCCTCTTTCGGCTGGGGGGGACGAGTGTTAGACATGTCAGCCCTAGGGTGGTCTTGCCCTGTTTTTTTTCCCTTTTGCGCCTCATTTTTGCCACCATATTTTTACTGGACCTAGGTCTCCGGGCGCCTTACCACTGCTAACCAGTGCTGAGGTGCAGGTGCTCTCTCACTCAAGATGGCTGCCACAGGCCCCTGCTACTGCAGAGGGGCCTTACACACATACACACTAGTAGCCAGGGTCAGGCTGGGACATAGGGATACAGTATCCATCCCGTCCCCACCTCTGGGCCACATAGCCAGACATGTGGAAGGTTCCAGAATCTTCCGGGCTGTGGGAGGAGTTATGTTTTGCCGCCTTTAGGAGGGTCGCCTGACCTAGGGGTATAAGGGGCTTGGAGGGAAATGTTTTAGTCAGTTGGGGCACCACTGATCCTGGGAGAACCTCTGCCGGAGTACAGGCTGTAGGGCCTAGGGGGGAGACCTACACTACTGCTGCTGACAAGGCTTAGGCACTGCTGTAGTAAGTTAGCTGAGGAACACCCACCACCCACTGACCTTGCCCAGCGTGAGGGGACCCAGGGAACCACCTTCAGCGTGCTGGGAAGTATCATCCAGCACCCCAAGAACCACCAACTCATTCCCCCCCTCATAAGAAGAAACCCCCAAGAAGCAACCAAACAAGAACTGCCGCAAGAAACCTTAATTTGTAAGGCCTGACCGACCAGCAAGGCCAGCAACCTGAACTGCCAAACTGGGGATCACCAGGTAAAGCGCCGTGCCCTGTAGCGCTAGACCTTCACCCCCTATCTAATCCTGCCTGCTGCTGGGCTGTCCCCAAAAACCCTTTCCAGTCAGCCCCTGCCAGCCTGCTGCCAGCGCGCACCACGCCGCACCTCCACGTGGGAGGAATCACTCTGCAGCCACTGACCTCGTGGCTGGGATTTACCCTTGCGGCCGTCGCCGCGTGTGAGGAGCTGCGGGGGGTAGCGAGGCCCTCCCCGAGGCCGGAGAGGTGAGGTGCGCCGTCCGCGCCCCCCACCGAAGGTCCGGAGTGTGGGAGATCACTGCCGCGGCCCAGGTACCCCCGCGTGAAGCAGTCGCGGCCCAAAAGATCACCGCTGCGGCCCAGGGGCTCGCGTGAGGAAACTGAGGCCTAGCGAGAGGAACGAGGCCTCCAGGCCCCGCCGACGCCGTTGCCAGGAGACCGGGGACGCCGACCGCGTCATCGGCCGCGCCCCCGGGAAGGCCGCGCAACGATTGGGCGCCGGCTCCCGCCACGCCCCCAGCGCCGACGGAGGCCGGAGAAGAGCTCCGAATCACCAGAGGGAGACGGGAAGCTGGCCGGAGAGGACTGCCGGCTCCCGCTCCCTTCCCCGCAATCACCCCATCTGATCACGGGGGCCGGAGGAGAGCGATACCAGCCCCCCAATGACCCGCAATACCGGCCGGAAGGCCGAGGACCCCAGTCCAGGCCCCGCCCTGCAAAACACGGGCCGGCCCAGAACGGAGTCAGTCGTGCTGAAGAGCGACCAACGTACACACTGCAGGTGAGCCCGGGAGGCCCCTAGGGCACGCAAGAAAGCCACTGGGGGCCGGGGGCCACCAGTACCCGATTGATAACAAGGGGGAAGTCATCAAGCATTATACCCCCGAGGCGAGGCCCCGGAGAGGAGTGGGCCTGGCCTAAATTAACCCCTGAGAGACACAGAAGTCCTCACTTACAGGAAGGCCCCAGAATAAAGGACATGTTGAGGGGTTCCCTAAGTTGTTCACCAGTCTCATCGTTACGCCTGCTGTAATTACTGTCTAGGCCTGATGCATATGCTTATAACTGCAAAGTCTTTGCCTAGTGTAAAGGTGCTTAATTGAATTGAGCTGAAGTGTACACCGCCAAGAGTTGAAGTGTTTTATGTTGCAGGTGTATCGGAGTTGCGACGCCCACTGTACTGAATGTGGGTGCGCCTAGATTAATGCAGGCCCTGTTTGGAATGTAACGTGAAATGCCATTTATAAGTAATTGAATATTCATGAGGTGAACTGCATGTTTTAGGCCCATGTTTTATTATTGCACCCTGTGATCATTATTGGTGCTACGTTTAGGAGATGATTCTTGCGGCCTTTTAGTGGCCTACAATGTTGATGAGCTATGATGCTTTAATGAAAGTACGCACCAGTTGAGTAATGCAATGATTTTAAATGTTGACCTGAATTAATCTGCCTCATCTGATGCTGCATTGATTTATATAAAAGATCTTGTTTTTAAATACACAAGCCTGGTGTGGTGTCACGTTATTGCGTCCGCATTCCTGAGTCAAAGTAAGAGTGTGCTGCACAACTGCCTTACACATTGCCTTCGGGTGCTTTCCCGCCTCGCGCCATGCTACTGTGCCGGACTAGGTAACCCCGTTTCCAACAAACGCGAAATTATCTAAATGCACTAAATCAACCATTACAACGCTAACATTTACAATGCATACTTGTACTACGCATACCATTACAACGCATTTTTTTAAATAGTATAATAAACCCCTGGGACGGGGTGCAGGGAAAATAGGGGTTTTGGGTGGGGTAGTGTATTAATACAAGTGTATTTAAAAACTAATACCTGAGTATTAAAATTAATAATTGTGTATTCAAATTAATACTCGTGTGCATTTTTTTTTTTTTTTTTTTTAATAAAAAGAATACCTTACCTCTGGGATGGGATGCAAAGAAAATAGGGGTTTTGGGTGGGGAAGTGTATTAATACACGAGAATTCAAAATTAACATCACAGTATTAAAATTACTACATGCGCAAAATGTAGTAGGCAGGGCCGGCGCCAGGCATGGGCAGTTCACAAAGATTCACAGGGCTCCACCTCCACCCTTCCCACACTACGTTCCCCACACCCATTTGGGGCACATGCTGTGTGCTCCCCCTGTGCCCCCCCCTGCACAATTCATCTCCGAGGTGTAGCCAGACCTTGCACCTCACACACCAAAGGACCAGGGCGCCTGTCTTGGAAGGTGGGGGTGAAGAGGAACACCCTGCACAGAAGCTCAGGGGCTGGACAACCCTTCTCCTCACACCTATCTCCCACTCATGTGAAGCAAACTGGGTATAACTATAAAATGAAGACTCACACTGCATAAGAACATCCACTGAACTGTCCACACTGCCTGTCAAGTCACTCACAAACACCCCACACTGACACACAGCCACATACACACACCATAGGTCAGCAGCAATGTAGGACAACCACTGGGCCAGCCAAAAGTGAAGTGGACAGTGCTGGAAAACCATGGAGCAACACACATAGCATCTGTACATCACATGCAAGAGAAGGAACATATCACAACACCCTTAGGTCATCAAATCAGACATGGGTGGCACAGTGAGTGAAATTAAACCAAACTGACCTCTGTGCAACAACTCAGGGACACATCAAGGCAAGCCATGCATAGTCACAGGAATGATAGGAAGTGTCTGAAGTCATACAGTGAGCAGCCACACATCGGTCTCAACTGACTTGACATGTGCACATCATCAGTACAACACACATGGCCCATTGTCACACTCCTTGTTTGTCAAACACAACTAGGACCTTCACACATACCCATTCTCTACCCACCTCATACCTGCAGCACTCAACACCTGTGAGAAGCACACATAAAGGCCAAAATGGTGTCCTGTGAGTTCAATGACAACCAAACACACTCCCTGTGGTGCACCCACAAACATCACACTAACACACAGGGATGCCTGAACCAATGCAGACACCAAAACAATAGCCAAACACAAAGCTCACAAACAACATACACAGAGGTACAACAAGCCCACACATGGGCAGGTAAACAGTGGAAAGGCAATGTGACCCTAGACAGAACACGAATACACAACATTGTCACTCAGGACCAATGCACAGACACCATAACTCAACACAAACAAGAGGTGTATCATCAAAAATCCACCATGAACACCAACTGGGATCAATGGGACAATCAGCTAACACAGATACAGACACCTCACCACCCATGAAGTGGACAAGGTGCCATATTGTACCAGAAGGATGCACATGCACAACCCTGAAAAGTGACAGGTCAAACTTAGGAGGACTAACCACCAATGTGCACTGAAAAGAAGCCCAGCAACAAGAATCCCCTTGCTGCATGTGAGAGACACACAAGTAATGCACACCATACCTGCAACACACATCTGAATGTATCACACAGCCAAAACAACAACTCACACACAACGTCATGCAAATAGAACATCACACACATAGCATCAGTCAGTACAAAGAGCCAACACAGGCCAAACACTGCATACATCCACAACAAAAACACAACAGATGCACAGACCAATCCATCACAATGCAAACTCAGCTGCACATCAGGGGGATGCACAACAAGCAAGTACAAGGCAACATACACTGACAACACTGCATGCACACCAAGCAGTGTGTGCACAACAACCAAATCAGTAGCACACACATCTGAGTGCCACACCATGAACTTCCACAGCACAAACATGACATCACACTCAGGAAGTGTAGCACTACCTCAGCAAACACACATACAGCTTAGCCATCACCCACAGATGCACAACTCAGGGACATCCAGGTGCAAACAACATGACCAGAGGACTGTGCTGCCCAAACATCTGCACTGCACATGAGCAACCATGACAGCAAACAAGTACAAGGAAACAACACATAACTAATTTGCAAACTGTCCTGAGTAGCACATTGGTCCTAGACACAGATCAGCCTCACACAACATAGTGTCACACTATGAAGTGGTGGGGAGGCTCACACACTGGCAAGCCATGGGGTGGAAGACATGAGACTGAAGTGGTGTGTACTTCAGTCGTGGACAGGTGAGCAGTGTACAGTACACAAACCCATAGAGGAGTCACTCACAATGTGTAGGCATCAGAAGCACATATGGGGGATGGCATGACTCCACATACCATACTGGAGCCAAAAATGGGTCAAATGACAGCAATGCATGAGAAAACTCACAAATATTGTCAGTGTGGCTGAGCAGTTCTGTACAGTGTGCACAAACAGTAACAAGACACATGGCTGATCAACAAAACACAACACAGACTTGCCTGTCATACACTCTGCATACTCACAACTGGCAGCAACAACAAGGAGGTGTACCCCAGGAGTGCAAGCACACAACAACACACTGCACACTGCCCAACCTACAACTCCCACATGTGCCCACAATCTGAAACACATGGCAGACTATTGAAACAAACAGGCACTCAGCTTCTGTGTCATACATGTGTGCAGTTGGCATTGCAGGGGCACACACACATCAACACTGACAACAAAACCACCCCTACACACTTCATGACCACACAAGTGCACACATCCAAATGAACCCATGTGACTAGGAAGACAGGCCATCACAAGATGACCATACATCAACACTGCTGCTCACACATCAAGAAAGATCACACAGATATGAAGGACCCTGGCCAGCCCGCCAGTAATGCTGTGGATCGAATACACCTCTGTTCTGGAATTGCGTCATAACATGACATGTGGACAATTTAGCAAACCTGACCATATGATGAGTATGATAATCGTAGATCATCACAAACACCCATCATTGCACCCTCAAACCTCAGAAGAGAGAAGAACTAAAGTGCCCCTCACCACTGCCAAACCCAGAAAAAGTAAAAGAAGCAATTGGCAATGTGAAGGTGGCATACAGAGTGTTTGTCACATGCAACCATACACATACCAAAAATACTTACATTTAACAAGGACACTGACAAAGCAGACAACAGGAGTAACTGTCTTTATGACATATCACCAAGATAGGCATCAAAAGTAGACAACAGCAAGGCCAGTGGCCAGTCCATAGTTCAAAGGAGGGACATGTGAACATGAGAACCTGCACAGGGAATGGGCATCCAGCATTACAAACAGCAAGGCCAGTGGCCAGTCCATAGTTCAAAGTAGGTACATGTATGCATGAGAACCTGCACAGGGAATGGGCATCCAACGTTACAAACAGCAAGGCCAGTGGCCAGTCCATAGTTCAAAGTAGGTACATGTGTGCATGAGAACCTGCACAGGGAATGGGCATCCAACGTTACAAACAGCAAGGCCAGTGGCCAGTCCATAGTTCAAAGTAGGTGCATGAGTGCATGAGAACCTGCACAGGGAATGGGCATCCAAAGTTACAAACAGCAAGGCCAGTGGCCAGTCCATAGTTCAAAGGAGGGACATGTGAACATGAGAACCTGCACAAGGAATGGGCATCCAAAGTTACAAACAGCAAGGCCAGTGGCCAGTCCATAGTTCAAAGGAGGGACATGTGACCATGAGAACCTGCACAGGGAATGGGCATCCAAAGTTACAAACAGCAAGGCCAGTAACCAGACCATAGTTCAAAGGAGGGACATGTGAACATGACAACCTGCACAGGGAATGGGCATCCAACGTTACAAACAGCAAGGCCAGTGGCCAGTCCATAGTTCAAAGTAGGGACATGTGTGCATGAGAACCTGCACAGGGAATGGGCATACAAAGTTACAAACAGCAAGGCCAGTGGCCAGTCCATAGTTCAAAGGAGGGACATGTGAACATGAGAACCTGCACAAGGAATGGGCATCCAAAGTTACAAACAGCAAGGCCAGTGGCCAGTCCATAGTTCAAAGGAGGGACATGTGAACATGAGAACCTGCACAGGGAATGGGCATCCAAAGTTACAAACAGCAAGGCCAGTAACCAGACCATAGTTCAAAGGAGGGACATGTGAACATGACAACCTGCACAGGGAATGGGCATCCAACGTTACAAACAGCAAGGCCAGTGGCCAGTCCATAGTTCAAAGTAGGTACATGTGTGCATGAGAACCTGCACAGGGAATGGGCATACAAAGTTACAAACAGCAAGGCCAGTGGCCAGTCCATAGTTCAAAGGAGGGACATGTGAACATGAGAACCTGCACAGGGAATGGGCATCCAAAGTTACAAACAGCAAGGCCAGTGGTCAGTCCATAGTTCAAAGGAGGGACATGTGAACATGAGAACCTGCACAGGGAATGGGCATCCAACGTTACAAACAGCAAGGCCAGTGGCCAGTACATAGGTACATGTGTGCATGAGAACCTGCACCGGGATTGGCATCCAATGTTACAAACAGCAAGGCCAGTGGCCAGTCCATAGTTCAAAGTAGGTACATTTGTGCATGAGAACCTGCACAGGGAATGGGCATCCAAAGTTACAAACAGCAAGGCCAGTAGCCAGTCCATAGTTCAAAGGAGGGACATGTGAACATGAGAACCTGCACAGGGAATGGGCATCCAAAGTTACAAACAGCAAGGCCAGTGGCCAGTCCATAGTTGAAAGGAGGGACATGTGAACATGAGAACCTGCACAGGGAATGGGCATCCAAAGTTACAAACAGCAAGGCCAGTGGCCAGTCCATAGTTCAAAGGAGGGACATGTGTGCATCTGAACCTGCACAGGGAATGTGTGACACCGTACACTGGCATGGGAATCACCACAGCTCTGAGGATACAGATGGGCAGTCCAGGCACCGCTGTGGGAGGGATGGCTTTGGGAGGAGGACTTTGCCGCAGACTTGGCTGTCAGTTGAACTGGGAGGTGGCTGATTGTCGGGTACCATTGGCGGACCAGACCTGGGAGAGGGAGGAGCAGCTGAGGTAGAGGCATCAGTGGCTTTGTGAGCCGGAGGGCTGCTTGGACCGGGTGGCATGGTGGCACGGGGAGGCGGAGAAATGCTGCTGTGAGACACAGTGTGTGAGGGAAAATGTGGAGGGCTGCCTTTCCACTTCTTGGGGATTCGATGCTGAAGAATTGTCTTGGTAGGAGTGTGAAGTGGGGCGGGCACAACAGTCTCACTCCCCACCAAAGGTGCTTCAGGTGCAGGTGGTGGCCCTCCCTCTGGTGATCTGCTGGGTCTGGTAGTACGCTTGGCCTGGCCTTGCCTTTTCCCCTCCATCCCCTGTTGACCAGGTGAACCCCCCACAGTGCCCTCCTGTCCCAGCTTCACAGGGGTGTGGGTGGGAGTTGAGGTTGTGGGTGAAGCTGCCTTAGAGAGCCGTTTCTGCTGACTCTTTGCAGGCACCAGCTTCACAGTAGGCACGGCAATTTTTTGCCTGTCTGTGGGAGCAGGTTTTGGGACGGCAGTGTATTTGGATTGGAGTGATTTGGATGCATGTGAGCCTGAGGCCTGCTTCTTGGCTTGTTGCCCCTGAGTGTCACCCAAAGGGCTTTTGGCTTTGCGTTCCTGTGTGACTTCTTTTGTTTTTGGGGATAGTGTCTGCGCTCTGGCCCACTTGGAGTGCTGCTGTGTTGTGCTTTGTGTGGAGTACTTTGAGCCTGAGGGCTGTGGTGTGTGGTCACTCTCGTCAGATGTGGCCACTGGCAGGGTGGTTGCCGAAGGGACTGGAGCTGGACCCTGAGCCAGCTGAATGGCTGCCTTCACTGTGGAGGACAAAGACTGGACAGTGCTGTGTAGCCCACCCACGTCAGAATGAATGCCCTCCATGAAGGCAACTACCTGTGCCAACTTCTTGTCATGATCAAGGAAGCCATTCAGCAGAGTAGTCTGACCCACATACAGCTGGCGCAAAAGCTCCACCGCCTCAACACTGAGGGCAGCAGGGGAGACAGGGGCAGGGGCAGAGGTGCCTGGGGGGAAGGACACTCTACCCTTCTGACTGCTGCGGGCACGGGCAGCACTAGTGGAACTAGCCGGGAGGGTGGGCACTGGATGATGTGTGGTTGAAGAAGAGGCAGATTTCCCACTCCCTGTGTCCGCGAACATCGAGGAGTCACCGCTGGAGTCAGATGACGTTGAGGTTGGTGTTTCCGGGCGTGATTCATCAAGGGCACTCCGGTCCCCCTCCGAGGCACTGGTCACATCAGTGTCAGTGAGCTCATGTGTTGCCGTCGAGCAAGATGCCTCATCCCCGGTGTCCGTACCCTGTCCTTCTGTGCCCTCTGTAGATGCTGCAAGAGACAGAGACGTAGGTTCAGTTTAGTGCCATACTCACAAACATCATATGCAACCAAAGCAAACAACTCGAATATGATACCCCCATGTAGCACACCACCCTGTGTGGTCTGCATGTGCAAGCCTCATGCAAAAGTCAGAAGATGCATTGAAAAACATGCATAGTTGGCATCAATGACCCATGTGACGTTCACACTGCCAAATAGCTAGCCCGTGCCACCCAGTTACCTGACATCCTGATTCCTGTAAGCATACCTACGTGCTTGTAGGTGAGATAGATGTACATCTCAACATGTTGTCACAGTCACATATGGAGTCACTTAAAGGGGACAACACAGATACTGACTCCAGGATGACCTCATACCATGGCCATGAGCTACTGATGTCCACCATGTTGTGCTTTGAAGTGCAACTAGCCTTGCACATTGTCGGCAGATGGGTAGTACTCACAATTCCAAAGTCAGACACTGCACACATTGATGTAAGCACACTCAGATGAGGAACACAGCTGTTCACTCCCCGGTGATGTCTATGACACCCATAATGCAGCAGATGGAATGAGGCCACATCTTATCTTGCAATGTCACGAGCCATTATTTTGAACACATGAGAAAGTACATGTAGCAAAAATGCATGTCAGCTGCACTCAACACAGAGTCCACTTACAAGCCATTGCATCACTCTGGAAACATCACAGAGCTCAACACTGGCGCAGGGTTGGGATACATGCAGTCACTCACACCCAAAGTCACCCTTCGCAGAATACTCACCCCCAACTTGCTGCTGATGGGCCCTCAAACATCCATCCAGCTCTGGCTGTGTCACAGCCAAGATGCGGGCCATTAGTGGTGTCATGCTCCTGCGCGACAACCTTCCAGTCTGTGGGAGCAGCCCCAGCGTCATCTCTGCCACGTTTTTGCTCATCCGGCAGATGTCACCCCACCTCTTGTGACAGTGTGCGTGCCGTCGGTTGCAGACACCCAGAGCCCGCACCTTGCGTGCAATGGCCGTCCATAAGGCCTTACGCTGGTGGACTTTGAGCTGCAGGTATGGGAGACAAGAAGAGGCAGTTTCAGGGACACTGGGCCATGTTCCACTGTGTTTTAGGACAGGTGCATGCAAACACTTAGCACAGCTGTACAGAAAGCTTGATCAGAGGCCATACAACATGACACATAGTACATTTGCATCAGATAATCAGATTGAAATGCATTTAGGTATGAGGGTGGACACAGGACCTGGCCATCTCACACACATGCAGAATGGCAGCACACAAAGCAATGTGAAGAAGGCCCTCATCTGTGATCCAGCATGTGAGGGAGCAAGACATACATCATGTTGCAAATGATGTTTTGGGGAAGACTCACTGTGTCCAACACTACACACCCCTCAATGTCCTTGGCCTGTGAGTGGCTCACTGTGTCGTGGATGTCACATCTAGGGACATGATCTTACATTCTCAGACCCTTCTCACAAGGTCTGTCTTGTGCAATAATCAGGCCTAAGTTAGCTCATTGAGAAACAGGGTGGCAGACAAAACATACATCTCACTCTGTCCATTTACTGATGGGTCCGTGTCAAATTGGGCAGTATCTGTGCAGGCAAGGGGGACTCGCACTGAGGTTAAACCTGGCCCATCTGAACAATCACATGCATGTACAATATGAGAGGTCAAACAGTGCCTACACATGCAAGTCAGTACACATTATGAAATCAATGGAAGGAGGATGTTTCAGAAGTACATCACTCTGATGTGTCATATGCGATTTTCCACCAAGAGTGTCACCCTCAGGCATTTCAATCTTGTGCATAATGCTCACATATCCATGGTGACGATATGAAAAGTGTACACACACCCTTCAGTACCCTCTGGACGAAACACATTTGTGATGTCCCAAATGAGCATGTGAAGAGCGAATGGACTCTGACATCCATTAGCATAGGCAATGTTTTTTCTGACTTCCACTTTCCAAACCAGCAGTGTCCTTGTATGGCTGCAAAGACACTTTATGTCCCTCCCATCCTTCAATGCAGCCATGGATCTGTGGTAATAAGGCTACACACCCCATTGCCATGAAGTCAGCATGCCAGGCAGTGTATCACACAAACTTGCACTCACAGGCACATACTACTGCAGAGCAACATCATGTGAGCACTCTTTGCACTCTCCAAATTTCACTCTGAGACACTTACCATTACATCAGGAGCACCATATGGCCTCCCGTAGTGTGTAAGCACCTCGTCCACCAGGACCTCCAGCTCCTCTGTGGTGAAGGGACGGGCCCTGATGTTCTCAGTTCTCTCCATTACTGGGTCCAGGAGACAGGAACAGCAGCAGTTGGGGATGAAGAATGGCAGGCAGCAGTGTCTGTATGCAGTGGAAATATGTGGCTCTCTCACAGACATATATAGCCCCATGGGGTTGTTTCAATGGTACTCAGCTGCTTCAATTGGTGTTCCAGGTCAGCTAGTTTTCAAATGCAACCAATGACCGGCCCCGCGGTAGCGGAGCACACCTACCGCGATTTTCAAAAGTGCATTCCACTAGCGCGATTGCGGTTCCCATTGGCTGAATGGGCATGGGCAATGGCGGTGTCACACCGCGGGGCCCAGGCGGTCGCTACCGCAATCGTGCATCTTACAATTGTATCCAATGACCGGCCCGTGGTAGCGTAGCATGCCAACCGCGATTTTCAAAAGTGCATTCCACTAGCGCGATTGCGGTTCCCATTGGCTGAATGGGCATGGGCTATGGCGGTGTCACACCGCAGGGCCCAGGCGGTCGCTACCGCAATCGTGCATCTTACAATTATATCCAATGACCGGCCCCGTGGTAGCGGAGCACGCCTACCGCGATTTTCAAAAGTGCATTCCACTAGCGCGATTGCGGTTCCCATTGACTGAATGGGCATGGGCAATGGCGGTGTCACACCGCGGGGCCCAGGCGGTCGCTATCGCAATTTGGCATCTTTACATTGGTGCCAATGAACGTGATTGCAGTGGCGATGCACGCTTAGGGCACCTATGGACACATCATGCTGTAGCAATGGCAATGGGCAGTTCTCATTATTGAACACTCCACACTTACAATGAGTCATGCCACCAGATTGTTAAATTGAATGCTAGTGTGACATTCTACTCACTGATGTCTACACATGCCATGTCAGTGCACTGAAGTACATGCATTGGCATGTAGTCCCTTACATGTCACTGATGATGTTGTTGTGCATGTACACAGATCTGTTGTGTGATGGACTCTCAAATATGGAGACATGTCAATGTGTGAGATGGCTAAGCAACCCACAGTGATGATGGACTGACTACTTAATGCGCCTACTTCACTGTGTAGATTGCTGAACTCATGTTGATACTTGATCTTCATGCACACACTGTACTCATTGTGTTGTTCATGTGTGCCCTGTCCGACTCACGCAGGAAGGTGTGGCAGGTATAGCAGCTACGTAGGAGACAGCGGTGTTGGTGTTTCAGACATGTGCTGTGTCAAGTACTCTCAGGGCTGGTGACACAAGATGTCGGAAGTCCCATTTCACATTCACATAGTCTGAATCTGTCTCGGGTGCACTCAGTTCGTACATACTGATCATGTGTACAACTACTTGGTGTCAAGTTGTCTCTGCATGTGACTTGTGCTGTAAGCTGGTGTGTCAGGCCAGTCATCGTTGGCGCTGTGTCAGTCAAAATGTCAGATGTTGGACACATCTCATGGGTGAATTGAATTGATAAGTGTCCACTGTTATCTCATGTAGGAGGCGACCAAATGTGCACCGGCCATTCACCTTGCTGGCGGACATGGAGGATGTGGACATCATCCGTAAGTTCCGGTTGGATCGGCAAAACCTCCAAGACCTATGTGCTCAGTTGGAGCCCCATCTGAGGCCTCGCAGGACATACCCAACCGCTGTGTCACCAACATGTAAGGTGATGGCAGCCCTACATTTCTTCGCAACTGGTTCGTTCCAGTACATGGTGGCCAGTGCAGGTGGGATGTCGCAGGCAATGTTCAGCATGGTGCTACGAGATGTCCTGTCCGCTATGATGGTATACAAGGACACTTACATCCATTTTCCACGGAGACAGGAATTGCCAGCTGTGAAGGCTGATTTCTATGACTCTGCCCACATCCCTAATGTAGTTGGTGCCATTGACTGCACCCATGTTGGACTGGTTCCGCCACAGGCACGGGAGCACATCTACAGGAATAGGAAGCATTCCCATTCCATTAATGTGCAGGTTGTATGCCAGGCAGATATGATCATCTCACATGTCTGTGCCAGATTACCTGGCTCAGCCCACGACTCCTACATCCTGCATAACAGCATCGCACCACAGATGATGGCAAATCTGCATCCTGACCGTGCGTGGCTTGTAGGTGAGTTAGCTGAGTCAAGTATTGTGCTGTATGTGTGACATGCTGTCCGCAGCTACAGTCATTTTACTAAATTGTTCTGTGTATCTGGCACCTAGGTGACTCTGCATATCCCAACCGGCCCTGGTTGCTGAGCCCACTGCGGAATCCCAGGACCCCGGGTGAAGTCCGCTACAATGAGGCCCATGGGAGGACACGTTGTGTGGTGGAGCAGACTTTTGGGCTTCTCAAGTCTCGATTTCGGTGCCTGGACAGGACCTGAGATGCACTGATGTACTCTCCCCAAAAGGTGTGCCAGATCATGGCAGCATGCTGCATTCTCCATAACCTTGCCCTGCGCAAAGAGATCCCCCTGATCCTGGATGATGATGAGCAGCCTAGTCCCCCCTCCTGCAAACCCACACATGTCCAGTGACGAGGATAGTGGAAAGCAGGAAGGTGTCGACCTGCGTCAACAGCTCATCAACCGCTACTTCCCTTGAAGGTGAGTGACATTGTACAATGGTGCCATTGGATGCTGTGTTGTAGTTGTAGGAAATGCCTAGGGGAGCTATGTGACAGCTGCCTGTTGGCTCTGTGCTGAGGGCTGATGTTTCTGGGACAGGGGAGTTATGCACAGCTTCATCATGTGTATGTCGATATCGTTGCTCATTGTGATGTGTGCAGGTTTGAGTACCTTGATGACAAGTGTTGTGTAATGGGTGTGATGCCATCAACTGACAAGTGAATGTTGTTCTCTTGTGTTTTCCTAGGTCCCTTCAGCCTCTCAATGCCTCGCAACAATCAGTGCACCTGGCACATTGTAATCTGAATCAAGATTGTACATCCTGTGATAAACATGGAGCTGACACGAAAACATAGGTGTGCAAAAAGTGTTTATTTACAATAAGTACATGTGACAGGGAAGTGATTATTTGCAAATAGGTTGTAAGTGAATCAATGAGTTGTCAGTGATGGTAGACGAGACAATAGAGTAGTCACCACATTGATGTGGTGACACAGTCCAACAGACGCCTGCCATCAACATGGCAGTGTGGGTAAGGATAGTCAACAAAGTCAATGGGAAGGTGAAGAGAGGTGCCATCATGGCTGGCTCTTTGACTGGCGTTTGGCTGGTACTTTGCCATGAAATCCTCCCTTGTTTTTCCTCGGACGGCCCCTTGAGCGTTTGGCAGGGGGGCCTCTGCTGTGGGATCAGAGGTGTCTGAGGACAGATCCTGTTCCAGCTCACACGTCTCTGTGGCCGCAGGTGAGGAGGTGGGACTGTCATCCTGCGGGCCACTGGAGGGAGGTTGAGCTGTCCTTTGGGCCGCAGGCCTGTCCCTCAGGACACCCACAAGCTGGCCCAAGAGGTCCATGATTTGGCCCATGTGTGTGTCTATGGACCTCAGCAGCAGGCGGAGGTCATGCGATTCTTCCAGAGCCTGGCCCGTGTGTCCCTGGGCTTGTTTGTATGCCCCAAGGACTCTGGCGATGTTGGCCAGGGCTTCGGTCCCAGTGTCCTGTTGATTTTGTCGCCCAGTTGCCCTCCCACCTGCCCTGATGTCCCAGACCTGTGGCATCACCACTCGACGCACCCGCTGACTCTCCCTGCCCCCCTCAGATTGTGGGGTGGTGTGGGTATCCTCTGAGGCAGGGACAGTGTTGCAGGCAGCACTGGTGGTGGTGGTGGTGGAGGCCGCACAGGTCGTTGCAGCAGTGGTCAGTGCAGTTGTTGTTGCTGAGGTGGTGGTGGTGAGGACAGTGGGGGCCTGGGACCTGCTGTGCCCTGGCAGGCCAGATGGGCCAGCTTCTGTATCCGCATCCGAGGAATTTAGGGAGTCTGCATCTGGGCATCCATGTTCCGGGGGGGGGGGGAGACTGGCTCTGCAGGTTGGTGTTGTCATCTGCAGCAGTCAATTCTTGGTCACCTGTAGAACAGAGTAGAAATGGTCATTGAAGTGCACCCCACAAGCTTGGTGTTAGAAGTTTGGATGTTACATGTTATACACCACACAGTTTACATTGAGTTCACTTTGTATGGCTGCACGGTACTGAGCATCATCACATGATGTATGGGTACCTACATTACTTGTCCATGGTGTGACATGTCAATAGATGCCATGCTCCACGTACAGATTGTGTGATTACAAGGACATGTTGTCATCTAACGAATAGCAGCACAACAACTTTTTGTGAAGCATCTTTGTTGTTTGCTCTGCATGGAAGACCTTCATTCTGGGCATGTACTAGCCATTGTTGTCTCATGCATCCCTCTGTCATATCATGCTCTTTGCTTTATTTTTTTAAATGACCATGCTTGTTTTGTTTTCATATGGGCCTTGATGCTATGCCACCATGGCACTTACACATAGCATTCACTGCTGTTCATGATTGTGCCCTGAATTACTTCAACATGTGATTTGGTGAGTCAAACTTTAATTTCTGTGACAGTTACATACGCTAAGCTGTCTGCACACTGGAAATGGCAATTGGATCTATGCCAAGTTGGGTGGGATGTGAGGGCTGGTGTGGTCATATGGCTCCATGCCTTTTGAGAGGAATGGCAGGGTGCATGCACTGTCTACCTACCTGTTCTGTGACACAGTTGAGGGGAATTGCTGACATATGTTTCTGGGTGTGGGGGAGTGCTCCATCTTGCTAAGCTGTGGGACAAGGGGGCCTGGTGGGAGTTGTAGTGCTGGCTTTCCACCCACAAACACCCCTCCCTGTTAAGATGGCTACCTACCTGTTAGGTGGAGGTGATCAATGCAATGGCTGCCACATGCTTCTGGCTGTGGGGGAGTGCTCCATCTTGCTGAGCTGTGGGACAAGGGGGCCTGGTGGGAGTTGTAGTGCTGGCTTTCCACCCACAAACACCCCTCCCTGTTAAGATGGCTACCTACCTGTTAGGTGGAGGTGATCAATGCAATGGCTGCCAAATGCTTCTGGGTGTGGGGGAGTGCTCCATCTTGCTGAGCTGTGGGACAAGGGGGCCTAGTGGGAGTTGTAGTGCTGGCTTTCCACCCACAAACACCCCTCCCTGTTAAGATGGCTACCTACCTGTTAGGTGGAGGTGATCAATGCAATGACTGCCACATGCTTCTGGGTGTGGGGGAGTGCGCCATCTTGCTGAGCTGTGGGACAAGGGGGCCTGGTGGGAGTTGTAGTGCTGGCTTTCCACCCACAAACACCCCTCCCTGTTGAGATGGCTACCTACCTGTTAGGTGGAGGTGATCAATGCAATGGCTGCCACATGCTTCTGGGTGTGGGGGAGTGCTCCATCTTGCTCAGCTGTGGGACAAGGGGGCCTGGTGGGAGTTGTAGTGCTGGCTGTCTGTACACATGCAACCCTGGGAGTGTTGCTAGCTACCTTTGGGGTGATTCAGAGGGAGTGAATGTTAGATCTGTGAGACATGTGTTGGGGAGTGTGTGGTACACATGGATGCATTTGGACCTAGGAGGTGTAGCTTTGTGGTTGTGCAAGACAGTACCTGGCAGTGTGATGGTGGACATTTGTTGTTACTTACCAGCCTCCACTCCCCCAGGTATTCCTGTGAGACTCTCTGGATGCAGTATGGCAAGCACCTTCTCCTCCCATGCTGTGAATGTTCTTGGTGGAATGGGAGGGCCACCGCCAGTCCTCTGAGCCAGCTCACGGTTCTTGTTGTTCCTTTCTTTCACCTTTTTCTTGAGGTCATGCCACCGCTTCACGATCTCATTCTCGGTGCGTGGGACAGTCCCTACTGCATTGACCTTGTGGACTATCCTTTCCCACATTAGTGTTTTTGTGGCTAATGGTGTCTGTTGGACCATGCTTCCAAGAAAATGTGGTTCTACTCTGATTACCTCATCTACCATGACTGACAACTCATTGTAGGTGAATTTGGGCATTTTCTTCTGTGCCATGATGTGTGGTGTGCAAAGGGGTTGGAAGTGCAGGTGTGAGAGTGGTGGTGGTGGTGTAAGTGGTGTGTGTGTGTGTTGTTGTGCTGGTGAGTTGTGTGGTGCTTTGCCTCTCCTTTGTGCTGTAGGCTTGGTTTCTTCAGTGGTGGAGTATTGCAAAGGATTGTGGTCAGGGAAGGGGTTGGTTTTATACTCGGCTATGTGGGTGTGTCAAAATGGTGTATTGATATCAGGTGTGTTGTGTGGGTTGACCTGGGATTTGTGGTTTTTTAACTTGCCATGGGGATGTGTCATTGGGGTGTATTAGGTTTTTTGGGGGGCTGAGCCAAGTTGCTGGGTACACTTGGTGGGCATGTTGTGTTTATTTTTGGGTCGGCCGCTATGATTTTTGCGGTGCAGCCGCGGCGGTGGGTATACGACCGCCCTTCCGCCAGCTCTCCCATTCATCACTGGTTGCAATCGCGGCGGTCGGAAACAGCGGATCGTTCCGCTGCCACCTCAATGGTATCCTAATTCCACGTGCGGTCAATCCGCTGGCCGTGCAGCAGTTTGGGCTATTTCCGCCACGAATCCGACCGCCGCGGACGGATTTTCACCTGCTCCGCACGCCACCAGCGGTCTTTCCTGGCATCGTTCCGCCGCGGTCTGATTTTTCTGGCGGTTGATCCTAATCGGACCGCCGGTTTTCCCGCGGTACATGCGGACGGTTGATTCCCGCTACCATGGCGCTCCGGGTGCTTTTTCGCCCGCCATCGTAATCGGCCCCCAAATTATTAAATAAAAATATACACCAAAGAACAGCAATAATTGAAAACATAACAAATAAACTACCATTTTACTCTACACCAAAAGGAAAGTCCTACAACACTTTCTATGAATGCACCTTAACGCGCAGATCGCCAAAATGGTGGACAAAACATATAACGACATTTATAAAAAGATAAAAATAATTTCACATTTTGTCAGCAATTAAAACATGAAAAAAATATGCACAAAACATATTTTCAAATAAATTACCGTTCACCTTTAAAAACCATACAAAAGCAGCCGACCACCATTTTGAAAACAGTGGTAAACTGACTTCCACAGAGACCACATGCGTTTTGTCAGCCAACAAAATCTCCAACTCAAACAGTGCCATCTACAGTTCCAAGTAAGTGTACCCATAACAAATATATTAGAAGTAGAAAACTAAAACATAACCATAAATTAAATAACATTTACCATTTAAAATATTTTTCAGCATTTTCAGAAATTAAAAAAGACGTGATAGTAACTAAGGGTGGGCGGAATTTGCGGAGTTGCGTTCCGCAAAATTCCGCGAAACGGCAAGAAATTTCCGCGAGCACGCGGAATTTCACGTGCTCGCGGAGATTTTGCTGCGCCCGTTGAATCCTGCCCTGCATATTTATCCACGAAGATGCCACCGTTTTGTGCAATACCTCTAGTCACCTGGAGTACTTTCTACTGGCTAATCGGTAAGTGCTACCTCGTTGGGTAAATGTATAGTGCCTTTCCTACACTATGGAAGAGATGGAGAGAAGGCACACCTGCTTAACCACGCTCACGAATTCTGCACGAGGATTGCGCTCGGGAAAATCAAGGATGCAAAGACCTCCTTCGAGGATTACAGCTAACTTTTCACGTTGGAAATGGAGAGAAGGCACATCTGCTTAACCACGCTCACGAATTCTGCACGAGGATTGCGCTCGGGAAAATCAAGGATGCAAAGACCTCCTTCGAGGATTACAGCTAACTTTTCACGTTGGAAATGGAGAGAAGGCACATCTGCTTAACCACGCTCACGAATTCTGCACGAGGATTGCGCTCGGGAAAATCAAGGATGCAAAGACCTCCTTCGAGGATTACAGCTAACTTTTCACGTTGGAAATGGAGAGAAGGCACATCTGCTTAACCACGCTCACAAATTTTAATTGTAGCGACAGTTCAGGGACCTGGCCTTTCTCGTTATCGCTTGCTGCCTCCGTGCTCGCCCGTGGCCGTGAGTGACAGGCCTGCTCGTCTTGCCTGGATTGCTTTCCTCTCTCTAATTTATTTTCTAATTCACCAGGACATAACATCCTTGTTTCCATAGAGGCTAAATGTGTCCGAGATGACAGCTACCCCAACAAAGTATTAGCAAGCCCAGGATATTCTGCACCACAGTGAGTCAGACAATATCCATGCATTAGAATCGAAGTGTCAGCGCGGTCATTGCCTTGCAAGTAATTATTTACGGTATCTGCAGATCCTTCTGACGCGACACATATCCCTGCTATGGGGTGGACATGCGGATGTTGCCTCAGACAGCTGTCCTTCTAGGAGGATATCACTCTCAGACTGGTGCCAGGGCGTGACTGGCCTCTGCAGAGTGGTGTGTGTTGGTGGTTGTGACAGCACACATGAGAATGCTTTGTCAATGAAGGTGCATGTTTCTGTGCCCATGCTGTATGTCAAGTGGTGTGATGTAGCATGGACCAGTTTCCACCATTCCTGATGGGAATTTTGAATGGACTAGATCCCCCAGCTTCAATGCGCTTGGCACCTCATTTGCTGGGCTAGGATCGTACATGCAGGTTGACAGTCTGCAATAAGCAGCCAGGTATTCACGGCTTTGCGAAAATACTTGTTAACAATTGAGCCGATTTCGGTATGTGTGTAATTGAAGACCTGCGAACCTTTCATTGCGATTATGAAGCAGTGCGATTCATTGCGATTATGAGGCAGTGCGTGGGAGCATTGTGGAGCCAGGAGGTTGTTGCATGACCAGAGGGTCTGATCGGGAGATCATTGGTTCTAAGCAAAGTCACAGTGCAAGTGCTCTGTAAGCAAATGGTAAAGATCTAATGCCATATTGTAAGAAATTAAATAAAAAAGTTATCATCATGGACAGAAAATAGTATTGTTTAAGAGCCTGAACTGGCGATATCGTGAGCAATATAATAGGGAAATATACATTAGTAATCTTATAACCTTGCTGCTCAACCTTTTCAAACATCATTCAGCTAATGTTTGACGGTAGATATGGGCAGAAAGCACTCCTGCTTAGCCTCGACCTTGCTCATGAATTTTTTGTGCTGATTAATGCGTTACAGAATTTGAGCTTCAACTCGGGCACCTGCTTCGGTGCTTTCTCTTGCACCCGAATTCCGTTCCGCCGCGGATCGCGGAAGTTTCGACATTTCCGCGTTCCGCGCGGAACGCGGAAATGCCGAAATTTCGCAAGTTCCGTGAGCGGAACGGAATTTGCCGCCCACCCTTAATAGTAACACACTTCACGACACAGTCAATCTAAAAACTCTGTAAGTAAAACAAACTTTTTTTTTTTAATAAAATTTAAACCGTAAAAAATGTTCATTTTTAAAAGACTGTACAAATGTAAAAGCCATACTGCAAACTGTACTTGCCTCAGGGAAAATGCAGGATGGTGGTGGGGGCCAAATTACTATTCCTACTCCAACAGTAGCTTGGCTCAAGCAAGTGTAGAATATTGGCGGGGGCAAAAATACTTTTCCAAAACATGCTTGACCTCAAGGAAAGTGCTGGATGGTGTTGGGGGCAAAATTACTATTACAACTCCGAACTATGCTTGCCTCAAGGAAAGTGCTGGATGGTGGTGTTTGCAAAATTACTATTGCAACTCCTAACTGTGCTTGACTCATGGAAAGTGTAGGATAGTGGTGGGGGCAAAATTACTATTCCTACTCCGAGCATTGCTTGCCTCAGGGAAAATGCTGAATGGTGGTGGGGGCAAAATTACTATTCCTACTCCGACATGTGTTTGTCTCAGGGAAAGTACTGAATGGTCTTGGGGGCAAAATTACTAATCCTACACCGAGCAGTGCATGCCTCAGGGAAATTTCTGGATGGTGGGGGGGGGCAAAATTACTATTCCTATACCGACAGGTGCTTGCCTCATGGAAAGTGTAGGATAGTGGTGGGGGAAAAATTACTATTCCTAATCCGAGCTGTGCTTGCCACAAGGAAAATGCTGGACGGTGGTGGGGCAAATTTACTATTCCTACTCCAACAGGTGCTTGCCTCAAGGAAAGTGTAGGATAGTGGTGGGTGCAAAATTACTATTCCTACTCCAACAGGTGCTTGCCTCAGGGAAAGTGTAGGATAGTGGAGGGGGCAAAATTACTATTCCTACTCCGAGCTGTGCTTGCCTCAGGGAAAATGCTGGATGGTGGTGGAAGCAAAATTACTATTCCTACTCCGACAGGCGCTTGACACCGAGAAAGTGTAGGATAGTGGTGGGGACAAAATCACTATTCCAACACCAAAACATGCTTGACCTCCGGGAAAGTGTAGGATAGTGGAGGGGGCAAAGTTACTATTCCTACTCCGAGCTGTGCTTGCCTCAGGGAAAGGACTGGATGGTGGTGGGGGCAAAATTAATTAAATCCTACTCTGACGTGTGGTTGCCTCAGTGAAAGTGTTGGATGGTGTTTCATGTATAAAACAATTTGAAAAAATTGTAAAACATTTTTAACACATTAATTTTTGTTAACAGATAACAACATCAGCACCCAAAAAAAGTTCCAAAGGACACAGGACATATTCTGTATAAAAAACAATCTACTAAAGACAAACAAGATATAAAAAAAAGTAAATAAATGTCAATATTTTAGAAAAATTACAAGTCAAGCAATGTAATGCAAAGTTGAATACACTTTGCAAAATAGGAATTAAATTCTCTTTCACCCTTTAAACAATTTTCATCATCTTTTATTTCCAGAGTTACCATCCAAAAAATAATTTTGGATTTAAAAACTCCAAACAGAAAGAACCCAACGTACCAAGGTAAAATTTACACGAATTTTATTTGTCAATACAGTTTAGAAGCAGAAAGAAAAATGTGTACAATTTCCTTCAAATAGAAGCTTCTCTCAAGCAAACATCTATTCAACAGAATACCGAATTTAGGGGCAGATTTACAAGCCCCTTGCGCCACTTTTGCGTCACTTTTCCCATGTTAAAAATGATGCAAAAGTGGAGCAAGGGCCTTGTAAATAAGCCCCTTAGAACATTAATAAATATCCTAATGTTCTCATAAGTAAAGTACAAAAATAATCACGATTAAAAATTAAAACAGAAGCAAACAAACCATTGTAAAAAAAAAAAACTTGCAACTGTTCTACCATAACAAATAACTATTCTATTCTATTGCAGGTAAATTCAGTCCAAATATCATAAACTCCAAAAAAAACTCATTATTTTTTTTCTCTTCCAGACACAACTAAAAATTAAACTCACAGTTTACAAAAACACCAAATCCAGAAAACATCAGCAACACCAAAAGCATCAAGAAACAGCAAGAAAAAAAGGTAAGATACAACAATAAATAAACTGTATAACAACTTAACCATTTTTCTCTCCAAGGAATACTTTTTTTAAAAATAACAGCAAAACTACAAATGCAACATGGTTAAACAATGTTTTCTAACTTCATACAGCATTAACTTAAAACATTATAAAAATATGCATAAATTGTTCTCTAACTTTTTTCATCAAAACAGGTAAACACCATCACTTAAAAATAAATTAACCCTTTTTTCTGTTTCAATCCATAACAGAAAATGTCTTCAAATCAAGAAGCCAAATACATCTCCATCTCATGTTGCTAGTAGTATGCCCACAATACCAAACCTAAGAAGAATTATTCAACGTAAAAAACAGGCAAGTAACCCACAAAGAGTAACACCCCAAACCTTTTCTGACATTAACATTCCTCCTGAACTTTCTATAACAGTTACTAATGAACCATTTCTTTTGCATGACAACCAAAACCCTCAAAAAGAATACTAATCTTTAGCACACCCCATAAACTTGTTAAGTCGGAGAGCAGTGATATTTGGATGACGGATGGGACGTTTAAATCCACATCCCATCCAGTCACCCAAATATACACTATTCATGCATATATTAATAATACAGTAGTTCCCTTAGTGTACAGTTTACTCCCTGATAAACAATCCTCAACATACACTGAATTTTTGTCAGTGATAAAAGCAAAAGCACCAAACAAAAGTCCTAGAAAAGTATTAATTGACTTTGAATTACCAATGATTAACACTATTACTAAAATGTACACAGATACCCAAATTCGAGGATGTTTTTTTCACTTTTCTCAGGCTTATTGGCAAAAAATTAAAAAAAAATCCTTAGTTGAGGATTATATATCAGATAGCAAACTTCAATTTTAATTAAAAAAAACTAACAGCCCTTAGCTTTGTTCCTCCTGACAGTGTAGACGAATACTACACTTCAATTACAGAATCGGAATACTTTACATCAAACGAAGACAAATTGGCACCCCTTCTAAATTACTTTGAAGACACATGGATTGGCCATCTAAGTAGGTCAGGTCGCAGGAGGAAACCACGTTTCCATGTGAAGTGGTGGAACTGCTACTCGACCTGCTTAGATGGAAGAACGAAAACAAACAATGCCATAGAGGGATGGCACAACTCCTTCAATAAATCAATTGGCAAACCTCATCCTAATTTCTATCATTTCTTGGAAATTTGGAGGAAGGAGCAAAGTTTCCAAGAAATGAGAATGTCACAATCATTAACAGGTAGTCTGAACCCACGAATATCAAAAAGAACAAAAGAAATGTCTGAGAGACTATTGGGAGCAATTCAATAATTTACGTTGATGGTGCTTGCGCCTGCCACGGTCGCGGTCTTGATCGTCGTTCGATGGTGGAGGGCTCGCCACTGCACGGCTGGCGGTGACGGGCCTTCCGCCATCGTAATCAGCCCCCTAGTTTTTTTATAACTCTATATTTGTTTTTCTTTTTTAATTTATCTTTTTTTATATGAATTGTTTTTAAAACAAACATTGTAATTAATTCTTCACCCTAAAACACATTTTAATAATAAACACACTCTTTTTTTTTATTTTTAAATAGTTTGAATTTTAAACCATTTTAATGTTTAGCATTATTCTATTTTAATTTTCTATTTAAATTTCTAAAATGTCCCATAATTATAAATAAAATATATTTTTATTCCTATTTAATTTTTTAAATACTTTTTATTAAAAACCAGAGTATTAATTAGTAACCCATCTAAAAATACCTTGATAATATTGCACACTTCCTCCATTTCTAACTACACTACCTCCTTACTTGCCTGTTTTGCCCAAATAAACCCCCTAATTCAATTGGCATTTTTTTATAAAAATCTAAAAATAATTTTTAAAGTAGGGTCTCCTTACCTTTAGCTGTCTTCTTTTTTCAACTCTTGGACTTACGTAGAATCCAAATTCTCACCAAGAGTCCTTTCTATTTGTTTAATCCATTGCACGAAATCCACAATCCTTTTTAAAGTCCATGACCCAAATTAAACTTTGAAAATGTGCACAGTTGTTATTGAAAAAAATATCTGTGCATCCCTAAAAAAATCGCACCCAAAAAAAATCCTGAAAAAGTGAAATTGTTTGGCAAAAATTGCAAAAAATCCAACGAAGCAGTCCATTCTAGCTCAAAATTAATTCCAACTCCAATCCACGTCCAAAAATCCATTGATGAAATCCCATCTCTCAAAAATTCAAATCGATCTTCCAAAATCCCAAAACAAATATGCAATGTATTTTTAAATATCCAAACTTTTTTTTTTAAAAAGGAGAGCTTTTTGTAAATCATATGAAAATTACATCTAACCGCTACGACGCCTAATCTATTTTTTAAACACTTTTGTTTATTAAAATTTATAATCTATATATTTTTATAAACTTTAGTAAACAAAATGTGTTACGAAAGAATGAGACCCGACATGGGCCTGCAACCTTTTATGGAATGACATTTTTGGTTAACACACAATAAAAGTACAAAAACACATTTACTACATTCAACTAACTCCCTCTTCTCTCCTTACAATAAACATTACCACTATTCTATGTTCTTTAATAATTAAAATTTGTCTTACCTTGACGGAGCTCTCCCTTGCATCTGATCCGTAGCGCGACGATCCTCGTAATGACGAAAGTTACGTTTACGCGGCAATGTCATATCATTCTGTAAAAAGGAAAAAAGGACAATTTCTCCCATTGACTTCAATGGAAAAGCATGGGAAAACTAAGAAAATAATGTTTACATTTTTTTTACTGTATATTAATAAATCTATTTTCTTTTTTTTAAATATTATAAATAATAGACTATTTTTTCAATATTGTTTGGTAATTTATTTTTAATGCAATGTTTTTTTAAACTGTTAATAAAATATATTTAATTTTTAAAAATAATAATTTACTTGTCTTGTATATTTTTCATCATTTAAAATTGTATAAAATTATTATATACAGTTTACATTATCTTGATCTATTTTACATAATTAATACAGTTGTATACATTTTTTAAATCTAGAGGCCGATTACGATGGCAGACTTGAGTCCGCCCGCCATCGTAGTGGGGATTGAGACCGCCCGTCAGTCATGCAGCGGTCCCGCACTCCAAATTACGATGCGACTGCCACCATGGTGGTTGCATCTTGCACTTTAAAATTGCGGCACCCGCAGCACCCGCCGCAATGTCAAAAATGCATGTCATGCATTTCACTGCACTACGTGGCAAGCACCACCCGGTGCCTGCCACTTAGTTCAGTGAAATGTAGGGGGTACCATGGGTACCCCTCAACACAACAACACCTCCCCCCAACACAAGGGGGGCCTGCAACGGGCCCCCAAAACCAATGCCCGCCAGCCTTTCCATGGAGCTTTCTCTGCCATGGAAAGGCTGGCTACAGGCGGCATCGTAATTTGGCGGACGGTGCCTGCTAGGCACCGCCATCATTTTACGCATCATGACCACGCCAGGCAATCGGAATGATTGCCTGTGACGGATCAGTGGTGGGCGGTCTTTGCGCCTGCCACGGTCGCGGTCTTGATCGTCGTTCGATGGTGGAGGGCTCGCCACTGCACGGCTGGCGGTGACGGGCCTTCCGCCATCGTAATCAGCCCCCTAGTTTTTTTATAACTCTATATTTGTTTTTCTTTTTTAATTTATCTTTTTTTATATGAATTGTTTTTAAAACAAACATTGTAATTCATTCTTCACCCTAAAACACATTTTAATAATAAACACACTCTTTTTTTTATTTTTAAATAGTTTGAATTTTAAACCATTTTAATGTTTAGCATTATTCTATTTTAATTTTCTATTTAAATTTCTAAAATGTCCCATAATTATAAATAAAATATATTTTTATTCCTATTTAATTTTTTTAATACTTTTTATTAAAAACCAGAGTATTAATTAGTAACCCATCTATAAATAATCCCCCTAATCTATTTAACTTTATACTTACTTCTATATTATTTTTTATAATACCTTAATATTATTCAGAATCTGAACTATAAATTAATTCTCATAACAAATAAAATGTACACACACTTTTAAAAATACCTGTTTATTTTTTCCCATTTACTCTAGTATTAATTTTAATACATGAGTATTAAAATGAACTACCACAAACTTTTTTTTTACTATAAATTATCCCTGTTAATATTAACTTTACACCAACATTTAATATTAAAAATACCTGAGTATTTTTTACCCATTTACTCTAGTATTAATTTTAATACCTGAGTATTAAAATGAACTACCACTAACATTTTTTTTACTATAAATGATCCCTGTTAATATTAACTTTTCACAAACATTTAATATTAAAAATGCATGAGTATTTTTTACCCATTTACTCTAGTATTAATTTTAATACCTTTGGGGCCCATTACGATACCCGGCGTAAAAGAATCCGCCAGGCATGGAAGCGGCAAAAATCCGCCCGCACACACCGCCTGAACACCGACCACGCCATTATGAGTACACAAACCGAAAACCGCCATCGGCGGAAAAATCACACAAAATACCGCCCGCCATCGTCCGAGTCGGAGTCAAACCGCCCGCCACGGACGGAAACACGCACGACAACACAAAACCGCCCGCCCACACGGCCGACACACCGCACGTGAAATTACGATCGCACCGCCATGAGCGCGGAAAAACAACAAATATACCGCCCGCCAGCGCAAACAACGCCGATGAGAATCGACACGGCAGAAGCCATGGCGCCAACGTACCTGCACAGAAACCATCCGCACACAAAACCAATAGCACACAACATGGCCAACAAGTCCACACAGCAAGGCACACACAAATACACAAGCACAGTACACATCCCGAAAACACCCCCCGGACAAACAAAAAATACAAAGGCCAGAACCCCAGACACAACACACCTGAAAACAACAGACCATGAGGACACACCCACATAGGTGAGTACAAAAGCAGCACTCCCACAGACCACAACCCCTTGCTACATTGCAAACCAGAGAGGAGAGGAGAGGACACAGTGACACAGCAAGGACAGCAGCACACCACAGAAACGCACACATCACTACCACCACCACCACCACCACCACCACCAAACACCACCACCACCACCACCACCACCACCACCACCACCACCAAACACCGGCACCACAAACCCCCTGCACATTACACAACACACACCGCACCAGCACCACAAACACCATGGCACCACAAAGGATGCCCAAGTTCACGCCCATGGAGCTGACGGTCATGGTCGACGAGATCATCAAGGTGTACCCACAAATCTATGGGAACATGGTCCAGCACACACCACTAGCCACCAGAAACAGAATGTGGAACCGGATCGTAGACCAGGTCAATGCAGTCGGGACCCTGCCCAGGAACAGAGTCGAGATAAACAAACGTTGGAATGACGTAAAAAGCCTGGTCAAGAAGAAGGAGGGCAAAAACAGAGAGCTGGCTGCCGTCACTGGCGGAGGGAATCCCGCGCTCTTTAAGACCTTCAAAGCGTGGGAGGAGAAGGTGCGAGTCGTAATCCATCCGGAGATCCTCGCCGGATTAGCAGGGGGAGTGGAGGCTGGTAAGTACAAACTAATGTATACCAGCACACCGCTATGTACTCACATGCGCAACTACCATGCCACAGCTCCCAGGGACAAACACCCCCATGTCCAGCACACAATACACAACACATCACACACACATGCAACAGACACTACCACACACAGCCCAAACCGAACAACTGTAAGATGCGTGGGGACATGTGTACACTAAGCCAGCCACGTAACCACCAACAGGTCCCCAAATATGCCAGAAGCGCCACAACGAGCACCCACCACACCCATGTGTCCGCCACAGCTGCACTAACCGACAAGTAACAGGTAAGTGGCAGGAACACAAAGTGCAGTGGGTGGGACGGTGGACAGCCCAAGTACAACACACACCAGGCCCCAGTCCCACAGCACAGCAAGGAGGAGCATCCCCCACACCCCACAGCCACGTGTCAGCCACCGCAGTGCACAACGACAGCCGAAAGGCAGACATCACGGTCCACAGCAATCGGTGTCAGTGGGTGTACAGCCACCCCCACGACCCACTACACCCCCCACCCCCACAGAACTGCAACATGGAGCACCCCCGCTTAGAGCCATGTGGCATCCAGTACAGTGCACGCACGAACAACTTGCAGGTGGGAAACTGGACAGGGCTGGATTACTGGAGGCATGAGGACCATAACACCACCAACACATGGGACATGTCACGTAGCAGACGAACACGCAGCACCGCCCACCGTCACGAACAAGTGAACAATGTGCACACGGACATGAACAACAGACTCACACCCCACATGACCCATCACAGACATAGCAACACCCAAGGAGCCACGTCTGCATGCACAAGCCACACTGAATATAGTCCCACACGGCAGCCACTGTGCAACTCATCACACACAACCGAAACACCATTGAAGTCCTGTCCATGTAGCCCCTACTGCCTGTCAACCACACACCCCACAACTACGCCTATGTAAGACAAACAACACTAGACGCAACAGAGCGGAACAACAGAAATGCACACGAACACCACTAAACCCATCAAACTCACAGACACACCATGCACATACAACATACCATCCATCCCATCCGTCAGCCCCAGTCTCATGAAAGGCATGTCATCCGCACAGCTGCCACACATACAGCAGTCACGCTAAGACACATGCCCATGACCAACCATGTGCCAGAAGTCAATTAAGCGCACGACACACTGTGAGCAACAACACACAACATGGGCCACCCCCCCCGAGCACTGCAGTGATGCACATGGCACAGGGCAGCACGCACACCAAGGAGATGGGACAACTGCAATACGTTGGCTGGCACACAACTATCACTCACCCATAACGATGCGTCCAATGCCATGTCCAGTAACCACAACAGACAGCAAATATGCAGGGCATGTCAGGCATGCACACACCTCAGACCATGCACTGTCATGCAGCCACAACACATGTCACGTTCGGCACCCATGGCTCACAGCATGTACCCCAAAAGCATATCCCCTCCCAAATGCGAATCTGGGGCATGGCCCCCATGTTGCCATATGCGTTCCTAAGCGTTCCATATGAACTCCAAAAGCAAAGTACAAACCAGACCCAGGATGGGCCAGGAGCCCGCATACACCAGAGTCACAATGAGTAGGGGCACAGCAACACACCCATCGGCATGGCCAATCCGTCCCATGCCACATGTGCACAGCACACAGTCCCATTGCCTAGCACACACAACTACAGATGCCACAGCCACACACTCGCCTCCGGGAAACCCATGTACGAGATTGCACGAACTGCCAATGTCAGACGACTAATACATACTTCGCCAGGTGCAACACAATAACAAATCTCATTCTCTCCACAGGTGACGAACTGCTGGATGCTGGGGATGGAGACAGCAGCCAGCACAGCCAGCCTACAAGCCCCCAACGAGGACACACGGATCTGGAGGATCTGTCCTCCTCTTCGGACACGGACCACCAAGCTGGCCCATCTGGCGTGGCAGGGCCCAGCCGCTCCCCAGGACCCCTCCTACCCACCAACCCATCATCCAGGGATGCTGAACAGTCCCAGTCCCCTGCTGCCACTGTCGTTGCGGCCACACCCACGGTCATTGCGGCCACTACCACTGCCGCAACCGCCACCATCGCCGCACCGACCACCACCGCCTCCACCACCACCACGTCTTCGCTGGCACCAGCCCCAGCGCAGGTGGTGGCCCGGCCGACTGGATCCACCCTGGGAGCCACAGCGAGGACCGTGGTGTGCAATGTGGCTAGTGGGCAGGCCGGTGGCAGCAGGACTGGTAGGAGGAGCAGGGTCAGGGAAACGCCAGCCTCCCCTGGGAGCCATGCCCTGCCTCAAATGGCCAGAGTCCTTGGGGCCTATGAAGAGGCCCAAGGACAATGGGCCAGGTCTGCTACTGACACGCGGGAGGTGCTGGGGGTGCTGAGGTCCATGGACGCCCATATGGGCCAATTCGTGTCCCGTATGGACCAACTCGTGGACCTCATGGGCCAGCTGGTGGTGGCGGTGGGGTCACAGGCAAGGCCAGCAACACCACCTCCGCCACCACCTGCTAGGGCGCAGGCTCGGGCAGCAGTGTCCACTTCCCCTGCGTCCACAGCCAGTGAGCACACCTCACCCACCACCAGCAGGTCGCCACCACATACCCCCCTCCCAAACGTGGAAGGGGCCGTCCGAAGAGGAAACAGATCTCCCGGGAGGACTTCGCACGCTCCAGTCGCAAGTGAGGCAGCCAGCCAGCCTTCCGCCAGCCTTCCTTGACCAGCCACTGCATTGACTTGCTCTACGATCCCACTCCACACAGCCATCTGGATGGCATGTGTGTGTTGGACTATGGACATAGAACCAGTGGGTACACCCTGATCATCACGCAGCCATGACCGACAGCTCATTGTCACTGCACGCACCACTTTTGTCATCACCTTACACACAATCACATGTCACAGTTTGTAATAAATGCACCTTTTTCACTAACTGCTGTTTGTGCCCTGTGTTTTATTTGTACGGAATACAACGGCCACCTTGGGCGGAAAGGCACCTGATGCGTGGCATGGCAATGGAATCCGGAGGCCCTGTAGGGACCTAGGGGTGGGAGACAGAACAGGAGCACATTCAATGAGTGTGTCACACACCCATCACACAGTACATGTCAACAACTACAAGCAATGTACACACATCGCACAGAGCAATAGGGCACAATGCCACAGTCACCAACAGTGGCATACTACCCTGGCCATGGAGCGTTGACACACTGCACGCAGTGAACATACGGCCACCCTGACACAGCACACACACACCTGCACAGATACAGACACATCATCCGTCGTACATGGACACTCACCGTCAAGTGAAGTAGCGGGCGATGAGCTGCTGCCGCACATTCCCAGCTTCCTCCTCTCCGCTGTCCACCTCACTCGAGCTGTCCTGGTCTGCGGGCTGGGGCCCTGGTTGATCTCCGTCATCCACAATGAGGGGGATCTGCTTCCGAATGGCCAGATTGTGCAGCATGCAGCACGCCACCACTATCTGGCACACCTTCTGTGGGGAGTACGCCAGTGCACCCCCGGTGCGGTCCAGGCACCTGAACCTGGACTTGAGGAGGCCAAAGGTACGCTCGACCACACGTCTGGTCCTCCCATGTGCCTCATTGTATCGATCGTCTGCTGGGGTGCGAGGATTCCTCAATGGACTGAGCAGCCATGCCCCATTCGGATACGCAGAGTCACCTGGGTGTGAGGGACACAGAGAACCGTTGCAATTCCAACTGGACAGGGGACAGCATCGCACAACCAGCACGCTACACCACTCCACATACTCACCGACAATACAGGCACGATCCTGTTGCAGATTGGCCATCAGTCGTGGCAAGATGCTGTTGCGCATTATGTGTGCGTCATGGGCCGAGCCTGGAAACTTGGCACACACGTGGGTGATCACCATGTCCGCAAGGCACACCACTTGCACATTCAGGGAGTGCGTGTGCTTCCTGTTGCGGTACAGGTGCTCAGTGGCCTGTGGTGGAACAAGGCCAACATGAGTGCAGTCAATGGCTCCCACGACGTGTGGGATTCTGCCAAGGGCATAGAATGCACCCTTCACTGCCGCCAATTCACGAGCCCTGGGGAATCTGATGTACCTGTTCCGGTACAGCATCATGGCTGCCAGTACATCCCTCAGCACCTTGCTGAACATGGGCTGGGACATCCCTCCTCCACTGCCCACTGTGTGCTGGAATGACCCAGTGGCGAAGAAATGCATGGCGGCCATCACCTTAGCCGTGGGGGTGACAGCAGTCGGATACACCCTGCGGGGACGGAGATGGGGCTCTAACATGGCACACAGTCGATGCAGAGTTGGCCTGTCCAGCCGAAACTTCCTGATTACCTCTGTATCGTCCATGTCCGCCAGCAATTGGTATGGGCGGTCAATGTTCGGTCTCCGCCTGGGTTAAATGGCAGAGGACACATGTCAAAGCAACACGGCACATAGCAATTTCGCATACACATCACTGACATGACTGAGCAAGCACATGAGCCACAGCCCAGCTGTCAAGCTGGGACGGCACGGCCACAATACACTTCCACAGGTCTCCCAACAATGGCAATGGTAAGTGAGACATACCACTGCCATGTGCATGCACATGGGGATCTAGGCCCCAATGACTTGCGGGGCGTGCTGATGGGGACTGACTGCATATCCGTCAAGCGGCAACGCCACGGCAACATGAGTGTCTGCTGAGCATGGAACTGCTTCCGAGGCTGGATGAGTATGGCACACGACGACGACGATGTGGGCACGGGCTGAGCGGCCAATACAAGTGGGACCTGTGGCACGAGGGGATATGAGACAGTAGTAGGTGTCAGCACTGCACCCTATGTACAGCACTGTACGGATCACAGCTCCCGAAACATTGACTGGTGTCCACATTGACAGCCCCATGCCAAGACGGCTGTGTGCTTGCAGTCACACGTCACAGGTGAGAGGTTGCATTGCACGTGCAAGGTGGCAGACGTACATAGTGGGAGCTGGCATGTGTGTGCATGTGTCTCCTGTTCAGGATCCACCAGATGGGCGCTGACTCTGTACTGACCATTGGACACAGCATGTTCCGTGGAAGGCTTGTGTGTGTGGGATGGTGGCACTGGATGTGCCTCCGTTGGGTGGGGGGCCATGCACAGGGCGGGTACGTCGATGATTGCGCATTGTTGGTCACGGTGGGTGCACCAACTAATATGTGTTGCCCTGTGTTCAATTCCTATGTCCGCATGATGATGGACTGTGGATGTGGGCAGACTACACATTGGTCGATGTGCTGTCTATATGCATGTGCCTTCACACCAGGCACAGCTGCCCCTGCACATGTGACCCCTGCTGGACTCGCTGCTGGGTCTGTGGAGCTGATGCACCTTCTGCGCGTGGGGCGGGCCGCTCTCCTCACTTCCCTCATTGCGCATGTCATGTCTTTGCCGCAGGTGACATGGATCATGGAGGGCCCACATGTACGCGTGGGTAGGCTACACATGATTGTTCACTGGTCGCCACCCCCAGTCAGTGTTTCGAATGGGAAGGTTGTCGTGCTGGTGGTATGTTCGATGTGGCGGATGGGCGGGCCTAGGTGCGGGCTTACATTCCGGACATGGGGGGGTAGTTGGATTGGCGACTAGTTGCAGTACACACGGGACACGTCTCTTCCTTTCCACATCTGGGTCATCCCTTGTACTAACTGACAGTGATACAGTCATCATCGCCCCAGCCCTCATGTCCTCCCCTCGCCCCCCAATATGCATGCTCACCTGCGAGGCTAGCGCTTGCACAGGCAGCCCCAAGCTCGCACCAGAGAGGGCAAGGAGTGTATGTGTGGGTCCAGTTGCACGAGTGGGCTGTCTCAGGGTATGATGTGTGGCGGGACGCCGTCCACCTGCGTGGTGCCCCAAATGGAGACCCGGCCTGCATGGACTATGCATCACAGTCTTCGCCTTCCGGATCCGCCACCTGCGACACCCAGTGGCTGTGGCTGCCCTTGCGGCCAGGCCGCGTCCGTCTGTGGCTGATGGCCCACACATTCACTCTTTGGCCTCTCTGGGGAGGGCTCGGGGGTGGTGGCGCACGCGCTTGCACTTAGTCGCAATGGCATGTGGCGTGGTTGGTATGATGGGCAATGGATGGGATGGTGCGAGCCACCTGCCGTGACGTCAGTGCTGCTCGTGCTGTGGTGCGTCCCCCTACACTTCCATTTGACTTGTGCCATGCTAGACGTTGAGGTTCTATTGCCTGCGTGATATGACCAGGAGGAGCGCGAGGAGACCTCTCACACACCATGCTCCACTGCCATCCCGTGCCCTGTATCGCCTGTGCGGATTGACTATGTTGGGGTTACACCTGGTCGACTGGGGCTGTGTGTGCCTTGTCAAGGGGCATGGCGGGCGCACAACAGGATCCAGCTTGTCCACAGAGGGTGGGCTGAGGTGCGCCTGGTACCGCTTTGTACGTGTGCCCGGCTGCTGTGCACACACGTGTTCACTCCCCCGACAGGTGTCCTCTCACAATGCCCAGGGAAGCGGTGGTGTACTGTTCATGAGCCCTCCCAACACGGCGTGCTCCAACTTGGCATGTGCGCATCTACCCGTCGCACCCACCCACCTGAGCACTGCGTCCATACGACTTCACACGACACATGTGTGTCTTCCACAGTAGTGCTACTCATTTGCGTTGACATCCAATACCAGTGGACTACATGGTCATGTCACGACTGCCGTGTACTTCACATACTCTCATCCTCTCTCATTCGTACTTGTGAAATGAGTCAGCGGAGACAGTTCTGGTTTCAAACATTATATTGAGTCTTCTGTCCTCTGTGATGCAGTATAGTGGACACTACTGGCAGCGGAATACATGTTGAGGATATACTGAGCATGATAACAAATGGGATAGGGTGTGGGGTTACATCTGCTTGGCCAAGGCTGTGCTAATGTACATTTACGTATAGCTGCGGAGCTGCGGACTTTGACACAGACGGTATACATGTAGCCTACCAGACCGCTTGGCATCATGGGCACAGTCCATCTCAGTTCCATGTGACAGGTTTGCTGCGGTTGTTCCTCATGCACGCGTGCATGTGAGATGACATCAGGGCATGTGCTTGCGTGCATGCAGCGGCGTGCCACTTGTTGTTGCACTGTGGTGGTTACTGGACATGTCACAGTCACTGGGGTCGTGTTGTTGTTGTATGCACTTGTCGTCCATGCAAAGGTCCTGGTATGGGATTCCCGGGGCGGGGGTGGGAGGGGTGCAGCACCCACAGACTCCAGGCGACCTATTCATGTCCACTGAGCGGTGTGTGTGTCCATGTGCGCTGGATCCATGTCGTGTCCTGGTTGTTCGTGCAGTTCCGTCCATGTGGGTGCGATGCACAGAGCCCATGCCACTGCCTCCCACGATGCATGCGGTGTTCCTGGATGTGATGGGGAACAGTGTGCATGTCCCGGTCATATCCGATGTCATGGCGATGTCGTTGATGGTGTGGTTACAGTTGCCGGTCGTTTGGTATGGCTGTTGTGGTGGTGACTGGCCAGTCCGTGCGGAAGCTGAGCATGGGTGCGGGGTTGGACTTCATAGGTCACTCGGGGAACCTGCGTTGTGGTCCGACGTATTTACAGGTTGTCAGGTATGCGATGCCGTCCAGCAGGGCTTCCATGTCATTGGTGGTGTACATGTTTGCCAGCCAATGTAGCGGATGGTGGCTGTCAAGGTGTTGTTCGTAGGTTGTCCCTTGGAGGACCATGATGGGGCATGCTGGGTGACATTCGATGTAGCTGTTCTCGATGATCCGTCGTGTGGAGGCACAGTGGTTCCATTTCAGTGCGCGTGCGATGTTGGCCACATACGCCATGCCCCCATAGGCAGAGCAGGCCCTGTCGTGTGCGTCCAGAGGGAGGAGTAGTGGTAGCAGGTCCGCCTTCAGACATGCCGGGTTGGAGAGGCATATCTCGACGGGATGCTGGTAGGGACACCTCCGACAGTAGAAGACGGGCATGACGCAGCTGAACAATGTGATGCGGTAAGTCAGTCGGTAACTTACGTTCAGCAGGGACAGGAGATCGCATCCCAATGTATGTATCGTGTTGGTTTGGTACAGCTTGAGCTGTTCGGCGTAGTTGGGTAGGTGTGTTGCGGTTGCCATTTCGCAGCGGTTCGTAGAGGTGGCGTGCTCCGGCTGTGTGTGCAGTCTGCAATGTGCACGCTCCGGGGTTGCTGTGAGCTCTGTGTAGTCGTGGGGAGACAGGACTTGTGTTCTGTTGGCTTGTTTGGAGGACACGGGCCCTCTTCCCACATGCTTCTCAGACAGTTCAAGGTCAGTGCTGTGTGACTCCTTCCAATTAACTTGCATGTGGCCGACATGGGGGAGTGTTTTCTTCTTTCTTCCCCGTCCGTTGTGTGCTTCTGTGATATGCGCTATCTGCCCTGTGGTCGGTCTCCTCGGCATGCCTGTGTTGGTCTATTCTTGGACAATGGCTGTATTCACCGGCTTCTGTCGTAGGGCTGTGGTTTCGGTGTTGGAATGGAAGGTCATTCAGTGCTGTCTGCTCTCCCTTGTGTGGGCGGCAGGCTGCCTTTCCGCTCTGCGTTGGGCCTTGTGTGTGGATGTAATTCTTGGGCCACCTGTTGTCGGTCCCCGGGCTCTTTGGTGTTCCGTTTCATGTGTCTTGTTCATATGTGCAGGGTGGTATGGGTTTTTCAGTGTGGTACTGGCGTTCCTCTTCCCGAAGGGGCCCTGCTTCTCCTAGTTGGTGTTGCCGCCGCTGTGTGCTACGCCATGTTTGTTACACTGGGGTGTGTCCTGCTGTTGCGTGTCTTCACTGACATGTGTGCGTCGGTTGTGTGGCGTTGGGTGTTGTCCGTGAATTGGGCGTTGGGGACATGTCTGTGGCCGGCCTGTCACGTGTCATGTGCGTTCGGGGTGGGGCTGATGTGTGTGCTGCTTGGTTGTGTCCCTGTGTCTGTGTGCGACGCATGCATGGCGCTGCGGTTGGCCTCTGCGTTGTGCGCATGTGTGGCGGCGTCATCGGCGCTTTGGGGCCGTGACGGGGTGGTTGGTTCCTAGTCCCAGGTGGTGTGTACACATGTGTTCTGCGATGTTACGATTTGGCCTGTGTGTCATATGTAGATGCGATGGTGGATGTGTAGTGTACACGCGCTGGTGGGGGGTTGTCCGCTTTTTCCGCCCTTGCACTGTGTGCGCTGTTTGCGTGCACTTGTTGTGTGTGTGCCTACCTGCGTCTCCGCGGTACGTTGCGTCCTTGGTGGTGCATCAGCAGAAGCATGGGAAGGGCCTGCAGTGCTGGATTCATGCCCGGGGTGCCGCTTCTTCGTTGTCCGTGCTCTGCGTCCGTGTTTCCGCCTCTCTTTCACGTGCGGTGTCTCTTTGCCGTGGGAGCCGTTTGTTTGCGGCATCGTAATTTATGCGCCGGGCGGGACGTGTTTCGTCGGACGGTGTGTGTCAGTTGTGCTGCGCCGCTACGTGTGCGGGCGCACTTTGATGGCGGACGGTGTTGTTGGCTTGCCGGCGGTGTTTGGCCTGCTTTTCGCATCGTAATTGGGCGGGCGTGTGGACTGCTGCGTGCCGGCGGTAACTGGTGGTTTTTGCATCCGCCAGCACGGCGGTTGTGCTTCCGCCCGCCA